>BSAI01000104.1:26188993-26320190 GCA_036245035.1 Adrianichthys oophorus
GATCTGATCTGATCTGATCTGATCTGATCTGATCTGATCTGATCTGATCTGATTACCTGACCCTGCTCTGTACCTGCCTCTGCCTCGTTGCCATCTGTCCAGACCTTTTTGTCTGCATTATCACCCTGATTTAGCTTTCTGGACTCTTAGTTGTGCTTTGGTGCTGCTGCCTGTCACCTCATAGGAAACCTGCTGCAAGTGGAACCAGCTGTCTGCCCGTTTGTGACAAGTTTGGTGTTCTTCTAACTAGAATAAGAATGTTATGTGTACATGTTAAGTATAAAAGCCCTCTTTATTCAAAAATACATTTCTCTTAAAAAAAAAAAAAACCTTCCGGGAACAAAGTCCTATGGACAGATAAGTGTTGTTTAACCTTTGAGCAGAATACCAACTGTAAAGAATGGTGGAAGAGGCATGACAGTTTATCTTCATTTTGCATTTCACCTGAACATTTTGTAGTAAGTGAGTTGTTTGCTGAAGTTAAAGCAGAGAGCTTCTGTCTCACATTTTCACCAAATAGGCATCTGTTGCTCAGCAATACAATATGTAGATCAACGTTTTGGAATATGGAACCAAAATCAAGACCTCAGCCTGATGGAAAGGCAGAAAAATATAAAGCAATTTCCCCAAAATGAGGTGTTAAGTTGGAAAAGTCATTGCTATTAAAGGCTACATCCCTAAAATGTATAGGTTTGTAGTTTTGTATGTTTTAGTTAAATTGAACATCAGTTAGAGGAAGTTTTATCTAAATAGATATTTTTATATGCTTATCTCTGGCTGTATTAGCTTGACATAAAGAGACATTTTGTTCTGTTTTGTTTTTTTCAGAAGCTAAACAAACATAAAGAACTATTTCCATTCAGTTATAGTTAAAGTGTTACTAAAGTTAGCTTAATTTGTTTTAGAGCTTTAGAATCATTTAATTGTTTCACACCAGGAGTAAAAGAATAAGTAAAAGCTAAATAAGCAAATTAAAATACAGTAAGTCTAAGTGTTGAAAGAAGAATAATGGACCAAAGAACTGGTGGAAAAAACGTTGTTTAACTTCCAAGTAACATATTTTCTACATTAGGGTACATTAGATTATAAGGAGGGAGCCCCTTCCTGTTTGCAATGATGATGGACAGGCTGACAGATGAGGTTAGACAGGAATCACCATGGACTATGATGTTTGCAGACGATACTGTGATCTGTAGCAAGAGCAGATAGCAGGTGGAGGAGAGGCTGTGGAGGTGGAGAGGAATGAAGAGTTTCAGCTCAAATGAAGTGAAAGGTGTACAAAACTGTGGTGAGATGGCCCAGCCATGTTGTTGGGCCTAGAGACAATGGTACTGATGAAAAGACAGGAAGCAGAACTGGAGGTAGCAGAGATGAAGATGCTGATGTTCTCTTAGGGAGTGACCAGGATGGATAGGATCAGGAATGAGTCCATCAGAGGGACAGCACATGGTAGAAGTTTTGGAGATAAAGTCAGAGAGGCCAGACTGAGATGGTTCAGTCATGTCCAGAGGAGAGACAGTGAATAAATTGGTAGAAGGATGCTGAGTCTAGAGCTGCATGAAAGATTTCCAGAGGAAGACCAAAGAGGAGGTTTGAATAATGCCATCCAGATAAAGGGGCACTGTGCTTTCTTGAAAAAAAATAAAGCTTTTAAGTATCCCTTAAAGTGCTGAAAATGCGATGTCTGCTGACGAAGTTTGTATCTTTGACATGTATTTCTTGACAAATGAAAGTTCTGTATTTTTTCTGTTTCAGCAAAGACAGTGTTGTCAAACAAAAGGAATCCAGATTTAATTTCCTCAGGTGTGCATGAGGATTGCCTACGTTTTGCTTGCAAGGTTGCCTAGGATGAAGCAGGAACAGCCTAAAAACTAAAAACTGAGGCTTCTCCTCATTCGGTCATGTCTGTTTGGGCTCTTTTGGCAAGAATAGTCCATACACTGATTTTCCACAAACTGTGACTCTGTGCTTAATGGTTCACCTTGGAATAAGTGTGCACTGCATGCATGAGGTTATACAGACTCTTAGCTTTAGGGACTATTGATCAAACTCTGTCAGATTTGTAAAACAAAGAGAGCATGAGACAAAGAGAGTGAGGCTCTTTACTGGGCAGACTACAGAGAGAGCAACACCCCCGCTTGTATCTTCCGATTTATTATCCTGCATGCAAAAAAATACCCCAAAAATACGGTACAGCACTGCAAAACAGAAAGCCTAGATCCTGTTGGAAAGGTTTGTGGATGCTAATAAGTTTCTAGTCTGTTTGATTATATATGTATGAAGGTGAGTTGGAGGAACAAGAGGAATAAGATTGAAAAGGTATTTATTTTTCCCACAAGAACAAAAAGCCTCTGACAGTCCTTCTTGTTATAAGGTCAGTCATTCCAGAGGGAGAATCACAGATGTAGAACTAATTTAGCAGCTCCCTGAATTCTGACTGTGTGATCATAGATTTTTTTTTTCCATATTGGCCCCCAGGCCATTTGGAGGGTCCCAACTACATCTGTGCTATAAATAATCAAAACAATAGAATAAACAAACAAAAGCTTCCCTGCAGAATAGAACATCTAGCTGTAACTGATGCTAAATTTCCATTTGTTTCAAAAGCATCAAATGTGCTGCTTCTATTAGCATATGCAGCATGTCAGCTGTCAGCTGCGCCATAGCTGAGCAACAACAAAGCTGAGAATGACGACTTCCTCCGAAATTCCGACAAAACTAAAGACAAAGAAGCGTGCAGAAAAAAAAGCAAACTTTCATGAAGTCAAACGTATATTTTAGCAATGCTTCTGACACTATCCATGTTTAGGAATAGAATAGTGCAATTCTCTGAAAGCCTGGAGTTCATTTCAGACAACCTCAGTGACTGCCAGATGTCACATCGCTTTTTATCAGTGATCAGTCAGGTAGAAAACTCAGGAGTCCGCCTCCAGAGAAAAGCAACACTGAAGGGAGATTTCACAAGTGCACCTGAAATGTTATTGGTTGGTTTCATTAAGTACAGCTAAGGGGTTATTTGTCTCTTGAGTGCAGTCAGGACATGGCAGCCCACCAGAGCACCCGCCCCGAGTGGTTTTGATTCAGACTGGTTTGGTCTGGTTTGGCAGGAGGGAGGGGGGGGAGGTTGAAACGGGGAGCGATTCTAATCAGAGGGGTTTGACTGGAGAGCTTGTTCAAACGGTGGCAGGAGAGCTTCTGTACTGATGCTGCTATTACTGCTGCCAGTCCATGGCCATTTCAAAGCCAAAGCTTTTTTTTGGAGAGCCTATTCTCTTTGCAATCAGACGCAAGGAGAGAAAAAGTAGACGCCGGGCAGGAGCACTTTGCAGGCTGATTGTCTTTTGCGGTCATCTTGAGTGTGAAGACACACATTTGGTGTGGTTTCTGCACAAACACCTGCTGCTCCCTTTTTTTTATGTGATACGGATAAACCCCTATGAAATACACAAAAATGTATAAACTCTGACATGCCTGGCTGTGTGGTGAGACCGCCCCCAGGTTGTTCTTATTTATACAGACTAGTGATTTAGTGAGAGGCATCACTGAGACTTCAGCTCTCTTTCAGCCAGCGAATTTAGTTGGATTAAAATCTCCCAGCATGTAATCGTTTTATCACAGAGCTCAGAGTTATGGGCTAATACGAACCGTGAGTGGAACCACAATGAAATGGACTCTATGGGTTAGAATGATGAATCATTTTAAGCCCTCGATCAGAATTTTTTTTTTCCATCCCCGCTCAACACAAACACGCACAAAGAAAACCATCTGTGATAGATTGTTCTAAAGATCCATAATAAAGGTTCAAACTAATTAAAAAAAACTCATCTGTCCTAACCAAAAAGGGATTTCTGTTGGCATGTTTCACATAGGGGATTCACTTCCCCCACTTATTGGTGACTTTACAGGAATAAATAATTAAAACAGTTTGCCAACTGATGGCAAATCAAGCTTTTTTCCAAGTAAAGCTAAAGTTTGAAAATATTTTGACAAAAAAGAGATTGGAAGAACATTCAAAACTATTTTTTTTTTTGCCCTCAAACGTTAAAGAAAATGTATTTTGTTTTCTTTTTTGTGGCCATATGGTCACAAACCGGTCCAAAGCAGCATTACATTCTGAAGAAAATAATAAAACCATCAATTCTTGTAACTTTTTTTATTTAAGAGTAGAAATAAATAAATAAATAGCTACAGGTATAATGATACATAGAGATAATCTATTTCACTTAGAATATGGCATATTGTGTGCAAAGAAATGGTGACAGCAGGTTACTAACATCAAACTCACACTCTATCATCAGAACATATTACACATTTAGTAAAAATGTTTGGACTTTTGATTGGAGAAAAAAAAAAAGGAAAATAGTGGAGTAACTTAAAACCAGATCAGTTTAGTTTATTTTTCTGTTTTTGTCCAGTTTGTTTCTGTTTCTCGCCACTTAAGCACACGCACACATACAGTCACACCAGGTTTCATTTATGATCATCCACAGCTGTTTCTGTTTTACTCAATAATACTCAATCTATGCTGTCTCTTTGGGTTTCTGGAGTGCTTCAAAGTTTCTATTTTGTCTTTTTCTTATTTCCGGTTTTGCTTTTTTTTTTTTTTTTTTCCCCTCATGTTTAACAGTCAATTTGTTGTCTACTATCAGGGCCAGTCTCTTGCATTTAGTTTCTTTCCAACAGCCTTGACTCATGCCTGAAACTTTTTTCCCGAGTTAAGTTTTCCAAAAAAAAAAAATGAGTGTTAAAAAATGTACAGTTCTAGTATTTATTTATTTATTTTCTGGATGTTAGCACTTAAATTGTTCAACACATATTTTACCTTTAAATGGCATAACCCAAATGCCATGAAATGCTAATTTCAACTTTTTTTTTTTTTAAGTAAAAAAAAAGGCCAAAATTTCCTTGACAGATGAGTAAACTGTAATTAACTGCTTTTTAGGAAGCAAACAATTGTGTACTTTGCAACACCAAAAATCTGATTACTGTCAGACTTATAGAATGGAGAAATTGCTCCAGTAGATTGATGCCAACAGTCTCACAGAGTAAAGCAGCTAAGAAAAACATCATGGCCTTGTCTAAAAAAAACATGGTTTGGGACTTTTTTACTGCTTCTTCACTTGTGTAATTTGTAAAAGTATTGAAGTTTTGATATCTTCTATCACTTCATGACCTAAAGCTCGAGGGACTTCACGTTCCTCAGCAGAACACTGATCCAAGCGCAAAAAGACATTCACCTCTAAAAGGATTTGGACAAAGGCTGTTAAGTTAAAGCCTGGAACTAAATCTAACTGAGATACTGTTTTATGACAGAATTGACTTTTTTTCTGATTTTCCTTAATGTTATTTTTATCTGGCGTAATTGAGAAACTCTTTCCTTTATATATAACAATCACGCAAAATGCTTTTATATGTAGAGCTGAAGTTTTAGTTACCCCAGCATTTAATTAGAATTGTACATTAATGTAAAAAAATCATAAAGTAAGGTACTAGTTGCCTCTTCTTATGCCTGGTTTACACTGGTCCGTCTGGGATGCATCTCCATTGTGTTGAAAGTGGAGTCTGTCTCACAACTGTCAGTGATTTTACATTGTCTAATGCGTCTCTGGTCCACCCCCACCCCCCTCCCCTTGGGTTCCGGAGAAGTGGTTTGTTCTGCCACCCCTGTGTTGAGTGGTTCATCCTGCTCTGTTTGTTCATGACTGCTTTATCAACGGATCTCCTTTTTCCTATTCTTTTCAAAAATCAATTTTAGCATCAATGTTTACCATTAATTTTACTCCCCAAACTTTGGCAATCAGGGCCCATGCCCTCTCCTTCCTCACAGAGTCCTTGTAAAATGCAGGTTTTGTGTCATAAATGATTGTTTTTGTACTTCAAAAAATATACTTTCGTTGTCTGTGACAAAAATGGATGGTGTTATCTGAGGTATTAACATGTGTTACTGTGTGGGCACGTCCCCTTAAATATAAAATAACATTTTATTTTGAAAGTATAACAGAACTCCTTTTTTTTGTTCTCAGACCTATTTCCTGTTTTTCCAGCTTTTTCTCACGAAATTGAAGTGTCAACAGACTGGAAATGCAGCTGCTGTGGAAAGCTTGCATAGTGGAGGGACGGACATCAAACACACATATGACAGAGGTGATAAAAACCTTACAAAAGATTGATGAATGTTCTATTTTTTTGTGTCAACCTAACGCAACCAAGACGTGCCACAGAAAGACCAGAGGAAATCAGGCATGAGTCAGCACTTTCAGCGATGTTTATAGAAGAAAGTTTTCTCTAATACAAGGTGATATTGGAAGATAATTTGTTGTGATTGGTCAAAATCTCAGATACACTTCTGAATAGACTTCTAAAACAGCTTCGACTGTGTTAGAGTTTTCAAGAATATTTTTTCTCAAATGGCAAAAAAAAAAAAAAAATAGGTTTGTAGACAGAGTCCCTTATTAAAAACATAAATACAAATTTCCAAATCAAAATGATCTGTTACATACACTTCAAACACAACTATCAAAGCAACAGATGCTGACAAACAGTAGCTCCAAGATTTGAAATAAGGAAAAACAAGCAAAAGATGTCATTACACATGAGAAGAGACGCATGGTGCAACTTCAGGGCTCGGTTCCTCCTGGCAATCTCATCACTATACACAAGGATGCGACCAGAAAAGCAATAAGCAAAAAATGAAAAATAAAGGTAGAATGAACCAGTCGTGCTCTAGAGCATCAGCCAATCTCTGAAACCCAGACTGCACTCTGCTCACCAGGCAATTACACACAACCTGTTGAGTGTTGTCCTGGGAATGCGGTCAGCAAGTCACAGGAGAATTAATGAAATGCCAAGGTGCAGGCAGAAAAATTGCCTGTATAATCTATCTTTAAGGTGCCCTTGTGGTATTTCTAAGAAAAAAAGTCACACAAGACGTGAGTATATACCACAGCAGGGCTGGTCACACAAAGCAAAGAAAAGTTATGTTGTCCACTGCTCATAATCTAGTGGGTTTCTTTCATTTATCTGTGGATATGAAAGCAATGACTGAATCTCTTTGTTGAAGCCAAGAGACACCCCCACACTCTCCAAAGGTCAGGGACACGGAGGGATATAATTGCATGCCACAGTGTCAACTCCTTCATTAAAAGAAGTCATTGTAGTTTGAAAAAGACTCATTTGTTAACCCAGAATATTCTCAGCTATTCTTTATGATGTTAAACTAAGGAGCTTCCCTTCCACTTCAGAGAGGAAAATGCTACAGCTCCATCCATTCATTCAGAGTCAGCTCCATTTACCTGACAGTGCTCTTAGATGAGTCTGGATCCTTGGCGGTGACGGTCCCTATGACGGTGTTGATGGGAGCATTCTCATTCACTTCCAGTAAATACATGGGTTTGGAGAAAATGGGAGGCTCGTCGGAGTCATCCACCGTAAACTTCACGGTGGCCGTGTCCTTGAAGTGTGCAGTGTTGCTGTGTTCTGGAAGGACGTTGGTCGCTTCGACTTTCAGCGTGTAAGCTTTTTTGGTCTCGTAGTCTAGAGGCTGGGAGAAAAAAAAACACATGAAATGGTAAAAAAATTAAATAAAATGAAATACCCAATAAATCTACACAAATGTTTATTTACATTCTTTCTTTTTCTTATTATTTGTTGTTTAGATACATTTAGATTTTACTGGGAGGTTAGGCTGTAGAAGACATCATTGCTTTAATTGAAATCCCATTTTTGTCCTCTTTAACAAAAAAAAAAAATGATTAAAACTCTGAACCAATAAAAGATAAATACATATCAAACTGTGGAACTGTCGTGAAATGAAGTTGCAAAACATTATTTACACTAAAATACAAATATGACTTTGCAGATTGTAATAAATGCATGTTTTTATTCATTTTTCTAGTTTTATTTTTTGTTTTGTCTTGTTAGTGTTAGTGGCCAGATAAGAAAATGCTGCAAAATAAATCAAAAAGTCAAAAGTAAAGACAACAAATCCTGGTGAAAAAAAGACAATGCAACAGCAAGAAAACTGAAATATAATATGTATAAAAAGAAACAAAAAAACAAGAACCAGACATGTTTTTCTAAGTTGAAAATGAACTCCTATATGATTTGTTTTATTCAGGAAAAATCCTTTAACTTGACATAGAGCTGTATACTGTATACACTGATTTTGACATCCAGCCATTGCTGACTCACTGCTGGTTTTGGGATCAGGAACTCAGGTACAGGTAATAAAAATGTAAAACTGCACTTCATATTTGATAATTATGTTTCTGCCATCTTTGCAAAGGATCTCTTAATTCCAAAAGTGAAAACAATCAAAAGTGTAGGAAGAAAACTTTTCTGTCTAGACTTATCTCTAGACTTCAATGTGATTGAAGAAAGGAACATTGGAGAGTTCAATGACTAACCAAAGGCAGCTGGAGTAGCAACAAACAGGAACCGGGTTTCTAAAATTGGTTTAAAAAATAACTTAGAAAGCCAGACATCTAAAATGACAAGAAAGAAAAAAACACAACCGCTACTGTACACTATACACAAGTCTGTCTGTGAGAGAAGAGTTTTTATTATTTTCTGGCCACATGGAATAGTTGACAAAATCCAGATAGTATAACTGTTTTAGTGTCATTACAATTGTAAATTGCAAACAGATTCCAGCAGCTCAAGACAAACAGAAGACATCAGTGTGCAAAAACAAGAGGTAGCCACAGTGCGCAAATATATGCATAAGAATTCAAATTGTGTAAATATGCTGTTTATAAATAGAAAGGGGGATAGAAAAATGTATAAAAGTAAAACTAGTAAAGAGCAGCGAAAGTCAAAAGTCCAGTTTCTGACAAGGGTACACAGGGTTACACTGAGGTTTAATGAAGACAGAGTTAGAAAGCAGGTATTATAAGACAAAAAAGGTCTTTGTGAGAAGAGTCAGTAATTTTGAAACAGCAATTAAATAATTTGCTTAAACTGTATTTTAAATTCTATTAATTTGTCTTTTGCAATATTAGCATTAACTTTTGTTCAGCAGAAATCAACAAAAAGCAATACTTGTTAAAACGTCATTTGAGTTTTCTAATTTGAGGTTATAGTTTTCTTCATATTTCTTTTTATCTTACCTAGATAAGATCATTTTTAAATCTAAACCAGATGGCGACTTACATTAAAATCAAAGCAAAGGTTTTGAAAAACATTAACACCTGTTGCTGTCAAAAACAAAAGCAGAATATTAAAATATGAACATTTTTAGAGTAAATGTTAGGCTCATAGGATGCTGGCAATCAGCAATAGTTGCTGCTGTGAATAATTAAGGAAAACAGACGCTAAGAAAATGTATTTAGAGTGTTTGTTGTGGATTGTATTTGCTTGTTGCAAGCAGATTTTTTTTTACACACATCTACACATTTAGATCAATCCTTTCTGACCCAAGTTTCTTGAGTGTCAGAAATGATACAATTTACTTACAATGCATTAATGCATTGTAAGCTTTAATTAATGCATCTTTAAATGTAAAGAGCCTCCCCATGTAAGAGTTCCAGTTTAAGAAAATAATAATAAAATAATTAGAAAAGAGTTCGAACAGGTGTTCATGTTGCAGCCCTCCAACCCCTTTCTTCAAACTGGAGTGCTGCATTTTCTTTCCTGATCGCTCATAAATATTTAAAAGGCAGAGTAGAGTGGATTTTTTTCTTCCAATGGCATAGCTGAGCACTGTTACAATTTTATTCTGAATCATCACTGGTCACTTTCCTACTACTAGAATAATGGGATCAAGTCCCTTCTACGCTCCATAACCAGGATTTATAGGGAAATCAAAAGTGGGCCTTGCCGCTTGAGGGAACAGAAGCTGGCTTATGGGAGAGAGGAGGGCTAAAAAGAGAGAAACCCAGAAATGTATTCAGTTAGAGGGCTCATGCAGGATGAGGTCACACAGGGCTGGTGCTGAGAGCTCTGACACAGAGGGGGCAGATGGGTGGATGTCTTGGGGTACAGAGTCACAGCAGCTGCGGGGATGTTGATGGTGACCTGGGGCTTAGACTTCTACACTCCTGCAGTCCTGGTGTCGGGGCACTCAAAGAGAGACCAAAGCCCCTGAAGCCTCTCCAAACCCCTCTTCTTCACGGTCGGGGAAGCTCTTTGGAACACTCTCATTATTAACCTTCTATTCCTCTACTCTTCACCCTCGTCCTCACTTGACACCCCGCCCTCCCTTGTCCTTTTCTTTTCTCTCCCTCTGATCCAACCGTCTGTGCTGATAAAGTGGAGGGTAGCCAGAAAAGGAGCCTTTGGATATAATCCTGACAAAAACTAAGAGTGTGTACAGCGTGTGCTTTGATATTCATAATATTCATAAATATTTAAAGTCTTAGAAGTATAAACTGAGATTTAAATATTTAGTGTCCAGAGGAGGTGAGGCCAGTTCACTCAGTTATGTCAGTTTTTTTTAACCAAAACTTTAGTCAGTGGAAAAAAAAATCAATAATAAGGTAAAACTAAATAAACAACAACAACAAGCAAAAAAAAGTTGGAATTCACTTCACTACCTTCAAAAGCATTTCCTGTGATACTTTTGGAAAACACAATGGCAGGAATTCTAAAACTGAGTGAATAGACTTTTTAGACGTCTGTATTGATCAGTAGAACAGCGTTCCAAATACGAAGCGTTAGACTCATCTCCTCTGAAACTCCAGTTTAAACACACTTAGTTAAATACACAACTATGATAATGGACCGCCACATAAAGTGTTGCTGCAGAGAGAAATCAGTCAGCGGGACACAAAATGATCAGCGAGAATCCCATCCATATTTTTTATTATTCTGGGAAATACTTTGCACGTTGGTTTCTATGCTTAAATTCTTTTTTTGCTAATATGAGCACTAAAAATGTGATTTACATGTTACCAGTGCAGTATTTATGAGGTTTTTCTATAAATTTCTCCAACAGTAATCAAGTCTCGATGCAGCAAGTACCAAAAAGCTGAACTCTCCTTTAAAATAAGTGTCTGAATTAAGAAAACTGAAACATTGGAGAGCTACTTTGTAGCCTACTGTTTTCTATGCACAAGCTGATATTTTAAAGTATTTTTCTGCAAATGTTTCATAAATGGTGTAAAATTGCATCTTCACACTCACTTTCAAGCAATTTATTAATTAAATTGTATTGGCAAACTTAACATTTAATGGATTCATTGCGTCATGTACTGCATATATATGCTTGTATGTATGTGTATTTATGATTAAGAGTAATTATAATGACATTATTTAAGTGTTTATGAAAGTGTAACTTCTTTTATGTTTTTTTTCCAAAAAAATCATGACTATTCATCCTACATTTGACATGTCTATGTACAGATGTGTATTGCTTCTGTCTTTAGTACTTTTGCGTTTGATTGCTCAAATGCAATTCCAATAAATTACTCATTACATTTGCTTCCACAGGGTCCTCACAGAAGACAAACAAAAACGGAAAGAAAGGTGGTGTTTTTTTTCTGTGTTACTGGTAAATGTGATTATTATACCACATGCCCTTTAAGGAAAACATTGTGGTAAACTGCTTTTTTAATTAGCCCAGCTAGATTTGATTACAACAATTTTCCATATCAATTATAAAATCAAATAAGACATCAATGCAGCCTGCTCCTTTGTTTGGATTGTATAATATCCTGAGCACAGAATTAGAATAGAAGTCATATTTTTCTTTTTCCTGAATCAAATCATTAATTCAATAAACAAACACTGTGCTTGGACTGAATAATCCAGGGAGATTAGATCACTAATAGAATTGTGTGGTGGCGCTGTTGTGCTCTTACGTCTGAATATAGAGATATCCAGGGGATCAGTAGGAGCACACTAGTGAGGGTTGCATGACAAATGACAATTCTTTCATGTTCTCAATAAACAATGGAGCTTAACTCGCTGTGTCTAAATTTCTAAGCAGGGAAGTCGAGTTTACATGCAGCCACAGACAGATTCTTGGCTCTGATGTGTTAACGCCCCACACGCGTCCAGCCCCCAACCCTGCTGCGCCATTCTTCAGTCTCAGTCAAGCGTTAGCATCGAATCAGTATGTACGCATAGGCCATTTACAGACATGAAAGTTCACCGGTGGCTGCAGGGGTGAAAGCTCAGCATCCCGCTAACATCCCTCGACAGGCCTGGGGGCAAACAGATAAAAGGCTTAAAACTCCAACACTAAAGAACTTCTTTCCTGGTCTGCACCTTCCCTGCCTGACTAGATCAATATGATTTCACCTTGCCACAATGGAGCAAAAATAATTTTAGGACTGCAGGAGCGTGAAGTTTATGAACAGATTTCACTAAAAGATGATCATTCTAATTTGGGAATGGGACAAGGACATTTCTTTTGTTTTTTTTTCCAAATTTGGGAATGCAAGAATATTGTCTGGCATGCTTTCAGGTGGGTGACTGATGTGGAGGCCACAGAGAAAAGGCGGAGAAGACAAGTGTGGACAAGTGAAACGATAATATATTTTTGCCAACAACAATCACTTGTTACATTTGTTTAAGTTACTGTTACTAAGTCTTCTTTTCAGCTCAGATTGTTTTTCTTCCTTGCACTGAATAGTATTAGCAGGACATGGCCTGTTCTGTTATTCATCCCACCACCCACGCTGCTCATTGTTCACACTTTGACAAAGTCACACCACATGTCCTTAGGGTAATGTCCTTTGCTATAACAACACAAGGCTATTCTACATTTGAGTGACACACAGTTGGTTCTCCACACACTGAATCTAACCTAAAACCTAAGGTCACTACTCCATCAGTCAGTTTTAAATCTGCAAACGTGTCCACACTTCAAGACCCTCATGCAGAGTATTCACACTGGTAAAGTAGCCTTGAATCAAAATAGTTTTATTTCAGATTTCAAATATGGATTTTCAGCAGAGCAGAATGCAAATTAGTGTCACTAAAATGATCTGAATCCGTTTGAGTGTATCGCTGTCAAAATCCAGATTAAGAAGTTGTGTTTGAAAGTTTTGTCATGACACAATGGTTAAAAAGTAGACACACCCATATGGGGGGGTTGACTCGTTTGTGTTTGCGGGTCTTTGGGTTGTCCGGGTTCGTGGAGGGTTATAGAGAGGAGCGTTTACATCTTAAGGGGAGCACAGGTGTGTCTTTCAGTTCCCTTGGGGCTCCTACAGCCCCTTAAGGGACATCACAAAAATGGAACGTACCATTGTTGAGTGTGTAGTAAGTGTATTGTGAAGTATTTGTGTGGTTAAAAGAAGTTACACGCTTTTATGACATAGGGATGTTGCTGTCATACGATGTCCTAACGCCACATTCTAGTCGTTTGTAAGGCGTAAGCACTGGCCCTCTGTTGTGTTTTATGCCACACGCATAGGGTGTGCATGTAATATGTGAGCACCCGTAGGTTGTCCACACAAACTACACTCTGGTTGTGCATCTTCCTGATTTCTAACAGTCCGGCTGCACCACAAGGAGCCCACAAGGAGCCCGCAAGGAGCGCACACTAATCATGTGAACAGCGCTAACGCACAGACTGGAGGATTTAAGAGGGTTGGAAAAATGAAAAATCCGTACGGCATGCCTGAATCCCACCAATTTCACCCCTACTTACACCTGTGTCTTGTATAAGTGTTTGCTACGACCTCACAGCATGCCTGTAAAAAGGTGCATGAACATTTTTGCTCTATGGGTTCACCGACTGGTGACTGGTGGTGTTTAAGCTAAAAACATACGAATATTTCTTGAAAGCGGATTATGAAAAGAGAAACACGCAGCCTTAAAAAAAAAAGTTTGATTTTTTTTTCTTGAGAAGTCTGCAACTAACTGTGTGTGACTAAGCATTGTGGACATAATCTTTCTATGAGACTATAAGAAAATAAGTAAATTGCGTAGATTAATAAAGACCAAAACTATGTGCTGAAAAAATAATAGACTAAAGAATAAAAGTTTTGTGGAAAGAGGACTCTGCGATTGACATTTCTTTCATAAAAATGTAACCCTGCATGGTATTTGTTAAATTTGACTCAAAAATATAAATCTGCATCATTTTTTTTCCAAAGAAAGGAGGCAGACAGAAAATTCAAGAACTACTGGTTGAGACAGACGTTGTTTTCTGCTCACAGGAAGATTAACATTTTGAGTATCTTTTAATGTTTTTTTGCCTTACCTTCTTCAGCTTGAGAATCCCCTCTTGCGTCTGCGCATCTGTAATGATCTCAAACACCCCTTGGTCATCTCCCTCGATGATGCTGTAGGTTGACTTGGCGTTCTCACCGTAATCTCGATCATTGGCCTTCACTTTTCCCCCCATTTTTCCCAGGGGGAGGTCTTCAGGGATGACAAACTCATACAAACCTACAGGTGAACACACAACCTTTAGAATACAAGAAATATTATTGAAACGAAGAACATCCAACGACACTGAATGATTCTAAATTGCTTCCGATGTTTCAGTTTGAGTACATTTCCAAAGTACAATTAATTTTTCCAAGAATTCACATAACTTAAAATTATGTTCTAATTGAGTTCTGGACATTGATTTTTGTGAAGTTTCTTACTTTTGGAGAACTTTGGTGGATTGTCGTTGATGTCTATCAAGGTGACGGTCAAAGACGCGGTACCAGACAGCCCCCCCATGTGGCCGCCCATGTCTTTAGCCTGAATGACCACCAGGTACTCATCTCTCATCTCTCGATCCATGTCGTTGAGGGCAACTTTTATGGTTGCTGGAGGTGGAAACAGTTCATAACACATAAATGCAATTAAACACATGACTGGGACTCGTTGCACATCTTTTTAATAACTCTCATGTGACCAAACTCAAGTAAGCAGAAAAAAAAAACAGTTTACAGTGACCTTCTGGACTATTCCTGCTCCCCAGTTATTCCATTCAATATTTTAAACCGTGATTTCAAAGAACATGGATATCATAGCAGGGGTAAAGATTTCTCTGCAGGTTTATGCATAGAAAAAGCACAGTAAGAGTGTTGCAAAGGTGATCATGACTGAAACACACCCAGCCCTGAGAATAAGCCCTGTTTACTTTCCAATGTGTTGTTCTGCTGTCTGCAGTCATTTGTATTCTGATTGAGTGTGAATTATGCTGTCTGTCTTGTATAATCTTGAATATTGTATGCAGAACGGACCTTACTGACTCTGCCGCAGTGATGAATATAAAAAGGGCTCAGCACTGGCATATACAGATAATCCACTCAGGAAACAGAGGCCCGCAGGATCATCAAATGAATATAAAACCCCTCATAAAATCCAGGCTTTGGCATGACACTGCCTTGGTCCTGAGCAGCCGCAGACAATGATAATATGCATAGCTATGACGAAAAACACGGAAAGGGTTAGGGTCCCAGCCTGTGCCGATACTTTTTCTTTTTTTCTTTTGTTTTATGGCCAATTTTTCTCTGATATGTGACTGAGTTTAGTATAACTGTGTTGTGGAAAGTCACAAATGACAATTTTGATCAAAATGTAGACATAGTGAAGAGTGAATCTGCACAGAAGGAAAGATCCTTTTAATATTAGCCACTGTGTATTAATATTGACCCTCTACAGGACATGTTGATCAAATATTACTTCTATTTATTTGAACACTCTACAAACAGATTCACTGATAGTATTTTATTTTATTAGGCATTTTAAGTGTTCCACTTGGCTGTTTTTGAACATCCTATTTCCAAAACGTCTGGGTCACTTTTGCTGTACAAATCTTTTCCAGCATTTAACCAATTACAAGACAGTAAACGCTTCACATGTGTTGCTTGTATTAAAAGATTTGATGAGCAGCCCAGCTTTCCTGGCAGTGATGATTTACCCTCCCCATCCCTTCTGTGTCAGAATGATGAAGCAGAACATAATAGACTACTGACTCCAGCTTTTGTCTTTTTTTCTATTTCTGACTCAGTTAAAGACATTTTAAAAAAGCAAGTCTTTGTATCTTTATTGATTTTAGCTTTTCCTCCTATGTAACAGTATAATTTTGGTGGTAAATGCACACAAGATGCTAAACATTAAAGCTGTGCAGTAAAAACTGGAGACTGTGCATTTAAACCAAATCAATCCATCAATCAATAACTTTATTTGTAAATTACCTTTTATCAACATGCATAGAGCAAGAGGGACTTGGCTTAAAAGATGTTTAAACTGGTTGAAAGAATAAAAAGTTCTAAAACACAGCAGACTAAAACCAACAACAATCAAAAGTTGAACGTGAGAAGATATAAACAGAAAAGCAGGTATAACCACGTTCGCTTTGACATCCTTGTGAAACATATTCAGGTTTGATCTTTAATAAACTCACATGCTACGTAAAATAGACATGTTTAAGTCAGAATTAGCTAAATGTCTAAATGTGTAACAAAAAGAACTGTTGCAAATGTTCAAAAACATTTTGATTTATTTAGCCTACTGGTTTAGTTTTGTTCTTGTACTGCTGATGAAATGTGGTTTTAAGTTAATCAAAAAGCAACTATAATTTACATAACCGGACATTGTCAAGATCCACTCTGATGAAAATTAGGTTTTCAGCATGTCCTTGTAGCATTTTTTAATGATTCAAACTATGTATGATTTCTGTGTATGTCTATTCAAATTGTGGTGAATTAGGAATGGATAAAAAAAAAAAAAAGTTTAAAAAAAGCTCTTAGTTGCGAGATGGCAAAGGTCTCGCTGCTCTGCCCCATTCTGATGCATCCACTTGCAGACAATTAGATCACAAATACAGTTGGCATCTGGCTCCAAACTGTACCGCTGGATAGCTCCAATATTACTCGCCATTTTTGTTACGTTGGGGTTGGGAGGGGCTGCAAGCTAGCAGGAGGAAATGTAAACAAAGAGATAAAGGGAAATGAGGACAGCCTCACGGGGGGGGAATGGGAACACATACAATTAATCAAAATGTGAGCGGAGTGGGACTTTAAGGGGTTTTGGGATTTTTGACATTTTCTTATTTAAAAGAAAATGCTTTAAAAAGTTTAAACTTGAACTGCTTCTCAACAACCATGAAGAGAAGCTTTTTTTCTCCCCCTAATTTTTGGTTGAGGAAATGTCTTGTTTTACTGTACTTTACAATACAATGCATTACTTTAATGAAGGAAAAAAAAAAAGATTTTTAGTACAACCAAAAACAAGACAGTAAGTAGTTTTTTCTGATGGGTCTTGGCTTTTTAACTGATCCAAGATGTTTTGTGTCTTAAAAAAAACAAATGCAGTTTCATTGCACTTGACAAAAGAAAGTTTTGCAAGAAACACCAGTAAGCCTGAAAGCAGAACATTATGATAATGAAGGTCAAAGCTGGTTTAAAAAATATGTAAATTTGCTTTACAAACTTCAAATGAATGATGGCTGAGACATGTATCCTCAATTTGATTATGCAACAATCTACCAGTTTAGTCAATTGTCCATTAAAGTATGTAAAAAGGAGCACTGTGGTTAAAGTAACATGCAAAAATAACTGAAAAAAAAAAACTCAGATTTGCATAAAAAGTGAGAGCTTTTTAGAAGAATAAAAACTGTTTCTCAAACGTATAAAGCGTTTTACCTTGCTGCAACTACATGTTTTTTTTTTAATTTTATTATTTTTTTCTGGTAATTGAAGTAAACAAACTGATTAGAGTTTTGGTGAAGCATAGAGAACATTTGTACCTGACGTGTCCAATCACTGCATGCTCAATGTGAGATTTGACAGACTCCAAGGTAAGTCTACCTGAACGGTAGTCAAGCAAACAAATGGATGATCAGGTGAAATAGCAGCACAAATGAGGCTCCTCTATTCAGTCTACTGCACTCACACAAACACACCTCGCTCTTCCTGCTGCCAGCAACACTCTCATCTCTGTTGATCATCGTTAATTATTCAAATGATTTCCTAATCACTGGAAAGGGAGGATAGACAAACAGTCATTTCCATAGATATTTGCCTCAACTTTTTTTTTTTTTTTTCCACTACCGACCATTAACCAAGTGATGAATTGGGGCATGATGTTTATTTATTTATTGAAAGCTTTCATATTCAATGTGCCACTGTGTCAACTACATTCTAATTGTTGTTTTCTTCTTACCTTTAATTTTTCATTAACATTCATTAAAACATCTGGCTGAATTGAATGAGCCATCTGGGAGCGCTTCCCAATCCCACAAAACATGGATGCTAATCCTTAGACTGTCCATTTTCCCTTTGCCCGTGCTCCGGCTGCAGCTGCTTTGGCGCTCTAGCACCAACATCATGCAGAAATTCCTGGCCTGTGAGCTGACCTGACGTGAAACACAATGTGTCCAACTTGGTTTTAGGATTTGTTTGTCGAGATCCATTTTCAGATTATAAACCTTAAATCTACATCTCATTTTTATTAATGTCATTTCCCCCATTATTTAATCATATTGCTTACAGACACGTGTTCAAAAGTCAGCAGAAAAAGCAATTAAAGATCCACTCTGGAATCGGTTTTGAGATGGCTTTATGCTTGGTGACGCTGCTGAGTCTGAGTTTGCTTTGTGAAAGGAGGAAGTAATTATTGTTATTTATTTGAAATTCATAGCTCTGTGTTGTCACAGTCTGTGGCAGCTTCTGAAGGCTGGCCCATTTAGAAGCAGCATTTAGATGAAGGAAGCTGCTGCTCTGAACACTGCTGCACTGTTGAATATTACATTTTGTGGTTTTTAAAATTGACTTTCATTCAGACTATTCATTGCAAAATGTAGCTGATGATCATATAGAAAAGACCTTTTGCATTAAGCCTAAACAGAGCCTCCATCAATAGAACCTTCACTGCTGTCTGAGTTTAAACGTGTTTGTAGTTGTCCACATCACTCTGTGTTGACACTATCAAACACCAGATGGCAGCACGGACTGATTTGTTGTAGACAGAACTGATGTAGCTTAAGTGCAAGTAGTGTGATCTGAAGGCAATACCTAAATATTGTTTGTTTACCATGCAATGTGTAAATCAGTTTCTTTAATTGCACAGGCAAGTGTAACCTACTTTGTTTTAGCTTCCAAAACCCAATATCATATCCTTACCTATGTCCAATATCCATTTATTCAATTCAATTACACATATACTTTATGTTTGTATGGTTATATAGGTGCAATTAAAGGTTGTTTATTACTCACAAGTGTTCCCTTGTTTATCGCTGGGGATGTGTCCCATAAATAACTCACGATAGGTGAAATCCAGTAGATTTATAGACATTTTAAGGCTGTAAAACTTCTCACTACTCAGTTTATACACGCTTACCAGACAGACATGAACATTTTTATGCTTCTCTATTGGTTAAACTCTCAAAGTTCAAACCTTCATAGATAAAAAAGTCCAGTATTAGAATTAAACCAAAGATCTGATCACAGGGAAGGTTTTTTAATAAGTCTGGCAAGCTTCACACGCCGTGTCTCTGCACAAGAAATCCTGCACGCAATGGCCTGATTAACAAGACCTACAGCCAGTCAGGATGCAGAACACAGTGTGCTGTTAAGAAAAAAACAATCAAACATGTAAAGTCGCAGAAATTTGCAAAACGACGATACCACAAAATGCGTACTGCAATATAGTAAAGGGACATTGCTGGTGACCATAGAGTGATGTACTACAGTCTAAAATTAATATTATTATTATTTATTTATATATTTTTTTTGTTTTTTCTTGTCCAGTCTATTATCATCCTTAGGACACTAGATGTACTTTATTTAAGTTCTTCAGACATACTTGAGATTTTCAAATGTTACATTTTATCCTTTATTTTATTCTAATCTTGACTTTTATATCATCTCACATTATATTGATATGGTTTTGAAATGTTTGACTTAGAAGGTTTTCCATTTCTCCTTAAAAAGTAATGGTAGCAAACATGGTTTGAGGTTATACTGCTGTGAACTGCAATGATGTCAAACTAACCTTTTTTTTCACTTAAAAGGCAAGATGGAGCATGCTCACTTTAACGAACTGCATGACACTCACATGTGCTGCAGAACCATGATAAAGAATCAAATGTTATGACCAAACAATATACCCATGTGAGTTTGATGCTTTTATTCAAATTTCAAATACATGAATGCTTTGATATACAATACATTGCAATACCTCACATATTTAGACAAAATAAACCAATTTCAAAGTGAGGAATAATTGTTTCATGATTTCATCTTTTTTTTCAAATCCCAGATTGCTTTTTAATAATAATTAATGTTTAAATGAAACCCTTTGCTCTCCTGAGTTTCATCACAGTGTCAGAGTAATGAACCTATTTTTCCAAGTAAAGGCCTTTATATTATGGAGGATCCATGAGTGAACAGAAAGAAGGGTGCTTCTTGCAGCTTGAGTTAGCAGCAGCTTGACGCAGCGATAATCTATAAGTGTTTGAAAAGCAGATGGGCCGAGTGACCTGCAGTACAGTTGTTGTTACGCAGCTTTTCCACAATAACCTGCGCTGTCAGCTCCCCTTCAGCAAGCTTTTGATAATGCTGCCCCATATGGGCTTGCTTATTGGAGCTGAGGTTAAATAATATCATGTTGACATAGCTGTGAACAAATTCATCAGCGAGCCACACATCTGGTATGTGGTTAACTATGAATCTTTTTAGATAATATGCACTTTGGGTGCAATGCAGAATAACAGAGTGAGAGCATTGGAGGTGGACCTGCAGGTGGGTAAGCTGTTGCATCTCTGTCTGCAAGAACTGCTGCTGCAGCCTGTAGTATCAACAGAAGCTTTTCATATGTGGATTTAAAGTTTTCTATCTACAGGAGTTTTTTTCAAATACATTTTCAGAAGATACTTTTTTGAAGGCAAAGCTGTGGTCCTGAACCCTAATATCCACCACCCTGTTTTTTCCAGCTGTGTAAGCTCTGCTCACTGTGGATGAGCAGCATCTGATGATTTGTGCTTCTAGTCAACCAAACTTGATCTGCTTTGCAAAAACTGAATCTTGAGAAAGTAAAAAGACCATTGTCCCAAGAAAATGTATCTTATTTTTTGCCTTGCAAGAAAATGAATCTTATCAAGAAAGCTTTTCCAAAGCAAAATAATTCCAATTTAAGGAAACATGTCTTGGTGACTGGAATTGTTTTCTTAAAAGAATAATTCTTGGTAAGAAGATTTGTCTTACCCCATTGGCAGATTTTTTTTTCTTTTGCTTATTTAACAAAACATTTTCAAAGGTTTGACAATTTTGACTTATTTCTAGTGAGGCCTCACTTTTTTATTCAGTATATCCACAAGCTACCAATGAAAGATAAGAGTAGGAATGCAGACCATTTGGGATGAATGTGACCCTTGACTTTTGACAAAGTTGTCTCAAACACCCTTCACGTACAGATCTTGTATAACTGCAGTTGCCTCACTGATGCGTTGTTGACCCTGTACTCTATTTTTCCCTTGCTGGACAACCAAAAGCACCTTAGTAGACCAAGCTGGAAGTCAGGGCTCAATGATTAGGGTCGCTAATACCAATTAAAATGGCATCCTAACACCACCGCCTACCCTCCCAAAAAGAAAGAAAAAAGATCACCCTTAATGGACTGGCTGATCTTTGATTTTTAGCTTGTTTTATTTTGTAAATTAACTGTTGGTGTTCTAATGAGCCATGATCAGAACGATAGAAGTCACTAATAGAGGACAACTACGCTGCTTCAAAAAAGTTATCATCACACACCAAACTAACCTCCACTCTTCCCCCAGTTTTCCACTTTTTTGCAGAAAACCCAGGTCTTTAAACTTTAGAGTAGTACATAGAGCTGATAAGGAACATTTAAAAAGTGTATTTCTTCCTTTACTCTAACTTTGAAGCGTCCAATTTAAAGTTATCACAACTGTCAATTGAAGTTCCTTATCTAGAGAGTCGGTCAAATCCAGATGGCTCACATTTGACCTGAAATGGCATTCTAAACTCATTTATCTTGGTGAAAGTACTTAATGAATAAGTACAATGTTTAAATACTAAAAGGTCCATCATGACATGTCTGGCCCTGTCTTGAAGGAAAAAGCTTTTGAAATAATCCCTAGATGTAATCACTGTCTTACTTTGAAAGCCCATTTCTTTCCTTTTTGTCCCATTATGGGTGTGACTTTCATTCATTATATTTCACAAGATATTACGCTCCCCATTTGTTGGAAACTGACAAAGGGCCTGCACAGTGTATTAAAAGCGCCCATTAAAATAACGAAGCAACATTTCGATCTCTCACAGATCTCAGTGAGGCCATGTCAAACAATGAATAACAGCACAAAGAGCTCTGCCCGCTCCACTGAGGTGTCTTCCTTTTTTGTCTCCCTGTTTAAAAGTCATGATAATTAGAGGGAGCTTTGGGTGTAGCATAATGCTCAAGTTATTTGCATTGAACCATTTGACGTGGCACAAACCTTTTATGCTACAGGTCTGCCCATTCAGCAATGTGGTTTTCATTTAGGCGGACTACAATAATTATTAAGGGTTTTGTGTTTACAGATGACAAGAGCTGAACTTACCAGAATTTGGATCAACAGAGAAATATGGCTGCCCCTGCAGTATGCTGTAGACCAGTTTAGCACTGTTCCCATACACTGGATCATCAGCATCTGTGGCTGTTACCATGGTAACTGAAGTACCTGTGGTGCAGAAGAACATAGTTAAGGAATGCAACTCTACAGGCAATCATCTCTGAATGGCTGCAAACTGAAATGTGAAAGCACGTCAGTATCAGCGTGTTCACCCCAATGGGGGTTGATTAGTTCAAAAATCTTTATTCTGGTGTCACATCTTTATCCAAGAGAGAAGAAGAAATGCAGGGTTAATTTTAAAAAATAATTTCTAAAAATCAAACAAAAACATGCAAAAAAAACAAAAGAAAATAAAGTATGATCAAGCTTTACCAAATATTTACAGTGAAATACACACATACTACAATAGGAGTTTATTCTAATTCCATTAAATTTGGCTGTGGACATGTATGGGTACATCTACTATTTGTGGCAAGCGTGGCAAGATCTCAGCAGAGAAATATGTCATACAGGGAGTGTGGCCTAATTGAGTAAAGTAGTCATGTCAGTGTTGATTAGCTGTGTAATGTTTTGTAATACCAGTTTTTGCTAGATTGTTAAGACACAAGCAAATCAATGTGACGTGATGGATGTGTACCCCCCCTCAAAAGAACCTCACATGTGAAACATTTCCTGAAATTGTCATGTTTTACAATGCTAATATATTGTCAGCACCACAAAAATAAATGTTGTAATCCTAGAACGAAGATTTCAGTTTGAGCTCACAATGCATGTTCAACCTATAGGTCTGCCCTAGTAACATTGAATGTTTACAATAGTTTTTTTTTTTCTTTTGGCTATTCCAAAACTTACTGAAAAATGCGAATACTATCAATTTCTGTCACATCAAAAATGCAAATCTTTGCATATAAAATAAATTAGATTTTTAATTAAAATATCTTTATTAAACTTGCAGAAAATCTATGCCAGACCTTCATTAATATTCAATTTTACCAAAGGCCCAAGGCAAATCCAAGAAGATAATAGTGAGGATTTAAAGCAGCATTTTAGCTTATTTAAAAATATAAATTCAGATCCAGACATTAATATAAATAGAGAATAAGGGCAATACATCTATTTTTTTGGTAATTCACAGCAACTCTCTGCAGACTGGGAGTGGGAGAGAAAAGAAGCTGACATGCAAATAGAGAGCAACGTGCTAGCAGGAAGCTGCAGATGGCATGGTTATTGTTCCAGGGGAAGATGTTTAGAGGGGTTCAGACAACAAAGAGAGATGTCCCTCGTCACAGACGACACAGGTCCTGCCACGGGCCCCCAAATCTGCCCACTGCAGATGACACATCTTCTAAAAAACCTGCAACGAGTAAACAGCATCCAGACGGTCCAGTTGCAGCAGCAGATGTGGCAGCAGTCAGAGGCACAAATCAGACAGCTGCATTCTGTTAATGTTGACTCATATTTCCAAAGTACAAAGAAATATATATATTTTTTAAATTGGCAATGTTTACGGAGTGACAGTGAAGCAAAGATAAATCTTGCTCGCAAATTTCAAGCAACATCCAACTTCCTGTGTTGTCAGCTACACACGTCAACCATTGATTAATAGTCACCACCATGTATGCGCTATTGCTACAACAAAACAGAAAAAGCCACCTTTGCACTCTAACTGGGGTAGCAGTATCACTATTGCAACCCAATTATTTCACAGTGAGGGAGCTTCAAGTGGTCCTCTGGGACAGAGGTGTTCTAGTAATTCATAGTCCTATGATGACCCAGGTTGTTGTGTTGCCGCAGCTTACTGTGTAAATTTCCTGCTGCTTGTTAAACCCCATGCTGTTTTTCAGTGCTTAGATCACTGCAGATCAATGAGTGTTTTTTCTTTCTTTTTTTCTTTTCCTCAACAGCATACATTTTTTTAAAAATATATGTGTCAGCGGCTGAGATTTTCTTCCTGACTCCTCTGAACTGTGCCTCAGATCATTTACTTTTAGTCTGAAGAAAAAAAACAATGTGCCTTGTATTTCACATTCTTCCTCTGAGAATCTCACATTTTTATACATTTAAACTCCAAATAGGGACAGGACCTCAGGATGCTCTGCTATTTACAGAACTGCAAGAACACCCACTGCAAATATGTCAGTTTAGTAAAACAATATCAAATTAGAGCCGTGAGCGGCGCTGTATGGCCCGCAGGCACTACCCGAACCCGCTGCCCCCCTTTGACCCGGCCAAACTGGCTAAGGGGCTGATACACAGGCCTTAGTCTCCCATCTCTCCCCTGGCCGCCCTGGTCAGAGCTGCACGTGACAAATTAATGAAAAAAAAATATATTTTTTTAAAATGGCAGCTTTTCTGTTGGTTTCATCTCCAAAGCAAACATTTTATGTTTTGGTTACCTGGCAGTGACTAACAGGTCTTTGTAATTATTAAATTTATCGACACAAGTAAACTTTTGGATTTCCTTGGCAACAGAGGGTTTTTTAACCACGCCCACATCCCTAATGTGATCATATAGTATGTTAGATTGCTTTGTTCAGCTTGAGTCAACAATTCATGTATTGATTTTCACAACATTGTGGTAAAAAATGTGGAAATAACAGCGCAACGCCCCTTCGAAACTGAATGCTAACACTGTTCAAAATCTACAACTTCTTAGAGCAAATCTTTCCCAAGCAGCTTACAATGATGCTCGAGGAGATAGATTGAAATCCCAGGAGAAGTTTAAATTTGTAGCTGCTAAAGGTGATATTTCTTTTTTAATTCGACAAAACTACGGACAAGAAAAAAGAGCCTATTGCATGAAACTTTGGTTGTGGTTGTAGACTTAAACTTTTGGCGGGTGAAATTTCGCAAAGATCGCTCATTCAATTTTTTTTACCCATGTTGGGGGAAAATGTGAAAATTGAGAAATTTCAAACTTTGCCACAACATGGCCACCAGGCCACAAGTCATGTTGCCATCCCATAATTATTATTATGGCAAAATTTTCACTCAAAGGTGGAGTACCAAAGAAGAATTGTGAAAAAAATATTGTCCTTGTAATCCTAAGCCATAATAAATATTTTTCAAATATTTAAACTGCATTCTAGAGATGTAATCCTATTTGGAGCACTTTGTAGTTTTTTCCCAGAAGCCTATTAGATCCTGTGTCACACGTTTGCCAATTGTCAATTGACTGAAAGAAGAGGTGGTTAAGGAAATTGTGCCACCAATTTTTAGAGATTCAGAGCTTTATCTGCCTCAAAGTTAAATTATTTACCCCTACAAAGAGGAACCAACCATCTACACACCCCAATTAAGAAAAATACCTTCGCGATTTAAGAAAGAGTCTGGCTGTAGCATATTGTCTTTAAAAATTCAGTTACACAATGTATTGAAGTGTAAAAAGTGGGACTTTGGGAAAATAAATCTTCATAAAAACAGTGGAATCTGTGAAGCATGAAATAACTCCCTCTCTCTTGCGCTCCCTTGTGAGTAAAATATTCCTCACCACCACTGATCAAAAATAAATAAAAAATTGAGGATTAGAAAAGACAGTGTTTTGGTCTTATTTCAAATCAGCGCAGATTAGCTTGTCCTTCCAGTTAATATTGCGCAGCAATTTCAGGGACACTGCAGATCTGGATGCAGCTGCAGGCCAGGCAACTGGCCCTGAGATTCGGCTGTAGGAGGAATATTGTCTCTTGCCTTTATTGGAAGCAAGTAACGTTGTGGCGATTACAATAATAGCAACACAACACCTACAATATCAACTTCCAGGCATGAAAAAGATGAGTAACAAAAGCTGTGCTGTGAGGAATTAGTCATGTAAAACCCTGCAGTGGAAATTGAAGAATAGCCCTCGTTTGGAAAGCAATAGATATCCTGTTTACTCTACTGTTTCTGCAAGCTTATCAGCTGAAACGTTTACCCATTCATGGTCAAACCTGAAATGTGGAAGCATGTCCAATCACACCATCCTGCCTCCAAATGGCTTTGTCTCACTTTTCTGCTGTTCTTTAGCAGATGCCCAGACGCTGAAGGATTGAACGTAACCTTCCTTTAGGGGAACAAATGACCCTCTTTGGACTGGGCATTGGCCTGCAGTGTTCAGTGCATTAAGCATTCATAAAAATACAGCTTGTTTTCAAGGCCATCGTGATGCAAAACCTCATTACTCATGCCATTACACTTATAACTCATTTTCAAAGCATGTCATTAATGGATAAAAAGGTTACAAATGCAGTTTTGTGGTTGAAGGGCATTTGATGGCCAAAGGGGCTTTCTAATAAAGACATGGGGGCCTAGCCTTATGTTTTATCAACCGACAGAAATAATAGGGCCCACACTTCCCATTTACTCTGTACACTGGCTCAGTGATAGAAAATCAATAAGTATCTTCCCTGGACCAGAGAGGCTGTAAATTGGGAGAGATGCAGCTTGGTGTGACACACAATGGCTGTGGAAGGACACTGCAGCTTATTTCAGTAACACTTTATCCTGTGACAAAGCCGGAGCTGCACAGCCGCTGATTTCCTTCGAAGTGCTGCTGGATAATCAAACAGGGGGAAGTCATAAAGACGTAGCTTTGAGCTATCAGGAGATGCTCATTTGCAAAACATGCACTGCACACCAGAGGTTGGCAGGAAAAGGAAATACATTTGCAAATGAAACATTATACTAGTCTGCAGGTTTATTTAAAAATTGAGTCTATTTTCACATATATTTTTTTTAGCTCTATATCAGCATCAAATTAGAGTTGATTCATGAGAAATGAATACAGAATCATTAAATATTGAATGTTTGAAACTTTATTGTTGTCTTTTGCAGCCGCTAGAGGCATCAAGTGCTGCTAATGAAATTAAAATGTGTAATAGGCTTTTTTCTTGTCAAATTTAACACCCCTGCTCAAAACTGTGCTTAAGGGATGTCGAATCATGTGCTGTTTAATGTCACTGCAACATGTACTAGTCTTTGAATATTTTGCTTGATTTTCAAAAGAGCTAAAAACATGAGATGCTGTTTTCCCGACATGCCCTGAATTAATCCGCAGCAATGATTAGTACAACTCACTAAAGCCCTCCACAGGGAAGCACTCCCAACTCAAGCATCATCATACCTATAATCACTCCAAAGAATTTGCCATTACAGTCCATTTACTGACACTGCAGTGCAAAAACTCTACTTGTTGTCTTTGTGTCTTCCAAGCATGGAAGTCATGTAAGATCTCAGCTCCTGTTGGTTGGGACCAGAAGCATGAAGGGTAAGAAAAAAACGAAGGCCATTCATATGTAAGCAAGTAGCCAGGCATAGAGAAATCTGAGGCATAGGGAGAGCCATGGACTGCATGAAGCGAGGGGCGAACATCACCCCGCTGTGAGCCCTACCTGAGTAATACAATACTGTTTATGTCTGACTGGCTTTACACTGCAGGGGTTGAATAAGAGGCAAAGAGACACGGATGTACAGAGAGCAGGACAGAGGGGCAGCTGTATGCAAAATACCAGAGAGTTTGAAGGTTATTTGTGCAGTACAGTTAAGAAAAAAGTTACTTTTCCCAAATGAAAATTTTTTTAGAAAAAATGGAAAAAACGGCTTCATTTGCAATAAATGTGAACATCAAAAAAGTTGTTTTTGGTTTTCCATCACTGAAAACGATGAACG
The DNA here is from genome assembly GCA_036245035.1 of Adrianichthys oophorus. Lineage (NCBI taxonomy): Eukaryota > Metazoa > Chordata > Actinopteri > Beloniformes > Adrianichthyidae > Adrianichthys > Adrianichthys oophorus. The sequence continues at coordinate 26,217,105 of BSAI01000104.1, forward strand.
AATCAAATGTAAGCTTTCCTTCCCAAACATTCACACATGAAAGGTCATGTCTTGGTGAAGGTGATATTAACACAATATTAAAGAGTCTGCAAACTTTTTTATGGAGCCCATTACAGAAAAAGTGACGTGAAAGAAATGGTTGCCGCTCCATCACAAGACCACACAGGAAAATGATCACACTGCAATACACAGTTAAATTTAATCAAAATTGAGGTTTTCCACCTCCAGAAGAAAAACAGACACACATGGAGGCTAACTAAAGGAAAGACCATATTATTTGTAGCCTATAGCACTCTTTAAATATGCAGGCAATTCAAGGTGCTCCTTGAACCAGAATATTTTAGCTGTAGCACTGCTTTCACAACACCATGACTCAACATTCTTAAAAATATTGACAAATGTCACCCTGTTATTTAGTGTGGTTTGCTTCCACACATGGGACTCCCAGGAATAAACCAAAGACTAAAGGAGACCAAACCACCTTTATAAAATCAACAAAAACAAGCAGTCCCAACAGAAGTTCACTTTGGAACAACATTAGTCAAAACAAGCACCAGAGCAGGATGAAAAAAAACAAGGAGGAAAAATGGCTGGTCTCGTTAGTCCAATGCCCACCATGTTATTTATGCCTGTCACGTGCACCTGTACGTTTCACGTAATTCACGTTTATTTATCCTGTTGTGTAAGTGTTTGGTACAACCTGTCACATGCAGGATGCCTGTAGAAAAAAAATGTGCATGAATTTTCTTGCAAGATGGTCAGCGAGCAATCTTCGATCTTAAAATTGTGTGCGTCCCACTGCATACCCCGTATAGATTTGCCCATTTTTTAATCACTTGACAACTCGTATCCACCCGTAAAGACAGTTACGACTAAGGTTTTAATAAGTGTGTGCACCTCCTCAAAATGCCCCCTTGATCCATAGATATTTTTCAACTTTCTTGTAATTTGGGCTGTGGATTTAAATTGTTTTCCTACTCACAATATAAAACTGTTTGTACTCTTAGCTTGCTTCTGTTCAGTTTACTTGAAGTTCTGCGTGCATTCATACTGAGTTTAGTTGAATGTGAACTCTATTCCACAATAGTTTTTCTGTTTGTCTGCCACAAATTTCATTATCTCTGAAAAAAAGCAAACCATTCAAAGAAATCAAACCCTTCAGTATGAATAACCCTTAAGGCAGTTTCCTCTGCACCCACTGTGCAACACATTGAAACATTTTTGGCCCAGTCACAACAAAAAAAATCCATTGCATATCTGCATAACATATCTGTTAAAATAAACATGTTGGGCTCATTACATATTACTTGTGTTGTTTTAAATCTGAAACTGACTTTGCTGCTTTGCTGCAGCAGACAGTCGCATAACTAAATCAACATCTGTGCCTAAAGGACTACTGACATGGAAAAATTCATTGCTCTAGATACAGATGCTGTAGCTTTTGTATGACTGCAACACCAGCATTCCATGTGAAAGCACACACTCTAGATTAAAAATAGCCTGCCTCTGTTTGCTCAGTGTGAACAAGAAATAGGTGAGCAAAAAGCTCCCAACGCGAGGAGGTTTTTTTGAAGCCGAATTGAAGCAGCATTGCATCAAGTGGTATTTAAACTGAATAAAGTTTCATTTGTCCACATTGGCCAATCTTGCAGGCTAAGGCCTATGCATTTTATTAGCAGCATTAGCGAATTAATATAATCGCTTTGCAATAAATTTGTCGGTCTCCCCTCATTCTGTTTTTCTAGGTCAGGAAAATAATGTACCAAAGCATTCTTTTGAAATGGCTGGTCAGTGGAGATGGAATGGTAATGCCATTGTGGTGACAGGAAAGTGATTATATATTGATCACGATCACATAGATTCTAGCATTGCTCTCTCTCCTGTGTGCGAGTGAGGATAATAGCTCACGATCAGACGTGGAGACTGACATCCCATCTCTCCAGGCACTGCTGCCAGAACTATTTTTGGATAGTAGCACCTAAGTGATTGAAATGCATGTGCACGTATGGAGAATGACACGAGAATTGAGAGGCGATAAGCACCTTGACGATGAATATTGTCAAATGCAAAGAGCGGTCTGCGATGTGGTGGGCCAAAGCTCTCAATAACGTCCAAAAAAATGTTAAAATGAGTAGGAAGAGGAGAAATTCAAGCTTGGTGATGCTTCCTTTCATACATCCATCCATTTTCTGAAAAGAGAAGATGACATACGTGGAGCAAGGCCAGAGGATTTTTCCTATTAAGCCCATTTTAGATTCCTGGGCCACAAATGGACATTTAGGCAACAATATTCTCGAGTATTAATACAATTTTTAAAGAAATTGGCATTCCTATGAAGAGCTGTTGAGTTTATATTTTTATTATCTGCCAAGAAAGCCTTGCTAAAGTTTCACTGCAAAGGACACAACAAACGTGGAGTACCCTGCGGACGCTTAAAGATAAGTATGGAAGTGTTTATATCAGCCTGTAACACACTTTTCAAAATTAGACTTGGCCTAATCCAGGGGGGGCAAGGGAGGGTTTACAGCAATGAAAGAAAAAAAATCTTGAAGATAAGATATGGTTGTCAGCTTCCAAGAAATTGTTCCCAAGAGTCAGTGATGGATAAGGGACGCTGCACTTTTGAAGAGTACGGGCACTGTCACACTTAAGCACTTACATTGTCATTGTTGCAGTACAATTACCAGTCTTTTGTAAGACAAAGAGGGAGCCATCACAGAGAATCCGGGAAGTGTGCTTGTGCATGTGTTTGTGAGCTTGTCTATTTGTGCACAGCATGTGTCTGGTGTGTGCATGACATACCCTTTTCAAGGAGTCAGCTACTGAGTCTGCAGCCTTGACAAGCCACTTACAGGAACGGTAAGAACAAAATAATTAAGAGGGTCCTTTGTTCCTCACTGATGGCAATGACATATGCTGCCATTTTAAAGAGTTGTGTCATTGATTTACTTTAATTAGTTCATAAGCAATGTGTGCAACATGCAGATAGAGTTCAGGACTGGAAGTCGAGGACGGAAAATTGGGCACTTTGCATGTTTAATTGCTCCCAAGGCATTTACAATGGCAAGGTAATACCAAAGAATAAGGCCAAGTATTTGGTCTAATGAACAACTTTATCATGAGTAAATGAACAAAATGTTGCCTAATTTGAAAACTTTGCCACAGGGGCAAAGGGTATTTAATGTGAATTATGCTTCTTCAACAAAAAGGGGGAAAACATTTGATTCAGCAGAATGCAAAACTGTAGTGTGAAACGAACTTGTGCTTTCTCTTTTTACCCTACAAGATTCAAACTTGCCCCTGAAAGAGAGTACAAGTACAAAAGCTATCACCCAATTTCTAAAACTGCATGTTGTGCGGATAACATTTTATGAACACAGTATTTATCTTAATACATTTTTAGGTGAATTTCTCAAACAAATCACACGTCTGATTGTGTGTTTTCAGTAGACAAAGCAAAATCCATTTATTTCTACAACAGAAAATGTATGACTTATGTTTTCACTTAACTCAAATCAGCAGCGTTGATGTTAAACCAAAAGTTATTAGACCTAAAAAAATTAGTTTGAATGCAGGTTGAAGGGACCAGGTGGTTGGACAAAAAAAAAGAAAAGAAGTTTAGGGTTAAATAAAAAAAGTGTTTATGTCAAAAAAGTCCTAAAAGTAAAGAAATGTACAGTCTTGGAGAACTACCAAATATTGTGTCGTTACATGGAGAGGCATGGTAATTATGCCTTAAACAGGTAAGGGGCATAAATAACAACCATTGACTGTATGCGTGAACTGGACTGTATAACCTCCTGGCGTGCCAAACAGGAAGGGCCCGCAGGCTCCAAGAAGCCAGAATCCCATGACTTCTGTAGAGAAATAAACAGCTATTTCTTAAGTCCTTTTATTTGTCAGAATAAATATTTTGGCTTTGATACATTTTCTTAACATGTTCTTGATAATCCTCTTCTTGAATGTTTTTTGTGGTGTAAGTTATTGAAGTTACAAACAGGGCAATCAAATGCAATCAAAACGTTTGACAGATTTAGGCCATATTTAGGCTGTAGGTGTGTGGACTTCCAACATGCTCACTCTTAACTGGCGAGAGTGGTTGCCTATAGGTGCATTTGCATCACAGTAAATTTGATGCATGTCCAAATAGAGGAGGCAGACACAAATTTGACACTATGGTCACGTCCGGTTTAAATGCAGCATTAGACATGTTGACTTCAAAAGACTTGGAAATAATCACTTCTTACTGGCAATTTCTTCCTCCAACATGGCGGCTTTTATATCAAACACACACAAAAAAACAAAAAAAAAACAAACATGCAACTGAGCTGACTTCATTTCATTGGAGCTAGAAGTAAGGCAATTTCTATGGGTAAGGTCACAACTCCAGTCCAGTCAGTGATTGCACATTGACCCTTCTTGGTTACACCTGTCTTTGTTTTAAAAGTGGCTCAATTCAACACAAGGATTCTCATAATCTACCGCTGTTCACCTTTCGGTGAGGGGGGTTGCCACAGCACTTTATCAATACTTTTTTTTTTACTTAGTTATCATCTTTCTGCTAAACATTAAAAAAAGGGGGGCTACCACATAAACATCCGGTGGAACGGATTTGAACTGTTGCTTTGAATTCATTTTCTGTATTAATACTCTTGTTTTGTGTCTAATAAGGCTGTCAATACATCCACAAAATATGATTATAAGCAGTGGAGCATATTAAACTACATCCAGCCACATTAAAAAGACTAACTACATCTAAAAGCTTTGGAATAAAACACACTGGTTACCTTTAAAAAGGGTAAAAAGTCTTGATGACTGCCCTCTTAAACATTCTGTCAAATAATTCTCTTTTGAGCACAAACTGTAGTTTTTCTTCTGATCTGTGGAGTTTAAGCCCCACATGGCCCAACAGGACTAAATCTTTCTGCCAACAATCAGGCCACATGAGCAGAAAACAAAAAAAAAAAAAAAAAAAAACAACCTCAGATAACAGTGATCTACTTGTGGAAAGCAGACAGGCAGAAACCTTGCTGATTCAACACAGGGGAAAAACATTGGCAAGCCAAAGCGGTCCGTAAACATGATTTTGCCACAGCATGGTCAGTTGGAGTGTTAACGTCTAGTTCGTGAATCATTCAAAGGCACGGCAGCACATTCTCTCAACCTCTCACTGTGAGATTCTGGGAGCAAGATAAAACAAAATAATCTGAATTTTCAACACTTACTTGTTTGTTATTGTTATTTTGCCCTTAAATAAATTGTGTGGGGTTTGTGTGTGGGTGTGTGGGGGTGTGTGTGTGTGTGCGTTTTTTTTTTTTTTTTTTTTCTGGCATGATCAGAAAGTTGCAATATTACAAGATTCTACTTTTTGAGTGGTGGTACAAAGCCAATATCCAAATTAAATATGCAGCATATTTAGATATATACTAAATGTAGAAAAAACCTTAACATTGGATTACTAATACGATAATTAGGAAAAACGCAAGGTAATCTCATTATGCGCAAGGATGGATTTGATGGTTGACCAGCAGAGTCCTCTAGGCTGTTGCACTACAAGAAAATCTTTTCAGCTGATTGCATTTATTCTGTTCATGGCGCCTTTAGGTATGAAAGGAAAAAATAACCAAGCAACCCCCCATCATCTCCCTTTTCCCTCCCCTTGAACTGCTTCAAGCTGTTGAGTGACAGCTGTAGGCCATAGCCCCGGCAATTTGCCCATCTCAAAGTAATGGGCCAGAGGAGTCCTCTACCTCCCACACAACTGGATTAGGACGCTCAACTGAAAGTAGCCCTGTTGCCAGATTTAACAGCATGCACTTTCTAAGTAATGCACACTGTCATCTGACAGCCATCCTGAAGCAGGAAGGGTTAAAGAGTATATTCCCAGAGGAATGTCGAAACCTACTTGGTATACGTGACTGGTGACTCAATGTCTCCGTCAGCCGGTGAGAGCGGTGCTCTGCTGCCGTCTGACAAGCAATCATTCACCGCAAACACACAGACAGAGGGCTGCATGCTGCCACATAAAGAGACAGCACGGCAGGCGCGCTAAAATACACGCCAGCAGCGCACGCTGACGCTCGTAGACACACATATCTGTAATGCTGATTGACACACATTAATGCACTTGTTAAGGTGCTGACAGTCACAAATCACAGGAAGACAAGCAGGCGCACAAACACACCCATAAACTCACAAAAAGGAAGAGCCTGAAAGACAAAAGAGGAAGGAAAAAGTGGACCATGGATTTACAGTCAAGCAATCCTCAGGTTTGTTTACACTCCCAGAAGAGAAGTGAAATTTAAAGGGCTATCTCTGCAGCGTGCTGGAGACCAGGTTCACCCAATTACACAGCAGCCTCCAGTGTGACATAGCAAACCTGCTTTAGGACTGACTGTGTGCAACTTCTCCTGTGCGCGTATGTGTATGTGCCGACACCAGGCTGTGACTTTGGTAAAATCACAAACTGACTAAAATCCATGCTGCTGCGTTGACAGCAATACAGCTGCCAGTGCTCAAGCACACAAACCGCCAAGGAGCGCAAGACTCCTGCCACAAATGGACACCGAGACAGGAGGCGAAAACACCAAGTCAAAAGAGTGGCATCCCAGATTAACAAAAAAATAAAATGACACAAATATTTTAAGAAATTTCTGAAAAAGACACATCAAACTGAGGTTTCACTTCACAAAGAGCAAAAGAAAAAAGTCCGTTTTTTTCTCCTCTTTTTTTTTCAGGCTTTTCTTTATTGCATCAGACAGCTGAGGTGCGTGGAGTCTGTAGGAGCCAGGCATGGGCTTTAGTTAATGGGACAGACATCAAAGGGAAGGCCTCGCCTGCACTGGAGATTTGATCCTTTCGTCTTATCAGCTTCTTTTTCAAATGACCTTGCTGTACCGACCTTTATGCTTCTCCCCTTTTATTCTCCAGTGGTGATTGGATGGGCCTCTGTAGTCTCAAATCCCTGCCACCTTGATGAATGTGTTCCACAGCTATTTATGTTGCACTTACCTATCCCTCTCTACCACTAGCAACAGTAGGATACATTAATCTTACTAGTGGCCAAAAGTGGAGAGAATGTATGCATTTGGGTTATTTTCTATTTCTACAAACAACAAATTGTTTGCACAAAAACAAAAAAAATGAAAATAAATAAATTTTGAACACTTTTCTTTATAAGGAGGTCAAACGTCCAGGGCTATGTCATAATTCCTTCAAAACTCACTGCTTAGTGCACTATTTAGTGCATTTGCCATTTTATAGAGCTGTCTACATCTAAAAATTCCAAAAATGAGTGCCTTAGAGATTTCCCAGAAGTCTCTGTGAAAAACCAGTGTGCATCAATACTCAAATATAGACCACAATGCATTGCATTTGAACATTTTTTGTGAAAAAAAAAAGTTTTAATGTATTTTTGTTTAATGAACCATCCACGTTTCATCATCATAACACAGTGGATTCATGAATAGTCTTTGTAAAACTTCATGAAATCTATGATGACATATTTACTGTTTAAAAAAATAAAGTAGTGAGCATGGTGTCGGAACCATTTCTAAAATCCAGGGCACTAGACAATCTCACACTATATGTATAGTTTTTTATCAGTTAGGGAGTAGGGAGGGAAATTGAAAATATCCCATGTTGAAAAACAAGAATGCAAGAAAAGAAAACCATCAAAATCCCATATTGTTTATGCTTCCTGCAGATAAAGCAGCACTATGCTCCCTTGTGACTTTGGATTGAGTCATCAGTCACTTTGTATTTTATAGAAGTCAGATGAGATGAATGTCAATGTGATGATGGCAAACTGGATTTCTTTTGTGGACAGTGGAACTAAAATGCAGCACAGCAGATGTTAAAGATGCTGCACACAACTTTAGAAAATGAGAATAATTATCTGTCTACTCAGGGCCAACTTAACAATGAGCCCCTCTCAGAAAGATATGATGGTAAAAAAGCATGATGATGAACACCTATTTTTTTCTGTTCTCACTCCTCTTTTGTGCTTTCACACTGATCCTGCTGTGGCATTTAATTCCCATTGTGAGTGGTTTCTTTCACGCTGCATTCCTGCATGCCATTATCAAAAGAGGCGTGATCAGCATCTCCTTCTGTTAATGTAATTTAGGTGACTGATCATAAACACCACCGAAGCAAAGATGGATTAACCAACTGCCATCTTACTGTTTGGTGGAAAATTTTTTGACCAGTAGATTTCTTCATTAAAAACTATGAAGACATTTTCTTTTTTCCCCTGAGACACATCAATTCATCAACACTCTTGGGTTAGCCCACCCAGCGATCATTACATCATGCCAAAAAAAACAGGAGCTCTAACAGGACCCCAACCACTAATTTTAAAAATAACTTCCCTGAAAGTTGTTCAGATGAATAAAAAAACAAAATAAAATAAAAACATCTAAGCCATCTAGAAACAATGTATGTGCACATATTTATTTCAGATGTAACATTGGACTTGACATGTGAGTCAATATTTAAATGCATTACTGTACTCCAGAACCAGGGTCCAGTGAGCTTTTGAGGAACTGCAACATATTATACTTCCTGGCTTGCATTAAGTTTAAAGGAGACTTTATGCTGATTTGTCTCAGCCTGTTTAAATTTTTTTTTAAACATGCTGCACCACCAAGCACTGTCTGAATAGTAAAAGGTGTGAAATCACAAGTTTTTGCCTTAGCCGTATAGAGTTGACCCGTACAGGTGCTGGTGGTTTTGAGGTGGTCCAGACCTGTGGAGGGTCGTCGAGAGGAGCCACTGCCTCTTGAGTTGATCCCCTGTGGTTTTTACATTTCCCTTAAGGCTCATACGGCGGCCACCTCAAGGGACCTATGAAAATGGAATGTACCATTTTTGTGTATTGTGAAGTATATAGTATTTGTGAGGACAATGTAAGTTTCACACACTGGTGGCGTATGGGGATACTATCAAACGGTGGTCTTGGATCACACTCTAGTTGTTAGTAAGGTGTGAGTACTGTGGACATGATACTCTGTACATTACTGGGAAATACACCGTGTATTCTAATTTCCTAGTTTCTACCTTCCAAGCTGAACCCAAGGGGCGTGCACTTATCACTTGAACAGCACTGACAGACTCCCATAGGGCAAAAGGCATGCGTACTGCAGTGAGGCAGGCATACTGCTTGCCTCACCAAGTGTATTTCTACAGTGCATTTTTAGCGGATAAAAAGACTAAATGAGTCGCAAACTGGCACCAATGTAATCAGACAGATAATAAGAGGAATAAGCAAATTATGTAATCTTAAAGTAAGGTGTCTTTTATGTTGATAAAAAAAGATCAAATTAGTAAAGCGCATGCGTCAGATGCTGCTCCAGTCGGTGCGTACGGCATTGGGGAGGCAGAGCCTGCTGCTGCTTCACCCACTGGTGTCTCGTGCATTTTAACAAGAAACTCCTTAATTTGCTGCTTTTTTACAGAAGAAATGTTGAAAACCCACAAAGAAACAGGTAATCGTGAAAAGACATCTAAAAAATAAAATTTGATTTTTATTTTTAATAAAAAATGCATATTCATTCTATTTAAATTATGTATTTTTAAGATATAACTTTAGGGTCAGAGTCCAGGCAAGGGTCAGAGCAGGCAGCAAAGAAGCCAAGTGAGAGACGAAGCAGGGTCAGGTACACAGAGGATCAGATGAGGTTACAATGCTCGGTGTGCAGGCTGAATGGCACAAACAATGCTTTGCACCGAGTAAGGCTCTGTGCAGTGCTTAGGTGTTCTGTGGCTGATTAGCAGATGACAATCAGGTGGGAGGCATCCAGTCACTGTGTGCTGGGGTTGATGGGAGACTGAGTGCCGTCAGTACTCTGGAGACGGCTCCCGCTGGTGAGCAGAGGGGGAGACAAAGATAACTCCTGACATTTTGCACTTCGGGTTTAGTCAGCACTCTACAACTTAGATATTTCCCTCGAGCCACCTGTGTGCCCCGAACAGATTTGCTCAGGCAGTTATATCGACTTGCTGTAACTAACGCACAATCCAAAGTTTTAGCTAAAGCCTGCACGTGACCTCTTATTTTGAAATTCAAGGAAAATTCTTTCGAAATTAATGTATATAGCTCCTTTCTCCCCCTCAAAAACTTCCTGTGTGCTCAAACTCATTTATGTAAATTTATGTGATTCAGCGTGGCACAACAGACTAGCCCCTTGTCTATCTTTAGCGGCACAGCAAGCAGTGCTGCATCCTGACAGACTAACGACTGCGGGGGCACATGTCTGCTGTGACCACGCTCACTGATTAAAATGAGTTTTATTCACCACTACTCACCCTACACTGCAAACCACAGTGCCGCCCTGTCCGGTAGGTATGGGTCTTGAAACATAGTAATACATTTTATGTATAGTTGGTTTTATGTGTATATTTAGTATTACTAGAAGTACATTGGGAAGTGTGCTGTTATTTAAAGGATTTTGTTTTGTTCTGTTTTGGATTGTCATGCACCAACAGGTGCTTATTTTTTAATCTGGCAGTTTTACCAACTTTCACAGTTGACAATATAGATCACTGCTGTAGTTTCTGACTCATTGCTTTTCCCATTGGCACGCTCACTGAGCTTGCTTAAGATTTTACAAAGCAGATTGGTATATTTATACACAAATCTGTTCTGTTCATTGTGTTTGTGCAGCTAATTTAACCTGGTCAGAAATCTGTCAGTCAGCAGAAACTCCCCCAGCGTCTCAGAGCCAAAAACCCCGCTCATTTTCTTAAGATTTCCAAATGTAATTTTTCACACTCAGTGATTGTTTTAATCATTCATGTCTGGCTGAGTGGTTATTAACACGTCATCCTGTGATGTGAATGCATATTTATATCTGCTTTATTCTGACTTTAATTAACTCTGGGCTCTTTTGTAGGAGCAAATGTAACTTTAAAAACTGTTATTATGACTTTCAATGGGAACCAATTACCAATTTAATTTTGGTTTCCTAACTCTTTGTGCCTGCAGGGTTCAAATAGCTAAGGTTGGTACTGAAGACAATTAATAATGCAGACATGGAGGGATGGGAGTGTGGAGGTCCTGTCTGTCCTATACAAGACCGTGAAAACACCTAAAGCCTGGTTGCAAACACACACACACACACATGCGTATCCACTCTTGACAGCTTTTATTTTCTAAAATAGTCAAACTAAGAAGGATTGACTTACATGATACAAGGTACAGTAAAAAATGGACCCAAAGAAGCCAAGAGATGAAAAGTGAGCTGGAACAGTGCACCAAGGAAAGGCCCTACAACACAACATTAAATATCTACAACCCTCTTCTTGCATAATTAATAGGTGAGGCTTGGCTGTGTACTAAAGAATGCCAATGAGAACGCTTCCTGGCAATCTTTGCAGATATGAGTAAGCTTTTGTCAAGTCTGTCACCCCCCACTCCTCAGTTTGCCTGGTGTGGCAGTGATGCAGAGAGGCATGACTTTAAACTGTACCTGTTCCCTTTTGGCTGACATGTATCACAGCTGAGGGCACACAACAGAACCACCTGCATCACCAGAAACCTCAGAGTTGACAAGCATGATACCATTATAGGATTCAGAGAAAACAAAACAAAACAAAAAAAAAACCAAAAACAAAAGTTGGACACCCCAGAAGGTATCTTTGTAAACATCAGAAAGACAGTTTGAAATTAGGTGGAAATATGATCTCTCCTGCGCTACACGTGTGACAGTTTGGAAACACCTGCAGCGTTAACATCAAGCTTGCTACTTTTTGGACACGAATATGCTTTGCTTTATCACAGGCAACCTTAAAGCAGCTTCAGTTTCTCATTTATTGATGCCTATCTCATTAATTGGAACAAACATTGTTGGAAAAGATCCAATTTTAAGCAAGAAAGCTGTTGTGATAGACTCCAAAGCAGCTGCTCACATATTCCTCTGGGGTTATTCTTTTGTGCTTTATTTAGCCTCTGACACACTATATGCTGCAGACGGTAAATACAAAATTAACTGGCTTGCAAAGCTATATTGCATGTTATATGTTTTTCTTTTGAGGCAACTTAAAGTCTGAGCCATTCAGTAGTGATATCCGCTCACACAGCTGCATTGCTTAAAACATTGGTCTACCGGAATTCCATAACTACAAGATTGACCATGCCAATCGTAATGACATAATTTGTACATAATTTGGATTAAGTTGAAAAGATCAAAAAACATTTGAGGGAACAGGTAAAAAAGATTGGGACACTAAATGAGAAATAAAATTATTGAGTGTTTCACTGCTACAAAAGCATTGTGAAGCTTATGTGCATTTTGAAAAAGTAAGATCTACCTCACTTTCTGTTACGGTGGGTTGTTTCGCCTCACTTTACATTATTTTGAACCAAAAGCTAAATAACCTGCCTTTCTTTTCAGTCAGTGACAATCATATTTTTGTCTTAAAATTCATGTATAGTTGTCTTTCTGCATTCTAGATGGTTCACCGTCCCTCCTCCACCCCCTTCTCCACCAGGAGCGATGCTTTGGAATCGGCTGGCCTCTAACCACCATCAGCGTCTAGGAGTTATATATCAATGGTCTGAGTTTGTCACAGGCCCTCAAGACTGCACCAGCACAGGGCCTAACCGCCAAAGACTATGGACTTATCACATGCACATTTTTCTGTAACACAAGTAAATCCCTGTTCATATTATCTCTCCTTAGTGAAATAGCCTGATTAGTTTTACCTCATGGAATATTCACATTATCAGGCCTTTTCTAACTCATGGCAACTTTAATTGCTCTATTTGTCCTTTTTGTCTCTTTTGGTTTAGAATGAAACTTTAACTAGATTTTAGCTTCACGAGGCAAAAAATCAAACAAAAAGACAATAAAGCAGAAAAAAGTTCAGGAAAAAACAGAAAATAGTGAAACCACCTGTAAAAAGCGTGGAGTCAATTTGACTGCTGTAGTTATTCACCCAGAGCTGAGATCTCCTTTGTGTTCTGAAATGTAGTTGATAAAACAATGAAAGAGTATAATTTAATATAATGACCCTACATTGGATCATTAGGGGCCCTTATATCAAAGAAAAGAGTTACATTTTTAATTCCTGGAAAGCTGTTCATGGCAGCAAAATTGACCACATTCAAAAAATGCTAATTACAACATCAAAACAAGTCTGAGTGTCAACCATGTTATGAATATTTGGAAAAGATACGAGATAACTTGTTCTTAGAAGGCTTTAACAGACAATGGGTTGCATTCTCCCTTTCTTGGTGTAAAAATTCACCCAATTATTGAGTGCATTTATTTAACACTGAAAAGAAAAATCTAACTCTTAGCATGGATCTTTCCCTAGTTAACAAATTCATGTGAAATAAAACATATTCACATAATATGCAGTATTTCACTAGGATTAAAACAACTTTTTATAAAGTATTTTTTAAATCAATATTTTATGTTCTACTAAGTTAAACAAATAGAGAAAAAAACTGCCAATACAAGATAACAAGATCAGCACAAATAGCAATGATATTAACATTATTTATATTAATAACATCAGTTGGTTACTTTGCTATCTTTTTTCTTTGCAGAGTTTTGTTGTTATTGAAAGGATGAAGGTATGTCGAAATCAAAAGTTTTTTTTTTGTAATTTTTAACATTATATAAATGCTTACATGTGAGTATTCTAATATGCTGGCAAAAGCACTATTGTGTTGAAAGTTTTCAAACTACACAAAGACGCACAAAATGGGTCAGATCCATAAAAGATTGATTCAAAGCTGATGGATTCATAATGTTCCAATAAGTTTCACCTCCCAGTTGACCCCACTCCGCTGCTCCATCACAGCATCCAAAGAACTCAATAAAAAATGGCTCAGCAGTATACAGGATGACATTTTTTGACAGCCACGTCCCCCGTTGAGCAAAGAACGGATCTTATCTAAAACCATCATCACACTGAACTACAACAGTTGGTTTGTGTATTTGCTTAAATATTCCAGAAATGTCACTAGTTGGAGCTAAAAAGGCCAAAATGGGGGGATGGGGGGGGGGGGGGGGGCACTAAGTGTTCTTCCTGACTTTGGGGAATTTTATGAGCCAGCAAATGAATGGACACCTTGACTTCTTTCTCCATAAAACTGTCCACTAATGAATAATTACTCCAGCCTGTTTTATTGAGGATTTTCATTGCAAAAAATATTTTCTTTTTAATGGGAGCTTTTGGCAAGTCGTTTCAACATCTGCCTTCAGTTGTTGATGTCAGCTGCAGTGAGAAAACTTTGGTGATGGCTAATATAAAAGGCTGCAAGAAATCTTCCCTACTGATTTGTCAGCTGTTTCTTCTCTCACTGCATCCAGTCATCGATCATTCATTCGTTCAATTCAAGCATCAGAAACTGCTTCTGTTAGAAGATCTAAGCTCAGTCTTTTCAGTCAAAATATGCAAATCAAAAAGGGAATTCTAAAACATGTGAAAACTCTTTGGAAATCCTTCCACTGTCTTTAGACGACACACTTAAGTGAATCAGGTCCTCTTCCCTCACAGAAGTGGGGATGCTGCAGCCTCATTTTAACTCTGATTGATTAGCTGACCTTGATAAGGAAATAAGGCAGGATGACACATGCCTCTCAAAGCTGCACTTTTAACTGGACCGCACAGACTTTTGACAGAGCTTAGACTGTGTGCTAATTCTGCCCTGCCTTTCATTTCCTCATGCCTCATTGTCCCGCTGTTGACCCTGCTGCATGGCATTCATTTAATCTGGCCTGCTCTCAGACACAGAGGTGGAACATGTTACAGCTTTCACCATTTGTGTTGTTTTTCTCCTCATAACAAGAAGGAAAACAGCAAAAAAAAAGCAGATGAGAGCGTGTGCACAAGTTCCCTCATGAATAAACACTTGCACTATCTCATTTACCTTCCCTTCCATGAACTTCGTTTGTTATTCATCTTGTCCCTTCTCATTTTTCCTTCTCTTTCTACTTCATGGGCACGGCACAAACTCCCCCCTCCCAAAAAAATTAATATATAAATAAGAGCGTGACTTTGAAAAACGACACGGTGGCTGAGGAGAAGGCAGCTTTTTGTCCTCGGTCTCATTGAGAGTCTTTTGCTATTCATTGGGGCAGCGCAGCCACGCCTGCAGGAGAGGCAATCTTATGCAGATCACATTGAGGGGCTTCATTACCTCGAAGCCAGCTACGTTTTTGTTCTCCCTCAAGGGAAGAGCGAGGGGAGAGCAATGGCTTAGAAGAGAGGAGTGATGGAGAAAAAAGGGAGGGAAGGAAGGAAGGAGAGAAATGAAGTGAGAAGGAAAAGAATGTGTGCAGGGAGGGTGTGTTATCTCACCTGAGTGGCAGCATCTTTATGGTAACATAAAAAAAGCCATGTGTCTTAATGCACACGTGCAGAATATTTTACACATTCTGAGCTCACGCGCCTACATGCAGTCACTCTAAACCTCGCCAAATAAGAAAAGAAAAAAGCCCAGGAGGCTTGAAAGAGCTCATATTACCGGATCCGGACCAATGACTGATGATGTGACATACATAATTCAGTACTACACTGGATAATAAATAACCCTTGATGAATTAGTAATGCACATTTGTGTGTGTTATTGATCAGCTGTGACTATGTGAGCACGTATGTCTTGTTTTTCTTTGCGTCCATAACTTTGCAACAGGATTTTTGTCACTTCTGGGATTATCCCACTGATTCTTTCCCTTGTGGAGTCCATTTAAAAGAGCTGAATTAGCTTTAATTAGAATGACACAGGAAAAAAGCATAACTGACAGAAATTTTCTAAAAAAAGAAAAGGTTGGAGAAAGTGTGTGATTGCTCAACAGTTGTGGAGTTTGTTAACTCTGGTTTATGTTGAGGAACGCTAACTGTCGCGATGAAGAGCCAAGTCTAAAGGCTGATTAGGCTAGTCCATCTGCTGCCCATCTGTGGTGCGTCTCCGTTAAATTGTGTTGACATCAAGTTCTTTAATCAATCAGAATGGATGACATCGCCTCCATCATGTTTGCTTCTCACATTCGTCCCTCAGCAACGCAAGCTTTACGCAGGCGTTCTATTTTTAGGTCACGCGTCGCTGTTGCGACAAAAAGCCGGAGAAACAGGAAACAGGTTCAGGTTTCGGAATTAAAAATGTTTTACTTTAAAAATAAAAATTAATAAAACTCTATTTAATATTTAAGGTGACGTGCTTAGGCGGAAACGGACGTTAATGTTGCAGATGACACTGGCGTCCATTTTTGCCGTGATCAACAAAAGTTTAATTTTTGAAGTGCAAAAGCATAACATAATTTATGATACAAAAAAGCATTTTACAAGGTCTCGGTGAGGAAGGAGAGAGCATGGAGCCTGATTGCTTACGTTTTGGATGAGCAAAAAGAATTGGACGAACTACTTGATACATGGGTGGCAGGACAAACCGCTCCTGCGAGAACCAGGAAGGACGGAGCGCAGACACAACCGATATAATGTAAACTAACCGGCTGTCGTGAGCTGAACTCCCCCCACAACGTAACAGAGATGCACCGCAGATGGACCAGTGTTAATTCAGGGTTAGCCCTCTTTTGGAGTTCATGGTTCAACATTCAAGAAGACTCAAATGAAAGGTTCTAGCAGGTCAATGCTGCTATGATCAATGCAGACGTGTGTAACAGGCATGTTAAAAATATAAAGTAGCAGTCTCTAAATATCTGAGAGATCTAAATAAATCCATGTGAAGGTCATCTACTCTTCTATTAAATGACTTCAACAAAAACACATTCAAAGGTTTTCCTGCAGTTTCTTTATAAAAACACATTTGTTCAATCTTTTTGTTTTGACTTCTGAACGTACATGCTGCGCTGTGGCTTACAGCTTACAGCATTTGGCCAAAACAGAAAAGTCTTAGTTACAATGGCCCATATGGGTGGATAGGTGTGTTGAAATATGGGGCACGCAGGTGACCCACACAAATTTTCTGTTGACTGTTGGTGAGCCCGTAGAGTGGAAATGTCCATGCCCACTTTTTCTACGGACAAGCTGTGAGCGACAGATTGTAGTGGCCACTTATACGAAATGAAAGGGTGAGTAAGGGTGAAGTAGGTGAAACACAGACACGGATTTTTAACGTTTTTTACTCCCTCAAATCCTGTGCACTGTCAAAGAAGCTTTTTAGTGCTGTTCAAAAAAGCTCTTTGCGTGCAGCCTGACTGTTAGGAATGAGGGAATTAGACAATCAGAGTGTAGTTTGTGTGGGCATCCAACAGGCATCGTCCAGGCATAAACATCACCTGCACACCCCATTGGTGTGGGAGGTCAGTGAGGGGCCAGCACTCACACTTTACTCACAACTAGATTGCTGCATGAAGACACCATATGACAGCATCACTTGTACATCATAATTGTGTGCAACTTCCAATAACCCAGTGACTGTATATGGGAACTGGACTGAGTGAGTATGCCGCCATGCAAAGAAAATGACTTTCTTCTAGCTCCTACCAAATGCAATAAATTCAGTCGCCATCTTTGTGGAAAGGTTGGAACCAGACGAGATCCGTTAGCAGTGACTGTTCCGAGCTGGTTTGGAGTCAACATTTCTATGGCAACCACTCTCCAATCATGAGTGAGCTTGTCTGAAGTCCAAAACGCTTCCACTGAAAGGAGGCTCAGGAGAATCTGTCAAATGGTACAAACGTTTGACATAAAACTACATACTTTTATTTAGGCATTTAATAGAAAAAATATCATGAACAAAAAATAGAGCTATCAAGAACTTGTTCAAAATGGTAGTAGAACAAGAATGGTTATTCTGACCGTTATAATGACTGAGTAATAACTGGTTATTTTTCTATAGATGTTTGTGGGATTTAGTCTTTTTGAGGAACAGCGGGTACTTCCTATTTGGAACATGAGAGGGAGAGGGGTCATTCCAGTTCTCATACAGAGTCAATGCATTAACCTTATGAACGCTTCATGATACACTCGCCACACGAACAATGGGATTCTTCATTTTCATGATGTCTTTTCAGGTGGTTGCAGAACCTTTAAGAGGACGAACTAAAAGACACACCTGTGTCGCCTTAAGATGCAGCCGCTCTTTTCTATGGCCCTTCATGATACAACCAAATAATCTGCAGCACCCGCATGGATCAATCTCCCTGCGTGAGTACACGTGATTTAGGCTTAAGTCATGAGTTTGAGCCTCCGTGTCATCTCAGTCTAATTGTGGCAAGAAAACCATTCTTATTTGAGTAAAATTTTTTACTCATAACGAGAAGTTAAGAATCAATTTAAACATGATTTTAGTCAGCTTTGGAGCAACGGTATGTAAAACCAAAATTGACTCACAGCAACAAAGTTTGCCCTGACAAGAAGAGATCAAAAGAAAACAGACAAATGCAGAAGCTGCTGCCAAATGAGGTGAGATAGTTAGGAGTAGCTGAAGCACATTATTTACAGAGAAACTCCAGCTTGTCTGTTAAATCCTTCTGCCTCGGAGGCCTGTCCTATCCCCATTTAGCACGACCACCGAAAAGGGCTGGCTGGCAGAAAGACAGGCCTGAGAGGGCGGGAGCATTGGCCAGGTTCACTGCTCTGACCCCCTTTCACCTCTGATCAGCCTATGAACCACCTACCATCATCATCCCAGCCCACGTCCCTGCCCAGCCTAAGAGCTGCTCATCAGATGTGCTCCAGACCATTCTGGCCCAGCTCTGGCCCAGCTGCCCAAAGTGTTAAAGGGCCAGGAGCCCCCTGCCACTCAGCCCATCTGCCAAGCTTCAGAGCAGAGCCTAGGATCAGAGAAAAGAGAAACACCAGCTTCTCTTTCAGCTCTCAGCTCAACAGAGATATGCTGGATAAAAGATGCTCTATAAATGTGGGCTGCTCTGACCCTGAAACACTGCGATCGTTTATTCACATCCAGACTCTCCAAAACTGATATATGTTGCAGATGTACTGCTGCATCAGCACACAATAACAAAGTTTCTCTGTATATCGAGAAAGAACATTTTTATTTATAGACATCTGGCTCCACTAGAGCATAAAATGGTCTGAAAATATCTTAGTTTTTTCCTCTATTGATCCAAAAGACTGACAGCAACATGTGGAAAAAAGAAAACTCATAAAGAAGGTCATGTATCATCCTATGACTTTTAAAGCTAAGAGCATAGTAATTGTCTGTGATCACAAGCAGCTTTTTACTTGGTGATGGAAGCATGTGACAATCAGCTCCAATAAAAGCCTCTTTCTCGCTCATTTCCATATGTCTCCTCGTGATCAAGTCTGCTCATTCATCGACCAAATCTGTGATGACAAGCCTTTACTTATTTTCACAGCTGCTGTTGGTGATGAAAGCATAATCAAAAACATCATCAAGAACCCCAAGGAGAGAGACGCCTGTGCCTGTTAGATCCATTACCTGCATACTCTGCAAATGCAAATCAGGTTCAGGTAATCTATTAATGTCACTTCAATTTTGTGTCTTTGCTTCAATTTGGTGAATCTTGACACATTTGGCATGGATCTGCTCTTCACTTCACTTTCAGAGACGTAGACGAACCATCTGTCTGCAAGCCCGCTTATTAATCGCCCTGATAATGAAGCAGGCTCGCAGCCCAATACTCCCGGGGCGCCTCTCGCGCCTGCTTCCTATGGCAAAACTACTTTCAGCAAGTTTGTCTTGCAGCACAGATTATTGTCATTCACACCCCCTCAGCAGAAAGAGGAGGGTCTAGCGACCTGCTCCTAATTACCTGAAGTGTCACTTCAGGCAGACTTTGTAATTTCCATCTACATTACAACCCCCTTGTTATTTGCAGGCGGTGGCAGAGCCTCATAATTTCTAGCATATGGCCGACAAACATACAAGGGAATTTGTCAGCTTGTTCTGGCCTTAAAGTCGAAGACCCCATTAAAGAAAACAGGATGTGCTAATCTTAGGAGATTTGTGCAACAACGGTTCTCATCAGGGCCAGGCTTACCAAAATAAATTCACTGTTGCTGAAAAGAAAGACTTTCATTAACAATATTTATTTGAAAAGCTAAGGATATGCAGGAGGTGAGATAAGAATGGGAAGGATACATGGAATTTTAATCAGCTGTTGGGAAATGAGCTTAGTTCCGTTGTTGTTTCGAAGATTAGAAGCATAGGACATTAGACAAATCCTGGATTTGTAAAACACATAAAACAGAAATCAGTTTGATAACCTGAAAATTGCTGTGTTAGATTCTAGCTGTGCTAATTATTATTCTGATATTAATTAAAGATGAAATCAGCGTGCGTAATGTGGAAAGGTTTTCTCACAGCGATGAACACTGAATCCCAGTTAATGCTGTTGTTGCTCCGGCAGGCGGCTGGGGAGGTTGGCAACTATCTCCAATGCTTTTTTTTCGGTCCTGAAAAATATTTCTGATGCTGTATGATGGACTTAAAATAGCCTCATAACCTGTGCCAGACTGAGAAGCTGCAGCAGTTGGACCTGGTGTGAACACACCTAAATGCTCTGAAGCAGAAGGATGCCAAAAATCTCTGCTTTTATGAGAGGTTCAGACTGGTCAACTGCATCAGATGAGCTTTGGCTACCCTCTCATTTTCCATAACAATGTGAGTTTTTCACATCTTGTGGATTTTGGCTTTGGTTTGTATTAAAAAAAATATATAATAAAAAGACATTGAACATGGCATGTGTTTCTGGTCATGTACTATTTTATTATGTTTTGTGGTTTTATGTGGTATTATGGTTTGTATACAGCTAAAAAAAAGCAACAATTTTCCACAAGAGTTCTTTATTTCATGCGTATAAACAATAATAAAAAAAGGTTTCTAAGAGACAGATTTAGTCCAATGAGTTCATAAACGATGCCTCATGAACCCATCCAACTCAAAATGTTATTTTTGTCATTGTTTCATAGTAAATGTTTGTTTATGACTCTGACTCAAATTGCAGATGGAAAATAACTTCTTGAGGATGCTATTCCTCGAACTGCAAGAACCTCCGGCTTTGGCAACTCGCCTGCTGACCTCATCACTCTGCATATTCATCCGTGCATGCTGGTATGTGTCCACATGTGATTTTCATTCTTAGGAAACTCAGGAGACAGACATCTTTGTAGAAATATGGCAACAAAGAGAGGAATTGCGTTTATGCTTTTTTAAGTACATTTCGTAGAAATTCCAAAAACATTAGAGAAGAAATGATGACTTTTCATTTAACCAATGTGTTTTATTGCTTTGCTCTTGACTGAGAGGAAAACTTTAATTACAAGGCTTTTCCATAAAATTAACAGCTTTATTGCAATCCATAAAGTTTAACTAACCCAAAGAAAAAGTCATCCCTTTTTTTGGAGTAACATTTACCCAAATGGGACGTGAAAATGAAAACACTGGGGCAGACCTTTCCGCCATCCAAATGCACATTTTTTTCAGTAAAGTGAATGTGTCCCTAGTTGTACTGAAAGGTCCAGAGACAAAATTTCTTAGTTTTGTTTGGTTAGAAATGACAAGAAAAAAATGTTTTGTTCACAAAGACACAAAAGTGAATAAATGAACGGCTGTGAGACTGTCTTGACTGTCAAAATGAGCGGATTAACGTTAAATCGTGTTGATGAAATTATTGGTCAAAGCAACACAATTGTGTGCACAGTTTGAGCCATACTCATTGATTGTATATGATAACAAGACTGAGGTCCCTCTGGTGTACCAAAAAGGAAACCCTCTGTGGCTCCAAAAAGTCAAAACTCTAATTACCCTTATTGAAAAATAAACATGTATTGCTCAGTCATTCTTTTTGTCATAGTAACCATTCTTGCTCTGCCACCTTTTTTCAACTTGTTCTTTAAAAATCCTTATTTCATTCATTCATTCATTTTCCAATCCGCTTTATCCCTTTCGGGGTCACGGGGTTGCCGGAGCCTAAACCGACTACTCATGGGCAAAGGCAGGGTACACCCCTGGACTGGTCGCCAGTCTGTCGCAGGGGCCACAATCACACACCCATACACACTCACACCTAGGGACAATTTAGAGTAACCAATTAACCTATGAAGCATGTTTTTTGACAGTGGGAGGAAGCCGGAGTACCCGGAGAAAACCCACGCATGCACGGGGAGAACATGCAAACTCCAGACAGAAAGGTCCCCCAGCCAGGACTTGAACCGGGAACCTTCTTGCTGTGAGGCAGGAGCGCTAACCACTGCGCCACCGTGCAGCCCATCCTTATTTCTTTTCATGATTTTTTTTTCTGAAGTTAAAGTTATTGAAGTTATAAACTGGACAATCAGATGCCTCAACAAAAGTAGAAGGTGCCTACTGACCCCCAGGTCAAGCGTTTGAAACGCTTAATTGATAGATTTGTTTAAACTCTGACTTTTGTTATTGGCCGTGTTTTTGAATGTGTTCTTGCTTTTTATTAATCCTCACTGATTTATGAGCAGCAGTTTGGCCGAATGTCTCCAGATGAGGTTTTCATTTTGATTAGTTTTTAACTGCTCAGCTGTTTTTTTTTTTCTGCCTTACCACCGGAACCAAATAGAAAAATCTACTCAAATGGGATGCCGTCACAGAAGAGGCGCTGATAACAGACTTATCCCGGCTGCTTCCACTAATGACACCAAATCCTATTCTGACGCGCCATTTCACCTCCAGTGAAGGGAGCACCTTTGCTCTTCGCTTCCTTTCATTGTTGCACTGTACTTACAGGGGTGATCCACTACACAATTAAAATGATAGGCACCTTCATTCTCAGTCGTTCAGAGAATGAAAGTCAGAGAAAAGTCACAGAAAGCCAGCCGTCTTATCCGACCAAACCTTTTAAAGGAAGAACAAAAGGTCTTTCTCCTTCGTTTCCCATTAACCTCCATGCTCCTTCACACACAGGAAACATGGCAACCTCTGTGGCCTATGTCACATATCTCATCCGGCTGTGGGGACCGCTTCCAACAGAAGATGGTGACATTCAATATGGGGGTTTTCTATCTAGCCTGAGTCCTTGACAGATAAAAGGTGGGTGTTGATATTTGTCCCTGCTCTCACTGATACAGCGAGGATACACTCTTGATAAGCAGAGAGCTGCTAAGACATTGATGAACTGTGGAGTGGAACTGACAGGCTCTGTAAGTGGATAACATTGTCAGAAGAAGCAGCCTGTTATGGTCCGGATTAGATTTTTGATTGTTTGGCGCAGGTGAGTTAACGCCGAGCAGAAACGCATCAGCACGCTCAGAATTGTCTGATTTCAATACCAGACACAATGCGGCCTCTTTTCCACGTGCCATAATTGCATTTGAATGCTTCTCAGTTTCTGGTGCAGATTTGCTCATCGCATGTGTAGCAGACTTCTCCGACATTCATTTATCTCAGCTCCCTGTCCTGTGGACTTTATTAGTTACCCACTGCTCAACACACTTCCCATAATCCACCGAGTTGCACACACTCTTTTTTTTTTTGAGAGGGTGATGACAATGAAACAGTATGGATGGAAAGTAGCGGTTTATGAATGTGAGATGAGCGAGATGAATGACTTCTTGTTTGTTTGTCCGGAGCGTCTGATTCTTCCCGTGATGCGGCAGCACATGAAAACTTAACAAGAGGAAAACTCGTTTTCCTTTCAAGCAAACAACTGAGCACCCATGAATGTTTAATTAATCAGGAGTGACAAAAAGGAACAACAATCAACAAAGAGATGCCGATTTCCATCTCTTATGCATTATTCTTCTGGCAATTCACAGAGTGCTGTCATCTTCCACAACTGCCTTGGATGCTTGTCCCTGCACTGCTGTGACAAAAATCCACGGAGGGCTGTGGCACTTTTCAACTGAGATCCAAAGGAGGGAGCAGCAGGGTTCAGACAAGAAGAGTTCACTATTGTGCCGTGTTTACACGGATACTTTTGCAAAGTCGTTTGTTCTCTTTTGCTTCCACCACAGCAGCAGCTAATAAGAATCAGCTAGAGTCATCAGTCAGCAGCTGAAATCTACAGAAAGCCATCCCTGCTTCAAAGAACTGACGCAAAGGCTGCCTCGTGCAGATGGGATTTAGCAAGCAGATTCTATTACATACCTAACACCATCTGCCCTAGCGTGTTGTGTCAGCTTCTTGACAGGTAACAAGAGGCTGCTCAATGAGGAAACACAATAACAAGCACATACCGCCCAGCAACAGACCCCCGCACTCTCACTGAGCTCCTCCAGTGTCAAAATGGCATAAAGACACACTCTGATCTCCTCCTGCTACGTTTTTCTACAAGACTCCTGCTGCTCCTGGGTCAGTGGTGAAGTTCTCTGAAGAAAAATACAGTAATGATCCACAGACAGGCCTCTGCCAATCCTGCATGAATAATACATTATTATTAATCAGTGGCAATTTGACCGCACAGAGGAAGTGGAGAACCCAGAGTAGAAGGAGTGCTTGTGTAACAGCATAAGACGGATGCATTCAAACCCTGACCATGCTCATTATGTCGACTCAACAAGCAAGTTTAAACGCTTTATTCTTGTACTATAAGTCATTACAGACTTCTAATAGAAAGTGGTGTCAAAAGAAGAATAAAGGCAAAGAAAGAAAACACCATTACTAAAATATGACAAAAAAGCCCCTGATCAACAGGGTAAAATATATTTGGTCACATTAAAGCACATAACTGACTGCAACAAGAAAATGTTTAAGAATGCAGAAAAAAACAACACTTTGCATGCTTTGTGTTATAAAAAAAGCCAAACTTTTTCATGCTTTAGTGTGCCTGTAAAAGGTCAATGGTTCTTCAGCTCCTCATGTCTTAGTCACAAATGCACTCACAGGTGGATATGGGCTGTCTGTGGACAAAAAGTGGCTAAATCTGTTTGCCCAAATTTTAAGATCCTAAAGCCCATAGAGAAAGAATGTTTGTGCACATTTTTTTCTTTGGGCATGCTGTGAGGGACAGGTCATAGAGGACACTTGAACAACACGCAAGGATAAAGGATAAATGGGAGTGAATTAGGTGAGACATAGACATGTTTCAAAGATTTTTCATCTTTTAAACCCCCTGAAACCTGCGGCCAGAGCAAGGAGCCCGCTAGTGTTATTCACGTGATGAGTGTGCACCAGTTGCATCCTCCTGATAGTTAAAAATGAGAAAAATTGACAATCAGAGTGCAGTTTGCGTCCTATGGGCACGTACATATAACCTGCACACCTTGTGCCTGCAACATTTGCATACAATTGAGAAGTGGCCATTACGCCCACACCTTTAATTACTAGGGTGTGGCATAAAGGCACTGTACAACCACATTACCCATACATCATAAATGTGTGTGACTCACATTTGCCTCACAAAGGCTTTATGATGCATTTACCCCACGCACCATAATGGTACATTCTATTTTCCTGATGTCCCTTTAGGTGGCCATAAGAGACACAAGGGAACTGCAAGACACACTCTTTAAGATGTGGCAGCACCTGTTTACAATCCTCTATGAACCCGGAAAACCCGAAAACCCAAAGGTTTTGAGTTTTAAGTAACCCCTTACAAGTTCATGTGGCTAAAGCCTTAGATAGTTCATGAAAAACTTTTTTTTGTTGCTGTTCTTACATTTTTTTTTTTTTTTTGTCATTTGTTTGTGTTTGCACTGTTTGGCCTTTCTCTAATTATGAGGTGAAGTTAACAAAAATCTTCTCACAGCTATAGGTTAAAATCCAAAGCTTTTTTTCTGAGGAATCACTCGTTTTCTTTGACAAAATCACCTAAAGCAGGCAGACAGACTTGTAAATAGGCCTCTTTGGCCCATTTTCTTGTACTTAGTCATTATTATGCAACAGGCCATTAGAGAACTGCCAGTCTGGAAAGCTCAGACACTGATTAGTCCAAGGTGTACGTTGAGCATGGCTTACCAACAGCAGACATCTCTGCAACAGATGCGCGGTACGGGCCTGTGAGGAACTGTGGAGGATTGTCGTTTATGTCCTGAACTTTGATGATGAACTCGGACGGCGCCTCCAAAGGCTTGTTCGTGTCAGCGTTAATGACCTGGGCTGTTAGCGTGTACTCGGCTTTCTCCTCGCGGTCCAGCCTCTTCATGGCATGGATGTCGCCCGTTAACTCGTTGATTGCGAAGATGGTGCCTGCCCCCTCACCTGCCAGGACATATTTGATGTTTGTGTTGGCCACATCCAAGTCTGTGTGCAGCTGCAATCATAGGAAGAGAGAAAATAAGGGGTCAGATTAAAAGGGCATAGGCAGAAGGTGGTTTAATCATTGCACCATCAGCAGACAGCAGAGGTTCTCAACATGTAAAAGCAGATAAGTGCACTACATGTCTGTGAGGTGTTGTTATTGCTGCGCTTTGCTAAAAGTGGTGTAGCCTCAGTACTTGCGTGGCTCAACATAGCTTATGTTTTGCTAAATGAGGCCCGTTGGGGACAATACGTTTATAAGTAGCATAGGAAATGGACCATAGCTTACACTGTTGCTCATTACACATCACAAATGCATCAAATACACACAAATTGTGGGGTATATTGCTCCCTGCCGCCTTAAGTTCATGGAATAAGGACGCTGCATTTGCCTTGAATGTGCGCTGGGCAGGAACAAAAAAAAAAAAAAAAAAATCCATGAAAAATGTAAACAGGAAACTCTGCACAAGATCATTCATTTTCCCAAATTACTAGTTACTGGATGATGCTGCAGGTTCCTCATTATTTTTGTAATTACAGTTTCATTAGTTCACTAAAGCGGCATTACATGCAAGGCTGAGTGGTTAGATCCCACTCGGCGCACTCGGGCTGGTTTAACTAATGAGGCTGACAATGCTACGTTAAGGCTGTTCGCAACATCTGCGGTAAAAAGCCTCAGCCACTTTCACTTCTGAGGGTTAAATAGTATAGGCAGGGGGTACAGTGGTGCTGAAAAAAGAGGTCAGAGCAGAGAAGGCACAACAAAAGAGAATAACTTTGCTTTTATTCACACAAGCACGCACAGCTATTCTACTGTAAGTCACCTTTCATGTAAACCTCTTGATCCCAGAGGTGGATGACTTTCAGAGGGGAGGGGAGAGGCAACACATACAAATCGAGCAGTGTTCAGAGTTATTGACCAGCAGCTCAAATCTCCTCTTGCTCTTACTCTTTTTAATTTAATTGAAAATTGTAATGCATGCCTTTAAAAAGAAGCCATCACAGCTGCACACACCATCTACACTTGAATTCAGCAGTTTCAGTGTCCTTTTCTGACTCAACAGTTCTGCATGGCTTTCCGTGGGAGGGTGGTGGTAGACCCCGACTCTAAAGCCCCTGCCCACCCCCACCCCCAGTGTTACGATAGGCCTATTTTTATGAGTTCATAGCCTCGAAGGTGTTGTTTGAAGACACTGACAAAGCACATTCACTTAAATTGTCACACCTTGCACTTTTGTTTTCCTAATTGTGCCATCATTTCACATGAATGATGTAGCTCATTAACACAAATGCCTTACAACATCCTGCACACTGTGAAACTCTTTAATTGAGCTCAAATTAATGATGGTCTGTCACTGTTGTTACTTCTTTGGCTTTGCACGCCAGCAGCCCAGCATCTGTCTGCGTGTCGTTTCCAGCCAACAGCTCGTGTGTCAATAACACCACATTGACTGTTTGCACTTGGCCATGTTTTGGTTATTAATAAATCTGCAAAGACCTGTCAAAGATTATAGACTAACTTTCATCTGAAGTGATAAAGATGTTACAAAACATGAACATATCCATTAAAAAATCTGTGCCTTGTAAAAATAACTACTTCTGCTGGTGATCGACATGTCTGGTCAGTAACAACAGCAGATTGTTTAAAAAAATAACCCTGTAACACCAAGGCTCCCGTTTCAACGTTCTTTGAATAAGCGTAACTCCTCAACCATTTATGCTATTAATGTGATTCTAATTGATTTTGAAGCTGGGAAAATGGGCTTTGCGCTGATATGCAACGGTTTTCATACCACTTTACTAATGTAAACAAATGATCATATTGGACAAAGTTACTTTTGTCTGTATCAGATTGCATTGGAATTACGTTAATTGTGTCAAAGAGTCATGGTCGATCAAAGAGTGAGTCTTATTTTGTTGTTGCCAATGACAGTTCCCATGTTAGGGTTAAACAGCTTCACGATTTTGATTGAAAAAAAAAAGCTGCACAGTCCTGATTAAAATTAATTAAACAATTCCAAGCAAGACTTTTTTGAATTAAACTGACTTCTTGTAAAACATTTGCAAAATAAAAGATCTATTTCTGACGCTTAGGATCTGATATGAACCAATCTTTTATCACACAAAGCTGGTGGATTTCAATGTGATTTTCTGATGCAGATTTCTTATGAGTTGTCTTAATTCTGCACCTGCATCAAGCAGGGCATATCTTTGCTGTCCTTTACTTTACTTTACTTAACTTTACTGAAGCAAAATTCCTGGCATGCCCTATGGTCGTGGCATTGAAACTTATATTCACCAACAGCATTTTGTATGGCTGTAGTTGCAAGAAGACACAATCATTATAATAAACCTGTCCAGGTTAGAGTCCTGTGAATCACGCATTCAGTGGAATGATTTCCCCACTAACTGTGTTTTCTTCCTGCAGCACACCTCAGGCTGCTGTGCTGAGCGTGTGGTGATGTGGTTGTGTTAAACTGTACAGTTTACAACAGAAACAGCCTGCTGTGACCAGATTTTAGATTACAATTATTTGATGAATAATAACGTCAAAAATATGTCACATTAACTGTTGCTGCAACTGAGCTACTGTGACAACATGTGGTCTTGCAGCAAGATAACCATAATCAAGATATGAGTAAAAAAAAAAGTAAAACTGCTTTTCTCAGAAGAAGTCAAAAGTCCTTCAGTGATCAGTGGGTTCCAAACCCACCACACAGATGAAAGAGAAACATTGAGCGTTCAACAATTAGTACTGAAATCAAAGAAGACTACAGAATACAAACATCCCCAACAGAATACTCAGAAAATCAATAGAAAGGAGACAAAAGTAATGAAGAGTTTCAAAACCTGAAATGGAGAAGTTTGTTTGAAGGCAACATGAAAGATACCCGAGCTTTGACAAAAGGAACTTTGGTTGTCTCTACATGAGGAGTTTTTTGGTCCTTCTGTAAGACAGCACTGAGGTCCACACACAATGTAACCTTGTTTCCTTTTTCAGAGACAGTATTAGGAGAGAGAAGTGAGTCTCTGCAGAGCAAAATGCTGCTCATATTTCTGAAACGCATGCGGCAATTGTAATATAACATTACTTTGTTTATAGGTTTGTAATTGCATTGTCGAGTTGATATCAAGCTGGGAAAAATAAATAAAAACCAAGACTTTTTCATGGTAAAAAAAGGGAAAACTGTAAAAAAGGCATTTTTCTGTTCCACCAGGTCTGGTTTTAGTTTTTGCCCACAGTTTTTTTTCCTTTTTAAGTACAGACTCAAGTGAAGGAAAGTGTCTGCACTTAAGACTTGAACTTACAGTGTTATGTAAAGTGAAGTAGCAGATATACAAATTTATTTTTTAGTTGAAGTGTTAAAAAAACGCTTAGTTTTTTTTTTTTTGTGTGTGACAAACTGTCCTGTGGCTTCGGTGACATAGCAACTTACTAAACACAGGGGCTGAAAAACTACTTTACAAAAAGCCCAAACCATGTTCTTTCTTCTGAAAGTGAAATGCCACACATTGACACATCATTTTTTCTCAAAGCTGCAGCTTTAACACTGAACTAACTGAAAGTTGAGGTGAGCTTGCTGTAATCAGCCATGGCTCTCAACACTCCTCTGAATGCTCCGGTCGCCCACTTTGCAGACATCCTTCACACTGGAACGCACAAATGGTCATCAAAGACTACAATTACTGACGGGAGAAAGAAAGAGAATACTTTCACAGGTCCCCAGTCATTAAACGAGTTTCCTGGGAAACTGAAGAACTGAAACGGCACCAACAATCAGTGACATTGACTTTGGCATCCAGGAAACAAGCAGATAATAGGAAACAACACAGTGGAATCGTACTGATTACAACACACACTGGATTCTCAACAGACATGTGCACACAGAGCTGTGAGCACAGGGTTAACAGAGCCCTCAAACTAGCTGACCAGTGTTGATTTGGTGTTTTGGAACTAAGCATTACAGCAAATTTTAATTGAGATGTTCGGTGAGGTGAGCCTTTAAAGTGAAAATGACTCTTAACTTCAAATCATACATCTAAACACTGATAGTCTTGACGTGCAGATTGTTGAATGTGTAAAGCCTTACCCCGGACTCACACTGCATGCTGTCCGGCTTCGATGCAACTAAGGAGTGGTCTAGCTACGACAGATGACTCACATCGGCAACGGATTCCGCTGTGACTTTGGATTATATTCACAACACTTTTTTTTTTCTGCATGACTCGTCTTTAATATAATGGGTAAGCACGAAATTTGTATTAACACTTTTGTATTATATAAGGCTTGAATGTACATTTTTGACTTTGTTACGCAGAAAATAGGATTTATTTTGAAAAATGTACTGGATACATTTTACACTCACTCGCAGGGTTTCTGGTTTTGGTCGTTTCATTTGGTCCCAAATTCACAAAAATGTCTCCAGCTCTCCGGCAAAAATTTGAAGCCAACAAAACGGAGAGGCCAGACCGGATTGGGTGCAGTGTGAGTGCCCCTCGAGCTTTTCAAGTTACGTAAAGACTCCAGCGTCCACACCAGAGCTAGACCCCGGCCCGGGTTTAGTCACAACTGTCTTTGTGAGTGGATGCGGGCTGTCTGCAGTTGAAAAATGGGCAAACCTGTACGGAGCATGCAGTTTGCCCAGAGGAAATAAACTCACAGACTGCTTGGTGATCCCATAGAACAAAAGTGTTCATAAACATTTTTCTACGGGCATGCTGTCCGTTTTATAAGGTCTTAGCGAACACTTATAAAACACGTAAAGGTTAGTAAGGGTGAAGAAGGTGAGACAAAGCCATGTCGTACAAAATTTAACTTGCATTGTGGAATGCACAAGGTGTCCGTTACTGCTATTCACGTGATGCTACTTGGGTGCAGCCTGACTGTTATTAATCAGAAAATTTGACAATCAGAGTGAAATTTGAGTGGGAATCCCATAGGTGTCATACAGCCACTTACATTTTACCTGTACACCCCATGCGTATGCTCAGTAAGTGAGCATCATTCACAACTTCCAGATGAGGAGAGGGCTTCATAAGTGCACAGTACAACATCATCACCTGTACTTCATAAGTATGTGTAAGCTTACCACACGCTTGACAATGGTGTATTTCCTTTTTACGATATCCCCTGAAGTGACCTCACAAGCTTCAAGTGAACTGCAAGACACGCCTGCACTTCCTTTAAGATGCGACTGCTCTTCTTTACAACCCTCTACAAGCCCGGAACACCCCAAAAAGCCACAGCAGCCATAAGGGTCAAACCCCTGTATGAGAGCATGTGACTAAGACCTAATTAGCGGGGGGTTTTTGTGTGTGTGTGTGTGTGTGTGTGCGTGCGCGTGTGTATAGGTACAGAATATGTGTAGATGTGTATGAAGATAGGGATCATACCTGAACCACTGATGTCAGTGTTAAGGCTGCAGATATTCTCCAGACTCTCTACTTGGATGAACCACTCCGGCACACATTTAAAAAAAAAAAAAAAACTTGAATGATGGAAGCAATTTCCCAGTGACAGGATGTAACAGTCCTCACTGCCTGAACAGAAATACACACTCTGTGCCGAGCACACCTTCGTTTGCCCACTCCAACTCTAGAGGCTGGTAGAGCTGCTCATCCTGCCATGGCGCTGAGAAATGTCCATCTCCACTGAGGGTGAGTTTTAACAGCAATCATCTGAACAATCACTGACCTAATGAGAAAGATTTGACGGATTCTACTCCTACGTGCCAGCACCTGAACTGGATCGCTCGCACAATGCAGGCGGGAGTAAAGATTTTGCTCCGTGTCAGGGCAAGTGGTAGATGGGACGTGAGCTCCTCCTCTGCATGTACCAGCAGGACTGAAGAATGAGAGCGAGACTGAAGTGAGGAGCAAGAGGGAGGAGATGCTGTCAGTGTGATGAAGAGCACATTGCAGACAGTAAGTCAGACTGCTGTCTCCCATTTCCACCAGAGTTTGTTCGAAGCAGCACTAGGAGGCTGCTGCATCTAACCGGCAACATGGCTTTACTTTTGTACTCGTTAAATGTGAAAATGTCTGATTTTTCCATTCAGAATATGAAGTTCTGAATAATTTTAATTTTAGCTTAAGGATGTTTGAGTGTTGTATTTATAAACCGTTTCTAAGCATAAAAACTAAATGATGTTACTTTGTAACTAATTCATGCAGTGACCCGCTTTCCCTGTTTATTTTATGAAAAAAAAAAAAAAAAAAAAATATGTGAATGTCATTTTAAAAAAAGATTTATTCCAGCTTTTGTCACCAATTAAACTCTTCATGTGTAAACGCTGATGCTTGTTTCGGCAGCTAAAACCGAAGACCAAAAAAGCGACAAAAAAGTGACAAAAAAGTACATTCACAAATCTCTGACAAAAGCTAGTTATTTCCCACTTAACATTGTGAGGGAAGTGGGATACTGCTTGAAGTCACTGTCATGTTTTATTCTTTTCTTTTTACCAATGCGCCGAGCATAATTAGTCCCATGTTATCAGGACAACCGCTGCTGGTGTTTTCCTGCTCAGCTGACGCATAGTTTCTGTACTCAGAACCGAAAATGGTTGTCTGCTCGTTCTGCTGGAAAGTTAACTCACCAGTCCCAAGAACTCAAAATAATTTGATTTGTGTGACAAATAATCAAAAGTGGATGCAGTGTTTTTCAGCCATTGCCTAAAATAACCAAAGCACCAGTAAACTTCACGCAGTGAGGAACATGCAAATACAGCTTCACAGTTTTCAGAGTAGGCCCAGTAGGGGCGAGCTGGGGCTAATCAAATCCACTAGATTAGCAGATCAACTGGGATGTGTAAACACCCGTAGATGACAATTGAGACGGTTGCAGCTCTTCCAGCTGACCTAGAGCCAGAAGTTCGGCAAAACCACAAAAAAATAACTCTGTTATTCTAACTGGCAGCCCAACAGGTTCCCACAAAGATTCAATTCAATTTTATTTATATAGCCCAATTTCGCAAGCGTAGGTGAAAAAAATGCAGTTTTACAAGTTTGTGATGTGTGAGCCTTAAATGACAAGTCCTGGTCAAATAAACCCCTAGGTTTCTAACTTTGGAATTGGTTGAAGATCTGACTATACAATGAGTCAAATGTTAAATACCTACATTTAGCTTTGCTTAGCAGGCAGATTCATGGTCTTACAAAAAGAAAGAAAGAAAAAGGAATAGACAAGAATGGGTTGGGATAGTAGCTACAATTCCCTCTTAAAAAACAAGCGTTGACTATACAAGTTTGCTTAATCCCAACTGCCGTTATGGGTGGACTAGGACTATCTGCAGGAGAAAAACCTATAGAGGGCACAGAGGTGACCTGCATGAAAGTTGTAGACTGTTCTGTGAGCTCCTAGAGTGAAAATGTTTTTGCACATTTAGCGGGGAATGTGAAGGGTTGTAGCAAACACTTAAACAACACGTAGAGGTAAAAAAGGGTTACGTAGGTGATGCATTGGCACTTTATCCAAATTTTCTAACACCCCCCCAATTCCTGCACACAGCACAAAGAGCCCGTTAATGCTGTTCAAGTGATAAGTCTGCACTCCATGCGAGCAGCTTGACAGTTAGAAATGAGGAATTTGGACAATGAGAGTGAAGTTTGTGTGGACATCCTTCAGGCGTCCTACAAGCACTTGCGTATCAGCTGCTGACCCTGTGTATGCAGCTTTTGGTCAGTAACAGAGAATGTAGCATAATGGCACCGTAGGACAGCATCACTTAAACATTATAGGTGCCTGGAGCCTTACAAATACCTCAGAACACTTAGCACACGATACTGATATGTTTCGTTTCTTTGATGTCCCTTGGGGTGGCAGCATGAGCCTTAAGGGAACTGCAAGACACGCCTGTGTTTCCCTTCAGATGGCTGCTCCTCTCTATGACCCTCCACGGGCCCAGACAACCAAAAAAACTTGCAGTACCCACACAGGTCGATTTCCCATACGGGTGCATGTTACTAAGGCAATAGGACGAGGAGTGGGTCTCCTTCAAGTCATTTATTAAATCATGAGTTCTTCTCTATTAAAGATCAAGCTTGATTGAATCTGGTTGTGCAGCAGAGCAATGATCTCAAGCAAATTAGGAAAGTTACACCAGCATGATCTGTGAGGGGAACTAAAGAGAAGAGCATAATTAACAATTTATATGAATAAAAAGACTTATTAATATGTTGCCTCCTTTGTTCTCAATATATTGTCCTGCAAGCAATTATACAATTAGTGCAATAAAGGGAGCATTATCAGCTTTTTGAATGCAAATTGTGTTTGTACTTTAAAGCACATTTTGAAACCCAGCTGGAGTTGTAAATTGTAGGACAGGACTTGTGCTGCATGTTCATTTCTGCATCAACTCCACATGCCATGTTCAGAGCGGTCCTGATGTGGTAACAGAGATGCCCCTGTTTAACAGATTACATCACCAGACAAGAAGGACATGTCATGTTAACTATTAAATATAGAGAAAATGCATGATGTTGTATAAAATGTATGGTAACCCCAAGGCCATCATACCCTGCATGTGTGGTTTGCATAGTTCTTTTTTTAACAGCCAGATGTTGACCTTTTTCTGTTCAGCTCAGTAACTTATTCTGACCTACTTCTCTTCATCTGGTCAATGTAATCCAGACATGCTGAACAAGTCCAAAACTTCTATTTTAGGGACCACATTCTGCAATGAGGAATCAACAGTGGGTAATTCATTGCCAACCTGATAAAATTAGAGCTTCTCTGCACCCTTCGGCAAACGGAGCCTAAATAGTCACTCCAGATAGAAGCCGCTCAAACAGGCCTGGAAATGAAATGTAGCTTCCTCCCATTTGTTGGATTTTGACTCTGTTAATTACACCTACATGAATAATCTGTAATTCTAAATATTGCAATAACATTTTGAATGTACGGAACAGATGGTGCGATGCATGATATATGATACACTTAGCTATTCTTGGGAACATTTTCCCTCCAGTATGTCTCATGGCACGTATCGGTTTATCAAATTAGACAGAAAAGTTCCCTGCTGGTGCGAACCACTACAGACTGCGTTGGAAAAAACCATACAGCAAACGCCAGTGGTGCTGTTACAGAAATTAAAAGCTTAATTCAAAAAGAGCGCAGCTCCAAATATACTCAGCTCATTGTGGAACAAATGAGGATGTCACGCAAACGCCGTTAACTGTTAAAATATTTGCTAATTTCTCCTTTCTGGTAAGCGAATATAGATTTTTTTTTCTTAACTCACTTCAACAAAAGCATGAGTATTTCGTTTGCTGCCTTGCATTGCTCATGGAAGAAAATCCAAAGGGGATTTGCAAACATAATTTGCATTAAAAACAAAATAAAAACAAATATTGCTTACCAGAGGTCAATCACAGTATTAATGGAGGCCAGAAAGTGGAAGAAGTGCCTTGTGTGTTTCCTGTTCATTTATTAACACTGCAGACAGTCTTGTTTTATTGAAACAATAGGAAAGAGATGGTGTCATGACCTATGCACACACCTAGGTGACGGTTTGTAATTGAAGTCAGCTCCACAAAAGGTACAGTAATTACAATCAGTGCGGAAACTCGTTGTGTCATCTCCACTCGCTCTCACAAACTTGTGTTTTTTACCTTTTATTAGACACAGATCTAAATCATTTTGCAGCCTTCAGCCTCTGCTTTCATTCTATTTTTCTCCTGGATGATCAGGAAACTTGTGAGCATAAACACCACAACAGAAACACACAGCATTTGTTCTGGATTTTTTTGTGCAATCTCTACCAAGGTCAATTAAGGCTAATGTGTTCCACGTCCATCGCAGCACTTTGAGCGATGGTATGTGTGCTGTCCTCTTCGCTGCTGGCTCTTTCTTGCTTCTGGAGAATAAGTCAAAGTCAAAGCAGCTACCTTTTGTACAAGAGGGCAACACAATTAGATTTAGCCACCCATGAAAAGCATTTTGTTTGTGAGTGTGGATGCACACAGGGATGGATTTTTAATCACGGGACGGCACAGTGTCTCCTCAGAGCCAACGAGCAAGATGAAAACATTTCTGCAGCATGCAGCTCAGCCACATTGGAACTCCTTTCAAGAGTTACCTGTTGTGTTCAGGGAGTGTTCGGTAGATTTTACAGTTCCTGCTCATTATAATGCATTTTAAAAAGCAGAAAACATTGCATTGTACAATCACAGTGTTTGCTGGTGTGCAGTCCCCTCAACAACAGAAAACAAGTCCATTTCATGACAGCACCACGTGTGTCCTGTGAACAGCCAGAGTCGAGCCTTTTCAGGAAAAAACGTTTTTTCTCAGCCAGGAAAAAAAGAAAAACCCTTAACAATAAAGAGAGATAAAAAGTGCAAATGATCTCAGCCTGCAGGTGCTGTGGTGCACACGCTGGGTGTTAAATAGACACCATTTATTTATTTATTTATATCTTTACTAGAACCTCACCTACTGTCATTACCCTACCTGTGGGCCTCCATCTCATCTGTAAACACAGCAGGGCAAAGGTGGGGTGGGGGTGGGGGGGCTGCAGGGATGCAGGATGCTAAACAAAACAAGCTTAATCAAGGAGCACAACAGTTTTCTCTTTCTGCTGCGTGGCTGACCTAATCAAATCAAGGAATGAGATTGATTTCACAAGGTGCAGATGGATCCCGTAGCAAGTTTAATTCAATGCGCCGCCTCTCCGCTATGATGTGTGTTTTCTCGGTCCAGATGGTGCTGCCTGGGTTTGTAATTCACTTTTCAGGATTTTGCCTTCTCTGTTCTTGCACTCTCTCCCTTACTCCAGTTGTCTTTCTTTGACACTCTTGTTGTTTTTTTCTGAAAGAAATGTTGAGCTTTGTGGGTAACTTTCACAAATTCATCAAGTTTAACGTGCTGGGAGTTTGTTAAAAGTCAGAAACGACTCAAGCAAAGTGAATGAAGCTGACCTGATCTACCGTATAACCAATCTTAAGCCTTACAGGTGGATCCTGCCTGTCTGCAGGCAAAAAAAATAGGTAAACCTGTACGGGACATTCAGGTGGTCCGTACAACATATCAAAGTCGTAGACCACTCTGTGAGCTCATTGTGCAAAAATGTGCATGAAAGGTGAAGTGAATACTAAACATTTAGGGTAAGATGCAACCATGTTTTACAAAGTGTGTGCTCCTTGCTGGAAGCCTAACTTGAAATGAAGAAATTAGACAGTCAGACTGTAGTTTGTGTGGACATCCTATGGCCCTCCTATAGGCACTTAAGTATCAGGTGCACACCCCGTGCGTGCAACATTTCCTCCTAGTCTGTAATGAGCAGGTACTTGTGGCTTACTAATAACTGGTACGTCATAAGTGTGTGTAACTTATAAACACTTTGTGATAGTCTTGTTCGACAAAGGTACTTTCCATCTTAATGACATCCTCTGAGGTGGCTGCAAAAGCGGCTGGATGTCTCAGTTTGCTTCATGCAGGACTGGCGTGTGGGAAACGAGGATTCATTTCCTCAGGGGCACAATGAGCTTACTCCAGTGTGAGTCCCTTCATGCTACTGCCCAACTATGTAGCCGCTGACGTCCCCAGCCCGGATAAAGAACAGGGTTGTGTTAGGAAGGGCATCCTTGGGCCTGGACAACCCAAAAACCTGCAGCGCCTGTACAGGTCAACACCTCGTAGGTACATGTGACTGAGGCATTATAAAGTGTCAGGTAGACCAGAAATGTGTGTAAAAAAGAAAATATACATAAACAAAGAAGAAATTAATAATTTGGGACAATAAAGTGGAAAAAGACTTTGTTTTTTAAACCACAAACTCTGAGGTGGTCACTGGTGACCTCTATGAAGCATTTTAACTTCCTTATGAACACTCTTTCCAGCAGGGTGAGGTGTGTTAGGATTTAAACAAAACATTTTCCTATGCACATCAAAATATCAGCAACACCACGATATGTTATGCAAGCACTTTTCACATTGAGAATACAGATGATCTGTTATATACACTTTGTAGGACAAAAAATGACTTGCGTACAAAAATAAATACTCCAAAACTGCAGTGGACAAGAATCACAATTTCCATTTGTTTGCATTCCAATTAGTAGGTTTCAACATGTATTTCATGGGCTTTCATGGAGTATATATAGACATGCTCAAATTTCCATAATTGGAGGGCACGCGGAGTCTGAGCCATTCTGTAAGGCTCATTCCTGCAGAGAAATGCAGATGTGCTCTGCTGTGCCTGTTCGAGCTGTCAGAGTCATTGTTTTCAACCTGGGAAGTCTTGCAAATTAGCAAGTTTCAATGCCAGCCGCAGCTGCTCAAAAGGCATGCTTGTTGAAGTTGAAAAAAACTTCAGCAGGTATATACAGTGAGTTTCTTTTTCTT
This sequence comes from Adrianichthys oophorus, assembly GCA_036245035.1. NCBI lineage: Eukaryota > Metazoa > Chordata > Actinopteri > Beloniformes > Adrianichthyidae > Adrianichthys > Adrianichthys oophorus. The sequence continues at coordinate 26,255,555 of BSAI01000104.1, forward strand.
TTTCTTTTTTTTTTTTTTTATGTAGGGGTCTGAACAATGGCTTCCGACAGCTTAGACAAAGCACTTTTATTTGCATTACAGCAAAACAAGCTCCAGAATGATTGTGTAAATATGACCTAAATAGCTAAATCTGGTTCTGTTTTAACCTGGAGTTTTGCAGTGAGAGCAGTTGCTCTGCGACAAACTGCATTATTTCGGAGCATCAAATGGATCTTTTTGGAACATCAGCATCTTCCTGAGACACGCAGAGGCTACTGTGTCATGCTGTGGCGTGGAGCAGTGGATTCTGGCCTAAGAACAAAAGGCAGCAGAAATGGGGGCTTCATTGGCTGTATTAATAATCATCCGTGCATTCTCCTATGAGAGGCCTGTGATATCGACTATCATTAGACATGCAAATAACAGCTCCATTTTCCCGTCCCTGGGATTAGGAAAGAAAGAGAGAAAAATGAAGAAGAGGCATGGCTGTGGCAGAAACAATTAAGCCATCCTCTTCACGGAAGCTCTTGGCAGCCTGCATCAGGATGGTAAAGGGGGATTGGAGGAGCACAGGAGAGGGTCTGACGGCTGCACCGCCACGGCAATAAGCTTGTCCGAGTGATGTGCGTTTGCACGGAGCAGCATTTTCTGGTGTCAGATCACCTTGAAGTGGACAGCAGCTACAACCCCTCCCCTCACCCACTCAAAATACACCATCTTGACTCATGATGCCGCCATGCGTGTTTATCAAAAATAGACTGTGAGATGATGGAAAAGATGAAAGATGGAGTGAACTCTGAGTACACAGCAGACGTCACTGACACTTCCTTTTTTTCCCCCTCCACCCCATATGGGTGGCCATAGAGCGGTCTACCACATCAGTCACACACCCGCCTCCAGGCTTCTAACATCTCCCTTTTACATCACTGCATCTTTTCACTAAAAGTGTCCAACCTTGTGCTTGATGTTGCAGCATTTCAAACTAACAAACAGCCAGAAAAATCACACCAAAGCCTCTTTTTGAGTTGCAGCATGGCTAAATATTTTCTTTAACTACAGTAATTACTCTTCCTCTCACTGCTTGCCTTGAAATTACCTCTCATAACTCATTCCCCGGATTCCCTCGCCCTATTCACTTCATTTTCAAGCTATCCTCAAACTCTACTGCTTACTCTCAGAACAAAACTGGAAAGAAATCAGTCTTTGCCTGCTAAAAGGTTATCTAACATAAAGAGAGAAACAGGTTAGGTCTGTGGGGTATTATTCAGCAGATTAATTAAAAGACTTTTCAAGGCAAATAAATACTAGAAAAAAAAGCTTTTTAGTGCAATAAAAGGTTTTGTTTTTTGTTTTTTTTTGTATAAGCTTTAAGGAATGAAAAAAACACTTCAAAGAAGTGACATTGAGCGACTGAAGGATAAAAAGATGCAGCCCACTTAGTTCATTCCGTCACTTTGGAGATGAAGATGAGACCAAATGTTGGAAATTCAAAAGCAACTCTTTGAAATGTCTCATGTCTCCATATATATATATATATATATGTCTTTTCCATCCCACCGCCCTTTATCTCTGTCTCCGTCCTCTCCTGCTCTCACTCTGAGACTTTTTCAGAAAATGCCCATTGGTGATGTCAACAGAGATTTCACGGCACAGTGTCGGTGCATCAGCCAGGGCTCACTTTTCCTCTACCTGTGATTGACATCAGAGAAGAAGCTCTGGGGGGATTTTCTGTGGCAGCTAAGGAAAGAACAGTGTTGAGCAGATGATGGAGTCAGCTCCCCGGGGCAAAATCACGAAGGCACTTTTGCCCAAGTGACGTGACCACCTGGCTGAGAGATGCTCTCCTAACAAATCACACCTTCTCTCCGACCTTTCTGCGTAAATGCCAGGATCCTTTGTAGACAGTACATAATTTGAGCTTCCATCAAATGGGTATTCACAAAATTAATCAAGCTTCGATCCATGAGAGCATTGAGAAAGCTGTTTTTCTTTCTGATTTTGACCACCCAACTTCACATCCAACCCCCTTGGTCTGACTTCAAAGTGTTTTTAAGATGTGGCATTTTTCTCATGATGGAGGACATGAATCAAGAGAGTTAAGTAAAAATTTAAATTGCTGTGAATCAGAAGCAGATAAAAAAATGCACCGTGAAAAAAGAGCGTATTTGTGATGTAGAAAATATGCTAACAGTCCCGCCCACAGCTCAGGGATGAATTTCTTATTAACTAGTGCTGCTCTGCAGAAACTGTCCTTTTTTAATGCATTTTTTAGCTAAAAATGACATAATCATAATTAAAAAAACACTGGGCATGCTTTGAAAATGGCTCAAAAGATGATTGAATTGGGTCTTTAAAAGGGACCAATGCAAAGCTGTAAAACTCAGCTAAAAATAAACCATCCCATGGAAGAAATGAGTGGAATGAACATGGTCACTGTTTTAAAAGCAACCATTGCTAAGGCATCTGAACAGGATGCCTTTGAACAAATCCCTTCAGTATTTCAGCCACAACCATGTCAAAGTCACTTTATCCCAGTGTAATATGCCACTTAGGTTCACAATGTTAGTTTCTGAAGGTTTTATTTGTACATTTCTGGCCACCTGGCAGAAAAAATGGACAGAATCGGGGAAAAAAAACAACAGCAATGAGTCATATTTATACAACGCTGAAAACCCCTTGAAACCTTGACATTTAAGCTACATTACTTTACAACTACTGCCTCACACAAACAAAAACTTATAAAAGCAGTCCATGATAATGCTACACTTTTATATTAAATCGCCCCAAGAATAATAGGACTCAAAAGCCCTACATTCAGTAGATTCCTGCTCATGAACAATTTCTGTTGTCTGTTGCTGGTATTCTGAACCACAAAACTAATTTATCAGGCAGTTTCTGACATTTTTTTTTTTTTTTTTTTGTCTTTGCTAAGCCTAGCTTATTACACTTTTTTTTCTTCCTAGAGTGGAATATACCTAAAATAAAATATTCAAGGCTTCATTTTAAAAGACATGTTTGTTTTGTTTTGTTTTGTTTTATTTTATTTTTTTTAGTAAAAGTTGTGTGGCTGCTATTCTTCTTAAAAGTACTACCCACAACTTCTTACATTTTTTTTTTTTTTTAAAAGGGTGTGTTCCTGTCTGTAATAGATTTTATATACAGATAGAAACCAAAGCTTTTGTTTGTTCCTGCTTCATCACTGAAAGCAGTTTTGAGAACAAAATTTGATATCAAACTTGAGTTGCCAAAAATGCGCTTTCTCATGAGCAAATGTTAATAAAAGAGAAGTCTTCTTGAAACAAAAATCTGTATGTCGCCCATGTGCTTGCAAATTGTGCTATACATTACTCTGTATGCAAAGGAAGAAAGAAAATTCAGATAAAATAAAACTGAACTGTAAAATAAAAAGTTTCTGTACCAAAGGGCAATGGTTTAATAACCATGTTTTTTTCCTTTCTTTTCAAAAGTTAGAATGACAGTTTACCTGTTACAATCATGTTATTTAAATCAAAAGGTTGGGTTACATGTGAATATCAGGTTTCCAAAGACAGAAAAACATCCATTGGTGTACTAACGTTAATGGCATAACATTAAACCCTAAGCCTAATGCGGAAGCTCTCTATATAGGCCTCTTAGCTCCTTTAATGCATCAATTTTCATGGCCGTAATAATAACTAAGCCGGGCGTAAACCAGCGCTGTCTTTCAGCTCTGAAGCTTTAATTATAACATTATCTCTGGCACTTTTCTGCCGGACTACATTAAACGAGCACAAGACTGGTGGTAAAAAGGCAGCTGGTTTTACTCCCTTAAAAATAAAGCAATGATTTATAGAATGATTATGTGGAAAGTTTAAAATACTAATCAAATCACTTTTTATGCAGTGTGCAGTGAATCACAACATTTTGTCCTACCAAAAGAGGCCAAACTCAAGAGATAAGACTAACATCTTCCAGGAAGACGCCACAATGCCACAGAGGCATAGAACAGCTGCACTTTGAAACTCTATTTCCTGAGAAAAAAAGGAAATATTATTGAAAAAAAAAAAAAAATCCTGATCATGCATCCTGAAAAAACCCCAGTGACGGACGACTCTGAGGATATCAAGAAGTTGCTTGATTTCCTGCAGGAAGAAATAAGATCCATGAAGATCCAGCACAAATAGATTCTGAACGTGCTAGAGGAGAGGAGGCAGCTCCGAGCTCAGCATGAGCAGACTGTCAACCGAATGGATAAACGAAGGAATGACCAGGAGCAGAATTCCAGGATTAATGATGTGATAATCACCAGATTGAAAATCAAACCCTGGTCATATGCGCATACAGTGACTGCTAGGAACGGTGAGGAATCTGAGGAGCAGGAGACCAGCTCTGTGGACAAACAAGTGGAATATTTCTTGAAGTCCAGAGGAATTTCTCTGGACACAAACTACATGGAGATCTGCCATTGAGATCCATTATCAGAAGCCTGGAGGAGCTGGAGAAGCTTCTACCCACTGCAATCTAAGCAAGAGATAAGTGAAGATGCTAGACTTTCGAGGTGAGGAGACAAACTCTACGAACAAAGGCTTCTAAAAACAACAAAGTTTTTTCAACAGTCAACTGTGTAAAACAACTTTTAGAAAGATCTTATTTATGGTCAACCTGACCTAAACATATTCAGTGATAACGATAATAACTGTGATAATTTACTGTAATTGATAAAATGTCACTTGCAGTGGATGGAATACTGGGATGTATCACAATTGAAATCTGTAATAAATCAGTGAAAATGTCATTATAAGCTGTATATATAGATCACCAGGGTCAAGCTTAGAAGTGTAGATGTAGACACCTCTTATGTTTTTTTTAGAAATATTTATCTCACTTTATAATAAAAACTGTCCAATTCATCAATTCAAAAACAAATTTACCAAATGTCCTTGGTAATACTGTTCTACAAAATACTCATGAAAAAAGAAAAAATAACCTCTATAAAAAATCTTAAAACAAAGGTCAAGAGAAAGTGAACAGATATTTAAGTCTTACAAAAATAAAACTAGCTGAAATAACCTGGCACAGTAAAAAAAAAAAAAAAGTGTACTATAATACTCTACTAAATGAAAATGAAAACAACCTCAAGCGAGTTTGGGAAATATTAAAAGCATGATTAAAAAAAGAACAAAAAACCAAACTACCCATATTACTTCACAGATTGAAAGGGTCAAACTATACTATTAATAACACAGCAAAAAGCCTTAACAACTATTTTGTAAACGTGGGTCCAGAGTTGGCAAATTAGCAGATTTGGAACGCCTGTTCACTCTTATTGTGGCGGGGAACATTTTTTCTTAAAAACATCCAGGTCTCAAGGCCACATCCTGTTTCTGCTCTGGTTGAGCTGATCTGCTTTGGCTGGCTGCTCTTTTCCTGGTTGTCTGCCTTGAACAACCCAACCAACTGCCTATTCTGGGTATACCTCACGGGACCGGCAGAGCACTGAATAATCTACTCACCGTTGCAGGTGTGCAATCACGATTCGAACTCTAAGCCTCCTGGTCCACATGATAAAGCTATGCTAGCACGGCGTTATTAGCATTGTTTTTGTACTTTCTGAAGAGGGCATTTGTTTAAATCAGCCCTTATGTTTGGCTGAATGAAATTGGAACATTTCAGTTTATCTTTAGTGTTTTCAGTTGCGTAATTTTGTCCGTTTTGGACTGTTTTTGATGCTTTTTGCTAACTTGGGTCAAAACGGCCATATTTGTTTTGTTTGTTTTTCAACACACTTGTTTTGAACGCACTTCCTTTTAGAGAAAAGAAGAACAAAAAAGGAATATGAAGAAAAATGAAATTGCTCTCTCTTTTCAAATAAATAATGCGTTAATCGAAAGTGTCACAGAAATCAAATTCTTAGGGATTGTTATTGATAAAAAACTAAGTTGGAAGCTACACATCAGACACATTCAAACTAAGGTTGAGAAAAGTATTTCAGTCATCAATAAATCTAAATATATATTACTGAAGATATGTATTATACTGCTCCCTAATATTACAATTTTTAACCTGTTGTATTGAAATTTTGGGTAATATTTATGAAAGTTCACTACATCCTCTATTTTTACTTCAAAAACAATCCATCAGAATTGTACATAAAGCCGGCTATCTTGATCATACAAGGACATTTTTTTTTTAATCAATCTAGACTTTTGAAACTGAATGATGTTGTTGATTTTTACATCACACAAATTGTATACAGACCTAGTGGGGAAAACATTACCATGCAACATCCGAAAACCATTCTTGGAAAATGAAGGAGGCTACAAACTGAGGGGATGTAGAAACTTCAGGATCAAATTGATGAAAACCACAAAGAAAAGTGTGTGTGTGTCTGTGTGTGGCTCTAAACGTTGGAATAAATTAAGCAAGCTCAAACAATGTTCAAACATCCAAAAATTTAAGAAATTGTTTAAAGAAACTCTAATATCACAGTATGAAGACAAGAGGACTTAAAGTTCAACTGGAGTTTGAATAATTTAAAGTTATAAATATATATATATATATATATATATATATATATATATATATATATATATATATATGTTTAAAATGAAATTGGATCCTGGTGATAATCAGTGAGTATTACATATCTGTTACATGATGTGTGATTCATGTTACTGTTAACTGAAATAATTATGTTTTATGAGAATAATCAATAAGAATTCTTGTTACTTAAAAAAATGGCAGTTGATCTGATCAGAACCAGGTTATGAACTATAAAATGAAGTATCTATGGTGTCACTCCTTTTCAAGCAATCAATCAAGCTCTACTTGACTTTTGTTATTTTCATTTCATAATTTTTATTTCGATCAATGCATGGAGAGTAACAAAAAAAGTATTATAGTTATTAATCACTGTACTTAATCAATCAAATGTGATTTAGTGAGTGTTTGCTTTTGTTTTTTTATTTTTTTATTTATCTTTTATCAGTGCATTGCATTGTCTCTGTAATGAGCTTGATAAATCTGTGTGATTTTATTTATTTATTTATTTTTTTGTTTATTTTGTATTGTCCAATTTATGCTTGAAATAAACCAGATCAATCAATCAAGTTTCTGCTACCAAGTCTGGTCCCTTGCATAGTGGGTCCTGCACCAGCAGCTCCTGACAAAGCATTTTCAATTTTACATTTTCAGGATTTTGTGCCTTTTTTCCCCAAAATGCCTTGCTGCATTGTTAAAATGAAAAATATATATATATATATATATATATATATATATATAGTTATAGTTATAGTTATGATTTTGTAACACATACAGGCACATTCAAATCATCTTGTTTTGATTTGGCACATCAATTTTTTAGGAGGGTTATTCCAAATACCTGTTGTTGGGATGTAAGTTTAGCAGGCCACAACAAGCTTTTCAATATATGTTTGTTAATTTTCTTAGTTTTTAGCAGTAAAAGTTGTAAATGTGACCACTCTCCTATTTAAAATACACAACATCAGGATTTGTAAAAATTGAAGCTGCTCAAAAAAGGAGTCTTTTTTTGTTTGTTTTGTTTAAAAAAAAAAAGTTTTGCAGTGATGTTATTATGACACACAATTTACAGCACTAATTGCTGAACCAAGACATCAGTTTGGTGATCTGTGTGCATTGAATTTCTCTTGAGTTTTTTTCTTATTTTTTTACCCCCTGGCATCAGTCAGGTTCCACAGGAACTTGTTTAAATTATGGGGAGGTGTAAAAATAGAGTAGTTTCACAATCACAAAATGAATGCTAGTGAAGAGGTATATATGTCAGTGGCTTTAGACAGACTTTAACAGCATGATGTAGCCTCTTTCAATCTTTTTTTTTAATCCTTTTTCCAGATTTACACAGCTCTTGCAGCTTTTCCTTTGGGTCTTTTTTTTTTCTTTGAAGCTCAGACTTCACACACAGGTACTTATTACAATCAAATATGTAGCAGGCATAGAAAATGATTCCTTATAGCATAAAAAGACTGAAATTATCCCCCAGTATTCCTATAATTAGACCAAACATTTAGCCATTGCTAATATTTCAACAATTATGTTAAAGCTAAATATGTTAAACCTATTTTAACTATTCCATATTGTCAAGACAACTGAGTCAACAAAACAAATAGTTCGAGTTAAATTTAACAAAGCAAAGATGTAGAACACAAACTGTGAAGTGAAAAGTTCCCTTTTTTAAATGTTTTCCGCTTTTCAAAGTCTTGTTAATTTTCATTTTACAGATGTAGAGGTTAAAGCTTTAGAGACCTATTTCAATGAAAATGATGTTTTTAGTGTTTTTTAACATGTTCTTGTAGCATTTTTCTCATACTGGAAAACATTTCTGCTTAAAATTGCATTTTAAACTCATTCTTTATTCAAATCACTGTGAATCTGGAGCAGACGAAATAAATGCAGTTTGAAAAATACCATATTTGTGAGAAAATACACTGGACGGGCCACAAGTTCCCTGCCCTGCTCCAATCTGATGCGCCTTGGTTTTCCTCTTCAGAGCTTGTGTCTGATTCAAACAGCTCCAATATGGCTTGTCATACTGGTTTTTGTTGGTTCGAGTTTGAGGGGCTGTAAGCTAGTGCAAGAGCATGCAAACAGCTGTCAGTGGTGCGATGGGGAAAGGGGCGGGCTTATTCTGCGTCAACAAATCCGCCATCAACTCAGGGAGAAATTTCTAATGAACTCGTACTGCTTGGCAGAAACTGCGTCCTAGAAAATGAAGTTTTTAATTATTTTTTATTTTTTTTAATTTTGGCTAATAATGGTACAATCATAATTAAAAGACCGCTGGGAACGTTTTTACCAAAGATCAGACAAATGACCAGAGTATAACTTAAAAAATGGTGAATTTCAGAGACAGAACCACAATAGAATGTTGAGAGATCGGCTGAGTTAAGTCTTAATGGAACCGACTTTTGGTAAATAATTTAGCTTGTGGACAAACTGATTAATAATTTTGGTAACATCACTATTCGGCTTAAGAAGATGTACAGGAAGTAGACTAAAGGCTGCTGCAAAAAGTCTAGCAATAGAGCTGTTTCTATTGCCAGAAGCTAATCATACAGCAAAAGTTATCAGGTCTTATTACTAGAATCCATTTCTCATAACTAAGAACATTTTTCAAAAGTATACTGAAAGACAGTTTCACTTCCAGGCTTTGTGAAAGTTCTGCTCGTGTTGGGGCCCTGATGACTGAGGGTTGCATAATCCACCTGACTGTGACTCCTTTGCTATTTGTTCTGAATAAAAAACATAATGTTTGATAGAAACTAGTTCTTCTGAAGCATGCAGCAAGATGCTTTGTCAAAGGGAAAAAGACGTAGCTCATATTGCTGAAAGAAAGTTATGGGTAAACCTTTACTTGAAAAATGACAACATTAGAGGATAAATCTGTTTACTAAAACGATTGTTTTCCACAATAATCGTCCAGAAAATAACTTTATAAGAAAACGTAAAAAAAAAAAGACAATGTAATGCATGTTTTATTTTCAACTGAGACTATGTTATCCTCCTGTTTACACTGTTGACCCATGTCCGGGTTGGACACGCGCGTCATAGATTTACGTGTTTAACCAGCAGAGGAGCTCACACTGAGCAGAAAAATATGTTGTGATGGTTGTCATGTCCAGAGCTAACGAGTCGGGACACGCCGATGCTGCGACATGCCATTTGTCTCCAGTAATAGGACATGAGAGCTGGCGGACATTTGAAGGAAGTCAGCGCTGCAAAACGCCTTCTTCCTGGAAAGACTCTCTGCGAGGCCTGCCAGGAAAGCTTTTAATGTATTTATTTTTGTTTTTTTTCTTTGAATCTGTGTGTCTTTGTGTGTGTGCTTAAATGAATGTAAGCATTCTGTCTTTACCGGCTTACTTTGTGTGTGTGTGTCCGTGTGTGTGTGTGAGACAGATGTGTGAATGCATCGTTTTAACACAAACAGTCTCTTTTGTGGATGGGGTTGTGTCTGCAACTCCCCACCCTGCTACAGCTGACTACTAGATGGATGCTGGCTGTCACACCTGCCTGACTTTGTTCCTGCCAGATGCGGTGGGGTCGTGGGGAAAGCGCCCAAACACTCATCAATCTCAAGCATTGTCCAACATTCTTTGGGCTCCAGCAGCAGCTTCCAACAGCCATTTAGCTGCTCCAGATGCTGGCAAAAGTGCTTACATGCGGAGAAAGCATGCGGCTGAAGCCGCTGACCTCCATCATAACTAGAGCTGGATGAAAAAGAACAAGAGACAGACATGAAAGGGTCAAGACTAATCCGTCCTGTAAAGCTGGGTAGGAATTTGAGTTTAACTTTGGACATCATCATTAGGCTGGATAAACCAGGTACTGACTTTGGTGATCTCCCAAAGGTTACATTCTGCGTCAATCTAAGGTTTTCTCTTTGTTACGTTACATCAAAGTGAACTGGAAAACCTTCAAGCCACTTTTTCAAGAAGGGCCATCCCACAACAGTGTGAGTTTGTTGGTTTGATGATTCGATGGATGAAAGTAAGGATTCTCAGGTGGGTCAATAAAAATTGTGTTTTTGATGTTTTTAACGTTCTTGTAGCATATATATTACGAAAATTCAGCTTAAAATAGCAATTAATGAGCGAATAAGGAGCATACAAAAAATTACAGTTGGATGAAGCTTGTAACATTAACGTAGAAACTACTACGGCAAGCTACAAGCTCCCTGCTCCGCTCCATTCTGATGCATCGGACTAGATCCACATCCGCCTTTGTTTTTCTCGTCCAAGCTGGCATCCAATATTGCTTTTCATTTTTGTTGCACCAGTAATGTTAGATTAGGGCTGTGAGGGGCTGTAAGCTGGCGGGAGAGCATGTAAACAGAGGGATGATAGGAAATGAGGATAGGCTTACTCTGCACCAACAGTACGAAGTAAGCTGGAGTAAGGTGAATTTCGGATTAAGTATTACCGCTCTAAATGGTGACGATTCAACGTAATTCTCCTCCTACAGACGAAGCCACAAACAATTCAAAAAAGAAATAGTTTAGGTTGAGTTAGTGCATGAGGAAAATGCACGGATAAGGAGGCTGTATAATGAGACTGGTTTTAGTCTGGCTAATGAGATGAATTAATTACAAAACAGGTCAGTGAATAGGGGGTGAGCAACTTATAAAACAAAGATAGGAGTGATCGGTGACCTAACACAGTCTCCACTGTACTGGACTGTTGAGACAGTGGGTTTATAGTACTGAGGGGAAATAAAATGGAATAAACCAGTTGACCAACAGTTCTGAATGTATCGTCAGGACTGGGGACAATCAATTCTTGATCATGTAGATCAATTAATTTACATCTTTTTTATAAATGCCAAATTATTTATGTAATGTTAAAAAAAGCATGTTTTGTCCAATTCAGCTGCACTCCTAATGAACTGTGGCTCAACTTAAACAAAGGATGTTTTGAGCCTGATATTATGTGCAACTTTTTGGTCATATTCCATCTTTTTCTTTTCATATAAAATCTTAATTACATGCTGGAACAACAAAGCCAGAAAACAAATATCCATCATTCTGGTGTGTGCAGAGTTTTGCAGTTGCACTGATAGAAAGCAGGCAATCCGGTCATAGGAAGAGACAAATCAAGACAGCAAATATAAACCTGACAAATAAAGCTTCTCTTGCAGGAGTGTGGGATTCCTACAACAGGAAAATACATTAAAAAAAAGTTTTTAATAGGCTTGTGGTGTCTGAAATATTTATGGCAAAATATGCAGCGGCAGACAAAAGCACACAGAGTTGTTGAATAATGCATCTCAACAAAAACAAGTTGATGTTTAATTTCTCTGAAAATTTAGGAATTATTGAGGTTATGTTTGCAGCTGTCGGTCAGCCGCCTTTTTCGGAGACTCATGCTGCTGTTGTCATACACCCGGCTCTTTTATTTTCACTTACTTTGAAATAACACAGATTCTCATAGTGCTAAAATGTTTCCTCAAACACTATTGGTGACAGTATTGGTGTGAAAACTCAACTCGCCCACGATTTTCCTCTTTTCTTTCGCCTTTCAGCTCTCTTTCTCATGATGCATTTTTTACATTCTCACCCCTCTGCTTCACTTCTCCCTTTTTAATCCTCCATCTCCTGCTCTGGGTCTCCAGAGGAATTAATGTACACAAACATAGCGGGCAAACTGGAGAGGCACTTGTGTTGTTTACGGAAGGAAAGAGGAAAAAGAGAGAGCATAGAAAGGAGGAAAAAGGATTCCTCAGTGTGCATTTCCATGCCGGCACCCTCTTTAATTGTGAAGAAATTAGAAAGTTGGGAGAATTCCCCTCGGTATGCAGATGTACTTTGATGCTGTCACTCACACGGTGTGGGGCTTTTGATTAGGCTTGTCTGTGCACTGGAGGCTCATGACCACACTTGGCAAGCAGGAACTATTAAACTCCCAGCATCTCTAGCTCCCCCCTCAGTCTCCCTGTGTCTTTTTGCCTCTCTCCATCTCCCAACTGGGTCACCCCTGCGAGAGATTTAATTCTAAAGGTAAAATTGCTAATAGGTTGTGATAATAATGGCGAAAAAGCAGAAACAGGGAAAAAACCAGCAGGAAAAGTTTTTTTTCTTTTTTTTTTTTCCGTCTTTACTTACTGAGCAGTTTGACTCGGAAAATAAGTAAGTAAATGTACTCCACAGTTATAGAATATATCAGAGGGGAGTATGACACTTTTTTACAGTTGGAATGAGATCTGTTTTTTTCAAGCAATGAAAACAAAACAAAAAGGCAAAGAAGAAAAACTAAAGAAACATCGATACAAAGATGTATCTAACTTAGGATAAACAGTCATGACGTTATTTAAAAAAAGAAATTAGTTTATAGACAACCAGCTCTATAAAAATCCAGATACACATGTGAATGATACCATTATTTTTATTCCCAATCATACAGACATATTTCTATTTATCCATACTCATTGAATACATAAAATATTAAGTCTGTCAATTAGAGTTTGATAAATTGCCTATAAAAGGCATATTGCAGGTAGTCCTATTATTATTGAGTCTTATCATTTCATAAAGAAATAATTCCATAAAAATACATGTGTAAAAAGAAAAAAAAATAAACAGTAAATGATTTATGTAATTTCAATATCTATCATTTTCCTTCCTGGGACAAGACAACTCTAAAGGCAGGTCATGAAAACCCTGGACAGTCTGCCTGACCGTCAAAAGTCGCTCATTTTGGCATTTTTACACAGATAATAATGGGCTGTTGAATCCAATCAGTTCATGTTTGAAGTCATTTTTGGGGTTTACTCTTAAAGGCCCACTTACTCCGATGAAAATTGTGTTTTTAACAAGTTCCTGTGATATTTTCTGCTGCTGGAGGACATGTGTAAAGAAAATTAGGATTGAAATAGCCTTTCTGAGTAATTCTTCATACAATTCATTGCGAATCAGGAGCAGACACGAGCTCCCAGCTCCGCTTAATTCATGAATGTCCCATTTGCAGATGGTCCCATTTGTAGAGAATTTGATCAGAAGCTGAACAAAGTGACTTACTTAATAAACATTTGTGGTCATTTATTGTATCCTGTCAGATGAGTATCAGCTAAAATACTTTTTTTTTTATTTTGGGAGGATCTCTTCTCCTAAAGTCCTGCAGCTGATCTGTGCATGCCCACAGACCAAAAAGACTTCTAGTGCTGGCAATTCACAAAATGAGCTAATTATTAAATGAAAATATAACTTATTTCTTGTAAGGCCACTTCTTTTAAAAGTGAGGCATGTTTTTAATAAAAAGAGCATTGTTTTCCCTTTCATTCCACCTTCAGCTGCTGCTTTCACTCAAATAAAAACAAAGAGAAAAATGTATGATAAAGGATAAATTGAGCACTCCAATCATTTCCCCCCAAAAAACCACAAACAAAGATAAGTGCGTAGAATAGAGCCTTAGAGCAGTCCATCAAAGTGTCATAAGACGAGTCACTGAAAGTATACATGCTGGTAGGCTGGAGGCTCTTTTGTCAACCAACACATACAAGTCTGGCTCCTGTATGTCTGTCTTTTCTAGACTTACTCTGGAAAAAAAAGTCTGACTTAGTCATGCTTTCAGGAACAGACTGGATTATATCTTTTTATTAGGATTTCAAAAACGTGGGATCTGCTTCCACATAAACATTTTTAGTCTTTTTCAGGTTTACCTAACAAACATTTGCCATGTATCAGAAGATTAAAATGTGGGTAAAGGAACCTCTGCATTGTATGATGTCCAAAAGGTATAGGACCCTTAAAAATAAGAAACAACAATAAAGATGTGATTTAGATACACTGGGGAAACAAATTGTCAAAACAAGTCTAAAAATATAGAATACAAGATCTTTTTTTTTCCTTGTTATGAGTGAAAAAAATCTGCCACTGGAACAAGTCAAATTTGTCTCGATAGGATTTCATCTTAACATGTCCTGCTCTCTTAAGACAAAACTAAATCTTGACATTTGTTAAAAACTCCCAAACCCTGGTCAATGGAAATATTAATATTCAAAAGAAGAGTTTGTGTATTTAAAGTTTAGGCAATTATGTACACCACCATGTCCTATTTTAGGAGTTGCAACAGTCATATCCCTATTTCTAGACCATTATATTTGTAAAGTAAGACTAATATTAGACATTTAAAAAATGCATTTTTTCAAGTATATGCAAATTAACTATCCAAAATCTGTCGTACTGTTGTGAAATGCATTCTTTGATATGAGTAAAAAAAAAAAGTTCCCTCAATCAAGCAAATTTGTTTCTAGAAACAAAACCACTAACAAATAAAACTTCAAAATATTATGTAACAACAAAAAAAAAAAAAACTTTTTTCATTGGAAATATTGTTTAAAATTAAGATGTTTTCAAGATCAAATGACTCAATAATGTATTCAAGATGTGGTGTCTTGAAAAAAAGTTCTTAGGTCATATTGAAAAGTTACTAGCATTGTCTGTGCAAGAAATATTGCAACTAAAAAATAGACAAAAATACGTTTTTTTAGGAAGTTCCATCATCTGAGGGGTTTGTGACACATCATATAAAAAAAAATGTTCTAAGCTGCAATGCTTTTATGTCCATAACTAGCAGTGACTTTAACAGGAAAGCTCTGCTATCTCAGCAGGGAAGCTTTGTTGCTTATCATCTTCCTCTCATGTTTCTGGTTTGTGTTTCCTGTCACTAAAGAGATGGAACAAAAGGAAAAAAAAAAGGTTAAAAAGTGTTCTTTACAATAGTTTTTCTTCTGATTCTCCTCATTGAATGTCCCAGTTTGTTTCTGTTTTCTGCCTCCCCAAGGGAGTTCAACAATTGAAAGTTTTCTCAAAAAAATCAGGAGTTTTTAATCACTTTGTATTTAATTTAAATATATTTTTATTTGAAATAAAAATGGGAATGTGTTTACATCATGAAAGGGAGTGGTCGTGTCTGCCTGCAGGAAGTAAACTTTAAAAAGTTTAGCTCGTTGATGGAACTATTTTCTATTTTTGTTTTTTATTACTCTGCAAAAACTGAATCTTAAAGTCAAAATACATTTTTTCAAGAAAAAACGTCTTATATTCTTTCTTACTAGAAAAATGATTTTAATTTGGAAAGTTTTTTATAGCAAAATATTTTTTGTTTTATTTTCTTTTAAAATATGGATTATTGGTGAGACCATTTTCCTACCCTACTGGCATATTTGTCTGCTTATTTAAAGAAAATGTGTTAATGCAGTAAAAAGGTTTGACTTGTTTCTTATTTTTTCAGCGCACCAAATGGTGGTGATGGTTGTCTCATTCATTGGAATTGTAGAAGCAGCTTTGTTGTTGAGCACAAATGCATGTTTGAAAGGCCTGTGGGACATTCCGTGTTTCAGTGGACATAAACTTCTTCACGCCTATGTGTGGTAAGACTTGGAGAGCGTGGAGAAACACAGCAGCCACAAGCAGCTCTGAATGGAGTGACACTTACGCAGAGGATGACACTTTCACTCCTCTGCACAACCACACGTCTTCTGCAGAGTCCTGAGGACATCTTGCACGCCGAGTGTCACAGCAGACAGATGACGGGATTCAGAGACGCCGTGCCATTTCCCCTTCCACAGACCTAGCTGTCAAACCCGCCTCCCCCTTCTTGGCCAGCCGGGCTCTGCCGGGGTCCCTGCCTTTCCTCCCGCTCTCAAAATCTATCTCCCACACACATTCATTCAGCCACACTCTCACAAGAACAAGCATCCGTGCCTCTCTCTGTCTTCTTGTGATTTACACTCAGCGGGAAGCAGCGCGGTCCTACAGTCATCCTCCCAACTATCAATCGGAGCCTCCTCTCTCTGGCAAAGTAAGGAACTCTACAGGAGTGGATTTGTGATGCTTAATCCCATCTTACAAAATCTGACCACAAATGGAAAAACGGAACAAAAAATGTCTGCAACCTGACACTGCTGCCCAAACCTCCTGCTGCTTTGCTAAGTATACATTCTCAATTTAAACGAGTATTTCTTGTAAAGAACAACAGACATAAACCCAAATACACACTGCTGAGCTGTGTGCCCGAGTGGCTTCTAGTGTACCAGCAATAATTATTAGGACAGCTGCAACCCCTGCCAGCAAATCATAAGAAGCCTATTGGGCTTTTTTTTCTGCAATCCAGTGATTTGAGAATAAACCAGCAGAGAGAAAACACAAATTAATGTAAAACAAATGCAACCCCAAAACAACAAAGGGAATATTCAAGAGAGGAGGAAACTGCAATGTGAAATAGGATAAAAATGTCTCGCCCTGAGAATTCCAGATTTGCCAATAGCAACGCATGCCCTTACAAATCAAAATTTGCCACCAATTTGCTCAGATTTCTGCAGCGGATAGCGGCTTGTTTGTGTCCCCTGTCAGAGACCGGAGGCTTCGGAAATTAGGCTCACGACACGACGTGCGCAGCCACTGTTCAGTAAAGACGCCTCTCTGCACTGCAGATTCCCACTTATTCTTATCAATAATGATGCATTAATGTTCATTTGCAAATCCACATTAATGCCTGTGGTAAAACCCACCCCTGCTCTTTCTTTTCTCTAAATCTCCCATAAATCTAAGATCTTCCTGTCCTGCAGCAGCATCATTGCAGACAGCCACACTTTTCAATTTCTGGAGTGAGAAAAGGACAAGGGGTAAAAAGCCTCTTCCAGTATTACAACTTTTCTACTTTATTACTTGTCCTGTGGGAAAATGGGGGCAGCTTTCCAGCCTGGCTATCTGTTTACATTTTCTTTACAAGACTATATTGGAATTATAATTGTGTTCTATGGTGCCTTCTTTTGGTGCCTTTCTCTGTTTAAAGGTCCTGTGGACCTGGGGAGATGAAGAAAAATGGACCCTTTTTGAGGGATTCGATTACTGTGAAAGAAAATGCAGCTGCACACTGGCCCTTTTTTTTTCTCTCGCCTTTTTTGTTTTTCCTCCAGGTGCCAGTCTCTGGGGAAGCTCGATATTAGAGCTGGAACGGTGCTGTTACAAAAAAATGCTGGAAAAAAAATTTCTTTGTGCAGGTAAGGTAAAAACAAGTGTAAATGGGCATAGCTTGTTATGAATTAAATGGCAAAAAAAGAAGGCAGGCGTTTCTTTCACTGATGCTGTTGAGGTCATATTAATTGCTTTATGGACTCGACTACTCTGCTGTTCCTTAGCAGTGGTCAAAATGTTAAATTTCCTCTAGTTTGGGATCCTCCGGTGTTGCCTTTAGGCCTCTTTGGGAGCTCTAAAATACATTTTTGCAATAAAACAAGCCTTTCCAAACCTGGTTTTGGATTTCTAGTTTATCATAGGGAATCACAAAGAAACACAGCTAATAAAAAGCTTGTTACTATTTATCTTTTACCCCAAAAGCATTCTCCTGAGCTTCGTTATTTAAAGAAAAAAGCTTAGTCAACAGTCACACTGCAGTGTCCCATGCATGTTGTCACATTTCATGGGTGTTCATTCAACAATATGGATAATTGCAGGCATTTCTGCTGCTCAGCTGCACTGCCTGGTGCAGTGAAGTGAGACAGTGAATTTGTAACCTTAATAATGTTTGGAATTAATTAAAATGCAAAGCCACAAGCTCAGGGAGCAACCACATGTGGCAGTCAAGAGCGCAGGCCTCTGCAGCTCACGTCCACCTGACGGATGATTTCCAATTTTACCATTGTTGTTCTTAATATTTTCACCACCA
This sequence comes from Adrianichthys oophorus, assembly GCA_036245035.1. Taxonomy (NCBI): domain Eukaryota; kingdom Metazoa; phylum Chordata; class Actinopteri; order Beloniformes; family Adrianichthyidae; genus Adrianichthys; species Adrianichthys oophorus. The sequence goes on from BSAI01000104.1 coordinate 26,273,713, forward strand.
TAACAATAAGATAGGTTTGCCATTTTACACTACAATTTCCTGTGTAATATCAGTCTGTCAATAAGTAATTACGTGCTTGGCAAATTGCAGTGCAAAATGTTCATTGGAGGGGAGAAGATCCATATCAATTGTTCATTTGCATAATGCAAATGAGTCCTCTGAGAGGAAAAAAAAAACAACTTTGCTGCCATCAGTGACAGTAGGATGCCAGCACTGCTGCTGGAGAAGCATAAGTGCTTTTAGTAAAGAGCAGCTCAAAGGTCTGTAGCATTTTGCTTTCTGGAGAAAAGAACTAAAGAAAGTCCAAGTCCGAGGCTGATGGAAGGATTTTTTTCTCTCCCGTTGTTGTTGTTGCTCCTGTTGTTATTGTGTTTTCTTCCAGATACAATTTCTACTGCCAGGACAACGAAAATGTTACCAATGTTTGAGAAGAGGATCTGGGGTTTGTGAGTGCTTGCCCATTTGCTGACATATTAGCAGAGGATGAGCTTCCCGTCTCTCCATTAAGCTTCCCTGTGATAGAGTAAAACCATTTCAGCCCCCCTGTTTACTTAATATGCAGGAACCAACTCTGACTATTTGTTTCTAATCAACTGATAAGACGAAAGGCCTTTTCTGCGGCCCCTGGAGGATGAAAACCAAACTCCTAATGGTCATTAGTAGCAATTATGTTCCGTAACTGGCACACCCAACTCTACTTTTGCTGTGCCGGTTCCTGTGCCGCATGCAGATCGGGTTTGGACACATGGGACAGCAAGTGCAGCGCCAAAGCATTTCTATAGGCCCAAACTGAATTCAACTTCCTGTCTGATTGTTTGCTGTGATTGAGATAAACCATTGCTTACATGCATCCACACAGCACTGACAGCATCTCAGTGAAAACTGCCAGCGATTTTCCTCCATGTTGGTGCATCACTGACAGAGCTCTGACTTTACTAGAAGTCCGTGTTGTCAAAGACATCTTGAAGACACCACATGGAGGGGTGGTGTAAGTCCATCCCAGCATGTCTGATCACCCTTTTATTAATCAGCTCACTGTTTTCGTGACAAGGAAAAGGAGAATTGCCTTTTTCCTGCAGGGCCACTCTGATCAAGGAGGTTCAGCCATAATGCTGTGAGGTGAACCTGGAGACTGTGATTCTCACGTGCACAAGTTGCTGGCTCCCATGCCACTTAAAACAAAGACTGCTTTTGCATTGTTGAATGTTAGCACACATATTGTGAGAAGAAAATCCAGTTTGATCCAAAATCTAGGTCCATCTGATGAGGTATTTTTTGAAATACCACTGAGTGCTCAGGTATCTGCCCAGCTAAATCCCTTCAGTCCCATTTTCATCTGCTTGTTGGACTGAATATGAGCCACTTGTGAATCCCTCGAGTACATCTTTGCAATCTCCTGCACATGAAAACTGCAAAAAAATAGAATATTCTGAAGCTTACCAGCAATGCGGAGCGAAACTGACATATAAATCAAAGCAACAGCACTTTAAAAAGCTCTTGTCTTTATCAGATCTGCATGACGAGCAGCAGGATGGACTGCTCTTGTTGTGTTGGATTCAGCAGTGTGACCTAAACGACTGAAGAGCCTTTGACACACTAAAACACACACAGCAGTGATGAGAAAGAGCATTGTGAAAAAAATAAAAAAAAGCTAATAAAGAGGCAGAGCTGCTCCAGAGCAGTAATTACACATGCCAAGATGTCAGCACGGTTTTTATGAAAACACTGAGCAACAACAAAGAAGAAAAGGTCATCAAGACAGATATGGCAGCATTTTTTATGTACACACTGTGCGGGAATGAGAGTCCACCAACAGCAGTACACGCATGCGAGCGTGCACAGACACAAAACGATAAAGTCGTGTTTCCTTATCTGGCCACTTGAGGAGACACATGGACATTGTGCATTTTTGTTTGTGTTGTGCACCAGCGTGTTACTGTGTGCACAGAGACGCTGATAAACACATCTTGGCGAGTGGCGGTTCAACGGGCGCCGGCTTCTGTAAACACAGAGAGCGTGGCACAGATTGAAACGGAGGGAAATGTTGGCCCGTTTGGCCCCATCCAGATGGAGCCCACAATGTTTTCGGGCTTGGCCCAGGTCTTCTGGATCCAATGGTGAGCCGTTCAGGGATCTGTTAAATTATTGCTGCCTCACTGCTGCTGCTCCTTGTCTTCATCTGCTAACGTGGCTACATGATGCAGATTAAGCACAGAAAGCAGCATAAAAGGGCACTGTGCCATTTGGCAGATTTCCTTTGCTTGGAGGCAAGGAGAGCCGTCTCCTGAGACTCAGAGGGGTTCTTGGGATAAAACACGTTTCATCATTTGTTTCTGATTTAGGGTCTTTTCTTGCCCTTTTCATTTTCATTGATTACACCTTCAGACAAAAGTTGGGTTTGGAAATCTACTACTTGACATTAAAATTGAATATGAAAGTCTGTTTTTTTTTTATTTTACTCTGTCTGAACAATGAAAAAAGGGAAAAAATAGAAACTGTAGTTTGAATATTTTGCCAGAAAATACAACCCTTCGGAGTGTAAATGCGTTTTCAAATAGTCCATAAAGAACACACCACCTCTTTCTGAGGCAGTTTACAAACCGTGGTAGCCCTGAGCATGTGAGCCTCACAAAATGATGACAATTGACATCATAAAGTTTGGAAATCTACAAAAAAAAAAGTTGATATTATTCATGGAGCATGGAGTGGCAAAAGTGGCCTGACAGGTTGGTTCTCTCTGGTGGGAATACATTTTTACCACATGTTGTAAACATTGTGACCTGATCATTGCAAGGTGTGTGCAGATGAGATGTAAAGGTATTTGTCATTGTTCCTTTCAAAGTTAATGAACTTGTTGAGCTACAACTGTAAAATTTCAGTCCCATCTGCTGTTTGACAATTGATCACTTTACTTGTTGTTCTATGAAAGGGTTCAGTTACCAGGTAAAAGAAAGTTATACGATAATGCACAAAGGCTAGGACTTTTACATCAAGGATGTGTGACTTACACCAAGTAGGCTATCTAACATAAGACAGCATTAATCCACTAACTCCCATTTTTTTCTTAGACGTACAAATATTCAAATTATGTGTCAATACTTTCCCTTTGAAACAATCAATCAAAACTTTCTATTTTCACGGAAATGTGTGTGAAAAAGTGTGGGATACTGTGTTGTGTCAACCACATAGACTGAATATAGGTACATTTGATCAGTGCTATGTGTTTTTGTGTCTTTGTGTAGGTGCGTGAGTGTGTGTGGGGGTTCAATGATCACATTAAGCAAAGGTGAGTAATTGCAAATGCAGCTATCAATACTTGACCCCCTAAACATGAAGTGCACCAAAAATCTATGTCCTATCTTAATGTTAACATACTTCTCTAAGTTTTTTTGGAGACCTTTCTACTATCATCCTCTTCTCTTGGTGCAAACAGGAAGTGATCAGCTCTGGTCATGTGACATTTTACAGTACACGTGACACTGCATATATGTTTTTACGGTTAAGTGGGTTAAGAGCTTTTTTTGTTTTGTTAGAGTTGCGGCAAAGTATTTGTTATGGAAAAGATAATCTGATAAAGCGATTCAGATTGACAACTACCGATATGACAACACAAAAAATTACTTTCTAATCATTTGTAATGCCTTACTGATATGATAAGGCCATGATGGGATTTCAAACTTTTACTTCTGCGTCTTGCCAACATTATTTTTCTCTTGGACTGCGTTTGGTTGACTTAACTAAGCACAGATATTCAAGAGAAATATTCCTAAAACGGCAAAAGAGCGAATACCCAATGTTATAAAGATCAAAGACCAGACGCCTCATTTCCTAGTACTTTTACTCTGTCTTCTTTTTATTTGTGACCTTTTGTGACTCCAAAGTTGAGAGAGAAAAAAACTGTGGTGCTACAGTTCTGACTCCATAAAAGTTTATCATTTATCCTTTGCTTAGGCTTTAACTTCAATTTTAGTTTTTAAAATCTTGGGCTGCACGGTGAAGCAGTGGTTAGCGCTCTACAGCAGATAGGCCCCCGGTTCAAGTCCCAGCTGGGCGCCTTGAAACAGTGTCAACACTTGGGGGACCTGTATGTTTGGAGTTTGCATGTTCTCCCTGTGCATGTGTGGGCTTTCTCCGGGGACTCCTTGGACCTGTCCAGGGGTGTCCCATGAGTGGCCTGGGTTAGGCTCCAGCATCCCTGTGACTCCTAAAGGGACAAAACGGGTGTAGAAAATGAATGAATGAGTTTTTAAAATCCTCGTTAGGAAAAGATGGATGGATGGATGGATGGATGGATGGATGCATGGATGCCCGTTTGTGTGTGCCCTTGCCACTGCACAAAATGCCACTGCACAAAATGTCCCCCACCTTCACCCTTCACCTTGAACAAGAACAGGTGGGTTCGGAGTAGATGGCAACTGCTCAGACTTTCAAACAAAAAACACAATTGTTGTTGTTATAAACTCTTATTTTCTGCAGTTTTGTTTCTTATGGGAGAGGAAGACAGGATGAAGATTTGGATTTATTGCTCTAAATAACCAATGTACTCTTAACAACTCACTTGCACTTATGTTAGCAGTAGTGTGTCACATTAGCGATAGGAATGGACACCTCTTTGGGATCTTTAGTAGCTAAATTACAGTCTGACTAAACCAATTATGTTTAAATTAGAATAACTCAACAAAACTGTACGTATTATGATTTCAAAACACACTTTGTCTGCCTGCACTCTAAATGTAAACAAATATGAGTTAGAACCACATTATGATTCCACATATTGTGTGAAATGAGCTCTTTTTGTACAGTTTTAGTCATGTTGTTGAAGAGTTGTGTTTAATCTTGCAAAGCATACCTAATTGAGCTATGGATAATTCAGTTCAGTTCTTCAGTACTCAGTTTATTTACAGTTTTTGTTTTCATTCTCACTAGTCTGATTTTGTCACAATTTTTTTTTCTCCAGATCTGTCTTTCGTGATGTTTTGTCAGGCTTGGCTGAGGCTTTGCTTTTAGACCCGTTTTAGTTTAGTTATTTAATATTCAAGTGAAAGTCGTTTAAAGAACCACTCCAATGAAAATTATGTTTTTGGTGGTTTTGACATGTTCTTGTCACATTGATGGAGGACATATGTGAAGAAAATTAAGATTAAAATGGCATTTCTGAGTATGTATTCATTTAAATTATGGTCAATTGCTGTTTGAAAAGGAGCGTAAATGTGACAGAAAATACGCTGGGCGGGCCACAAACTCCCTGCTCCGCCCCACTCGTAGGCGACACGACCCACGTACATCTTTTTTTCTCTCGTCTGGGCTGGCATTTGGATCAAAACTGTACGGCTGGAAATCTCATATTTTGCTTTCATTTTTGCAACACCGGTAATGTGAGGCTGGAAGCTAGTGGGAGAGGATGTCAACAGAGCTCCCAGTTGTGGGTGATGGGAAGGGCAGGGTGGGATTTCTGCACGCCAATTGTCCCGCCCACAACTCAGAGGCAAATTTCTAATGAACTCCTGCCGCTCTGCAGAAAGTGTCCTAGAAAACTGCACAGGTTTTTTTATGTCTAAAAACGACTTTATCAAAATTTAAAAACCACTGGGAATGCTTTTGAGGTTCAAAGGGTGATTGGAGTGGGTCTTTAGGTTTATGTTTCTTCAACATCCCAGCTCTCCACAACCACATCCCTGACAGAAATAGTCTGTAGTTCTACTTAAATACATTTCAGTCAGATGAGAAGATATTTATCTTGCATGAAGAGTGAATCCAGCTCTACAGGGGCAAAGGAACAATTGCAAGTGTATGTTTGCTGTGAGAAAAAATGAGCAACACGAAACAAATCTTGTGCTGAAACTGATGGAATGCAGCATTAACAGTCAGTAGGTCAACTCTAACATCTGCTCTCTCAGAAATCAGTCAGCTGCTGTGATGAAAGCAGGGACCCCAATTCCCCAAATGTGCTATTCTCTTTAAAAATACATTAAAAAGTTGCACAAATCTTTTTCTTTTACAAATTCACACTGTTGTACAGTATAAATGAATGAAGAAACCGTTGTTTTATCGAGTCAAAAGAGATTGGATCTCTGGTGGGCCACCTGATCTCTTGATTGGTCGACTCCAATCCCAACATTCATCCAGATCATGTGAGATGATGTTCCTCTAATTGGATTCTCTATAATTCATAATAGCAGACATTTCCCTGGAATCTCTGCTTTTCATCAAACAACAATGGGGGGGGGTTAGCAAAGATTTGTTAATATTTCATCACATAGACCATCAGTGTGTGTCCACTCCACGAGCACAACAACAAGCAGTTGCAGCAAGGGATAAAGGCAATTAGCCAGGCTTCAACAACAGAAGGCATCTAGCCCCTAAAAGCTTTTCACATGTTTCTGGCATCCTCTACTCATTCCCTCAACACCTCATTTTGTTGCCACTGAGAGAACAGTTGAGAGGGGAGACGTAACATTGCCGTGGCCCTCGGCGGGCAAATGGAGCTGGCAAACAACGCACACACAACGGGAATCTTTGAGAACAATTTCCAGCCTGCTCAGCCCTGATTCCCATTAAGCATTCATGATTCATCTAGATTTTTTATTATAACGTTTTGAATTTTTCATGCAGTCCCCCCATTTTATTCCTCTACCCCTCTATCAGCAGCACCAGAAGCCCCTCAACATTCCTGGTCTGACTGGAAAGTGTCACTTTCATGCGCACGAGGGAGCGTGCACTTCCATCACACCTGCTTGTTATATCAGGCAAGCTTCTTTTTTTTCCTTCTCAGTTGATTTATAAGGCTGGATGTATGACATGCAGCTCAGAGACACAAACACATGGAAGTATTGTTTTTAGAGGGATACAGGTGTCATCTCAGGTACTGGAAGAGGAGTAAACAGCAATGTTGGGGATGGAGTTGTGAGTGCTGCCTCTGCCCTCCCCATCTCAACTCATTTGCCTTTTATTTTAGCTATCTTTTTGTTCTTTCTGCAGAGGGGATCATTAAAACGAAATAATTCATTTGAGCGAAAGGTCAGAGTCACAGTTCATTCCACATACCACGATTGCAAGTGGCTGTATTGAAGGAAGAGAAGAGTGCAAAGCACAGGGCCATTGATTCCCTCTTTTTTCATTATATTTTTTTATTGTCAGCCCGGCGATTGAGGTGAGCAACCCCATGCTTTCGGCATGGCAGTGATGATAATCATCAACTTTAATACCTGTTATAGGTGAAGACACCGATCTTCAAGTAAATGTCACATCCATTGTTCACTGATGCCGTTTTGTTGCCACTATAAGAGGTATGTGCAGAGCGGGGATAGGCTGAGGAGCAACTGAAGAGAGGACGTAAAAAAGGTCTAGAGAAAAAGAAGACTCTCATCTTTTAAGTGCCAGAAATAAGCACCCCCCTCTCTTAGCTGATCCAAACTCCCTCCCCCTTTGTCTCTCTGCTCCAGCCCACGTGCGCTCCCAGAAAACCGTGAAGCCTGATGCACATCCAGTTGCACAATAACAACATCCATTCTTAACAAGATTACTTCGGCAGTCCCAGTTTGGCTGGTGGGACGCGTTTCTCAGCACAGGCACAGGGATAAGCCGCCTGCAGCCGCCTGCGGCATTTCACATACACTGGGATCTATCCATATGAGAGAAGCTTCCTGGGGAGTTGAGCCAAACATCAAACCCACAAGAGCTATCTGGCACAGTAAGCAAGAATCTACGGCGACTTCTGCTGCTGTGGCTTAGGCCTGAAACTACTTAATCAGAGGCATGGGCCAATTAGCAGGTTTCAGATAATCATAATCTTTTGATTTGAATAATCAGATGTGAATAATTGTAACCTCATTTACAGCTTTACTAATTCTTGGCCAACGATTTGACAAGGGAATGCAATCCATATTCATAAGAAAGTAAGCAGAATGTCCGACTTCATTCCGCTCACTTCTTTGGGAAGTTTGTTCTTGTCTTGTTGCCTGATGTAATCTGATTATAGATGTTTGGTCTGAGAAATCAACAATCGTGGAAGTCTTTGAACAAAACAAAGGCAGGAGGTGGAAATGGTGAACTTTTCATGCTTAGTACAGATAAAATTTCCACAAAGCAAAATCTCCTTGTTTTAAAGCTATATTTGTGTACTTTAAAAATGCACTCCGACCATCTTTTGATGTGATTTAAAAGTGTCCCAAGTGTTTTTTTATTTATGATTATCCCGGGTTGAGCCCAAATCAAACTTAAGTCACATCAGCCAAAAAATCCATAATAAAGAAGATATATCAAATAGAAACTTCAATTTGGGGAGAAAGACTGAATATATGAATGCTTCACTACAGCATTTAATTTTAGGAAACACAAGAGCAATTGAATTGGTGTCTAGTATTTTAGTGCAACATATGAACAATTGTTCAGATATTCACAGCACAAAGAACATGCTAACAAAGTACTAAACTATTAATATCACTTTAAATCACTAATCCATTGAATTCGTTGTCTGTATATCTTAAACAACTCCGCTGAGGCTGGCACTTCTTCTTCTGCATTGCTGTCAGCAAATACTGATTTAGATACCGACTGTGCCCTCTGAGTGCTCTCTAGTGGTCGTTAGTAGGACAATAACAAAAACATAAGCATATAAATAAAATAAAAGGCATACAGGTCGCACCTGAGTATAAGTTGCACCCCTGGTCAGACTATATTAAAACAATAAATAAATAAAACACAACTCGCTCACAACTGTAGAGCGACAGTAGTTGTGGGTAGGACCTTTGGCTTGGACCAACCCCACCCCCCTTCCCCTCCCCGTTGCAGAGCGGAGCAGATAACTCGATAACACAGTGTAGTTTATATGTCACAAATAGGTTTTTTTTTTTTTACAATGATATGGAAAAAAAAAAGCTCCTTTTTTTTTTTTTTAAATATGTCCTTCACTATCAGAAAAATGCCACAAGAACTTAAGAAAAACACCAAAATCACAATTTGCATTGAAGTGGATCATTAAAGGCAAGGCTCCAGCTGAAGCTACTGAGGTGAACCACTTTGATTCCTATAAATTAGTCAGAGTAAAGTTCAAGGTAGTCAGCCAGATGATTTAGCCCACTAAGTGCTCCACCTCCGCAGCACCAAAACAGGCCCAGTTCGGTGAGCCGCGGAGAGCGAGGCAAAGAGAAGAGAGGAGAAGAGAGGGACGGGAGGCCAGTTAAGCGGTTGTGCAGGTTATATTGAGCTTCATGAGAGGCCAGGAATTGTCTCAATTTCAGCTGGAAGAGTTTGACCGACAAACACTGACGAGGGAGAGTGCTAATCGTGGCACGCAGTCCTGAGCGAAAGCATAAAGGGGCCATTTGCCGTGAATTAGAAAGGATGCAGGAGCTTGGAAAAGTGGCCCCTGCACGAGCTGCTCAGCACACAACATGGATTTAATCATGCCAAGCCACAGATGTGAGGGATGGTAGCAAGCCTGTTATTTTGCTCAGGGACTCTGAAACCATGTGAATGAATGTGCTCCCCTGTTAAATTATCATTGCAGCTGATGCACGTACGCAGGAGACCTGGCGGGACGAGGCACATCATGCGCCTCCTCGTGATACTCAGAGCTGAAATATATTTTCAGCTCCCATATGAAAGAAGAAATTGCAGTACACAATTTAATGCTGAGCAGTTCCTGGTTTAGAGAATGACACAAAAGCTGTGGTCATAACTCCATAAAAATGAATGCTGTCAATCGATTAAAAAATGAATCAGATAACTGACACTTTTGGGTTGTGATTAATCACAATGTTTTACTAGGCACATTTCATAAGACAATATGCAGCTTTCGAACAAAAAAAAGACCAGACAGAAAATGTTTCCCTTTATTTTTTTGTCTGAATTATTAACATTTATAAAGTGTTAACTCAGAAATGTAAGTTGTGTGCACAAAACACATCAACAGTAAGATTAGCAGAACTGTAAAGAGTTTTATGTCTGCAGTATTACTCCAAGAATACAACTGATAAAATGCTGATAAACAGTCATAAGAAACTAACATTGTGTTTCTGCACTTTAAATGGTCTGGGTGAATACTCTATTCTGATTGGCTGTTGGGTGTTCCAGAAGAAGTTCCAGTCACAATGTTCTATATGTACAGGCTTTCAAAACAAACGTTTCCTTCATGATGTGGACAAAAACAAGCGGTAAGAGGTGAACTTTCTCTCTTTACCGATGTTTTATTGAACCTATGGTGACTATCAGCACATGTACCACTTTCCTTTGCCGCTGCAGTCAAGGTCTACAGGCCCAGTGGTGTATTGTGTTACCGTGGCAATGTGTCACATTACAAATAATTCGTCTTTTGTGAAGGTGATTGTTGAAGTGTAATTAATCAGCATTAATACAAATGTTAATGCGTTCATTTTTTTAACTTAATCCCATCTGTTAGCGCGTTAATGTTGACAGCCTTGATAAAAATCCAATATGTAGGAATATTATTGAGCGCTTAAAAGAAAAAAAAAAGTGTACACTTTTTTTTCATAGTTCCAATATATCATTTGAGATGCAAGGCGATTTTGAAATACTGGAAAAGTCATAATGCCAGCCAGGCGTAGATTTGAGGTGGCACAGATTTCAACTTGCTGTTTCCTCCATGAGCACATATGGCGCAGCTTTTATAGAAATCTTTCGTAAACATGACCACTGTAACGCCTTTGCAAATGTTTGCAAAGACACACTGGCCATAAAGCCTCACTGACACATTGTATTTACTGTTGCAGACACAACACTCACAGCTAAATATACTCCATCCAAGCCTCACATTTCAGGGTGCCGAATGGACTGCTGTCCAACACTTGCACGCACGTACATATACTTCAGCTTGTTAATGGCAAGCAGGACGACAACACAAAGCCATAGACAACCTGTCAAGCTCTTCAAGGGCAGCACTAATGTGATCCCACAGCTCTATCAGAGGCTTCTCTGTGCCCAGTGTTTTATTACAGACCAGGAGGGATATACACAGAGAGAGATTGGAAAAGGAAGAGGGAGACTGTGGCCATGGCCCATTGAAATAATGGCCCCAATGGCATTAGTGATATACTATACAGGTGAGCCTCAGGGACGGAAGGAGGGGTAGAGCATAGGAGGGCTGGAAGAAGAGGTAGACAGAGAGATGTTTGTATTTTTTTCTTCTAAATTACACATGAAGTGGGGATGGAGATGTGAGGTCTGAGAGATGGAGCTGCTAGACCGCAGCTCAATACGGATCTGTGTGGTGCTGCTTGAAGAGAGATTATAGAGCTATATTCCAGAAGCTGTGGGTGTGAGAAACCAAACGGAATGGAATCCATTTGCTTCAACAAACACCGACATGCTTTCCTTTCCTGGATTTAATAGCAGCTTTTTGATTCAATCCCCTCGCTGTGGCACAGGAACCTATGTCTAATTTGGGCTACATTTCAGATTTATTATACCAGAGCCAGTGTTTATAATTTATGTGTCATAAAGGCCATCAATCAGTGGCAATTATTCTGCTAATATTCTATTTAACTCCCACTCCTCATCCATCAATCAAAGGCAGAGGCAGACACAGGCTCAGCGGCGGGAGTTAATGCAGATGAAGGTTGGGGATCCGTTTTTCTCACAGGCCAAATCAGTCGATGGACAATGGTCGGGTCTCCCAGCCGGAGCGGGTATCTCGGTCTGAATTCGGGGCTCGTCTTGGTGGCTGCCCAAACACTCTGAGAACATTTCAACAATGTCACTGTACCACACCCCATCAGCCCTGAGGGCAAGCTTACTGGGGCTCAAGAGCCTCTCTCCCCATAATCACCCCGTCACAGATGGAGAAAGAAAGAAAAGGGGGTGGAGGGGGAGGAAAGAGACGGGCAGAGAGGCAATCCAGACGAGCAGAAGTAGCTCTCGCATCAGTATTTATAGACGATGTCCCACATCTCACACTGGCAATCAAAAGCAACAATAGGTCTGAAATACATTTTTGAAAGCTATCCGAGCTCTGATTCAGTTTTGGAAGCAGGACGTAAACAGACAAAAAAAACAATTAAAATATCTATTTGCAACTGCCGTTAAATTGCCCCTTTATCAGATGCAATAAAGGCATAAGCACATACAAGGGTCTTGTGATTTTCCAGTCTTTTATTAGTCACCTCACTAGTAAAAACCAGAGCTGTCTTTTAAAGAAGTCATTTCTGGAAAGAGTTTTTGTTTTCCTCCATCAGTCTAAAGCTTTTCTTGTTAAGAATCATGTCAAAAAGCTTGTTTAAAAGATGAAATCTCGTGTTAGCATCCCAAAAATTGAGGAAAAAAAGACAAAATCACTACTTTTTATGCATCTATTTTCTTCTCTGAATCAGCAATCAAGCCTTTCTTCTTTTTGTATCACTGTCAGTTCTTGCCATTCAGTCTGAATTGATGAATATTAATGTTTGATTACAAATTCTCTTTGTAGAAAAACACACACGATGTTGGAACGGATGAAAGCTTTGGACAATGGCAGGAGGACTCATCAATCATTTTACAGAATTCCAGAACTGTAATGCATCATTTGCAGTCACAACACTACATGAGACATGTCTGTTTGGAAAGGAGGTTAAATGTCTGAGACTGCAATTAATCCGCTTCGCACTACAAACAAAACAAACCCTGATATCTCTTTGGTGCAAACACACCAGTTTATTCCCTGTTTATCTTTTGTTCTTTATCAACATTCTGCCTTTCATGACGTGGTGTAACTGAGTTGTTTCATTGTATGTTTCAATTACTGAACTTGCTGTAGCTGCAGAGACATAATGGCGGGAAAAAAAGGGTGGCTGGATTGGCCTCAGACCAAAACGAAGAAATTTTCTTTGGAATTCCAAACGAAAAGTTCATTTTTTAACCTTTCAATGGCGATCTCCTTTCTTGACTTTCAACAGTGAAAAGTGTCTTTGCAATCGTGTAGCATATGTGCCCTTCTATGGCTCGATCCGTTTAGATGGAACAATCAAGTCTATCCACCTTTGCACGTCTGCCTGTTTCTATTCTTAATGATAGATATTTCTGAACCATCCTTGCCTCAAGATGAGTAATCCTAAATCCTATCCAACTCCGTGTTCATTTAAAGCCACAGCCGAGCAACAAGCTTTCACAGCTGTCTCCCGGCTTCACTTTAACAGGTACTGCATGTCTGCCTCCCCGACGCCAACCAGAGTGACGGGGGCCGACGATCATGGCGCTCACTGAATCACAATGTGAGGAAATGATGCACTGAGGAAGAACAACAAAACAGAGAGGGGGGGCTGTGACGCCTCCTGGCCCGTCCTCCTCATTCCACCGCCGCCTTTATGCTAATAGTCTGCTGAGCACGAACATGGGGGAGAACGCACTGTTAAAAATCAATGCTACTATCTACTCAAGCCGTTTGTGGTTGGAGATGGGGAGTCTGGTCGCTTAAGGAGCAGGATTGGACATGAGGTTAAAGCATAAAGAAAGCAAAACTATATACTTTGAAAATGGTCCCCTTCCTCTGTAGAGAAATTCCACGGAGAAGCGATAAGCCTTTTGAATCTAACCTCCAACCCATTTGAGTAATTTTTAATTAAGCGTAAGAAACACAGAGAAAAAGGGGAGGTGGGTGGTGGTGGTGGTGTGTGTGTGTGGGGGGGATTTATAGTCCTGAATGGATGCAGTACCATCTTGGTCTAACTTATCTAGGCCCTGCCAGGCATTCTCATGAGCACTTAACCTTGCGGTGAACGCCACCCATCATCAGCGTTTGCAGAAGACTCCCAGCCCTCCTCTTCATCCAAAGCCCCCCCCCGCGCTGTCCTTCACTGACAGGGTGCTTAAACCTAAGTCAACCCATCCTCCTGTCACATTTCCACTGCAATAGCAAAGTCCTTGAGAGAAAACGTTGGTCACGATCTGGGCCATGACTTGATTTTCTTTTGCATATTCTATATGTTGACAGTTTGCAGGGTTATATACTTTCTGAGCTGCACAATCAATGAAGCTGAAATTTCAGGGCAATAATCATGCCTGTGTCTTCAACATTTTGGTCAAATGTGCTTTTTATCGTTGTCTCATGGGTGATTTGGAAGCTTTTTGCTGCCTCTCACAGAAACTCTATAAGTTGAAACTCATGCGTGGACACCGTGGCCCCCGAGAGTTCCTTTCAGCTTTTCTGATGAGCAGTCATTGTCAAACTCTGCAGAGGCTGACTAATTGACTCGCCTGAAAAATTGATGGATCGCTTAACAGCATTTTTGTGTTTGCTTGGCGTTCAGAAAACACAGGTGCAAATCCCAAATGGCAGAAATGTTTAATTGATGCAGCCATATGACAATGCTCAGACCAGAAGAAGAAAAAAAAATAAAGAGCAAACAAAGGAAAGTGACATTTAAAGTATTTAGTTGGCTCACAAGAAACTGATTTATCTACAGCAACAAAACAGAACCAACCTCACATCCAAGAGCAATGAGGAATGTGGAAATATTTCAAAAACAAGAACAACTAATAGCTAAATAGAGATCATTTGTTTGTGAATGTTTTTATCAAACAGGATAAAACATAACGCTTGATGTCCTGTGTTCCTGCCCATGATGGAGTGGCTGAATAATATTCCAAGGGAGGGATGCAGGCATGGCTGCCAGGTTGACTCTCATCAGGTGAATCCCAGCAATGAGCTGTGAACAAGCTGCTTTGGCTGGGCAAGCCAACAGCCCCGCCACACACTCCTGAAAACTGCCTGACACTTCCACGCAGGCCAGGGAGCAGGTGGCCCCTAGCTGCAGGAGAAGCCTGCAGTTCTGTTCATGACAGAGCTGCGATGGAGAATATAGCTCTGCCTTTTTTATCTTTGTCACGAACAATCTGTTACCTGTGCTTTTACGAGGACTCGAATTTTAACAAGTAGTGGACAACTGCCTCCCTGAGTTGATTCTTTTCTTGTAGAAATTGTTGAACAATGTCCGTTTTTTCTCTGAGGATTTTCAATGCATCACATTTGCTTTCAGAATGTAATGGGAGTTGAATAATTTCCACAAGCATTTCATGACCCTTTTTTTCTCCCAGCTTCCTCTCTCGTTCTCATATCTCTGTTTCCCCCAGACAACCCAAACCCTCCCACTGCCCACAGGAAGAGCGAAAAATGAAGAAGCATTCAGATGGCCGAATTAATGTTTCCACACGATAAGCAAGCTTAATATAATGCTGACAATCACAACACTCACCCTGCCAACTAGAATTGGATCTGGTCCAGAAAATTCCTCCAACACAAACATTTGATTCCAAACCCATCCTCTTTTGGTGCGGCTTAGTAATCTTTGTCCTTCGCCAAGACCACTCGCCATCGCAGCCGACCCACCAGTTTGTGTGCTTCTGGACTGGCCCGTGACTGGAGTCATGGAGACAGAGGGAACACAAGTAATCCACACCAGCAGCAAGGACATCCACAGATCCATGAGCATCTCCTCGGACCTTGTTGGCATCCTTCCGTTGTGTGCTTTGTTTGTTTGTTTGCTTATTTATTTTTGGAGACTCTTCCTCTGTCTTTCTTTCTCTCTTCTCCCCCACCCTCCCCTCCTTCGTTCAGATCAACAGCTCCTTCTTAAATAACAAGAAAAGGTTACTTGTGTCCTCTTTGAACGGCACAGCTCGCATTCATGGTGTGATAAAGGTCACTCGCATGGCTTGGCATGCTGCCATGGCAGTTGGTGAGGGGGGGTGGCAGACTCTCAGCACAACATCTTGTTATTCCACGGGGGCGACCTAAAAGGAGACAATCACAGTTTTTACCTGTGTCTAGGTGATGAGTTGTCAAGAGATGCAGACGAAGGAAAACAGAGTAGACAAATAAACATTTGTGACAGCTGGTGGTGGAAAAAAGAGGTGGTAGAATCATAAATCCTTGCGTGATAAGGTGAAAAAAGCAAGTTTTTTTTTTCTTTTTCCTAAATTTAGCAGCTCTGACCCTCTGTTTCAACCCAGTTATCTCATTGTCACAGCTGATCAAAACATTAGAGCATGTCTGAAACTAGAGTGATTTTTTTTTTAAAATCCCGCTGCTTTGCTTTAATCTGTTGTTTTCGAGGATAACCCCAGTAGGAATGTCCAAAAAATTACACATTCTTTCAGATTCATGCAGAGAAAATACATGTTGAGTTAAGTTTTTTTTTGGCACAAACTACAATCAAACTCCTCAGGCGCTCATGCATGCATGCATGCAGCAGGATCAGGGAGCGACGCTGACTGCAGGTGAACCATGTCAGCAGCGCTGCAACTCGCTGATATCAAAGTAAATGAGATCACTGCATTGCTGCAATATTGGAATGCACTCACTTAACCTAATATGTGTTAATACATTGAGACTGGTAATTTGTGATAAGCATGAGCATTAAATCATTTTAACTCCAAAAATCAGCAGTCACAGAGCGAGGCTTACTCTGGGATGGCTCACTCTAATTTAAATTCAACACTTTAAAACTTGAAAGCATTAAACTCAGTCTGATTGGCAGTTTCCTTTGTAGGTTTCAGCACCAAAGAAACAGAAACGCAAACCCTAACACTCCTTTTTGAGTTTCGTCTCTTCAGAGAATTACTTTGGGTGACTTTTACAACACAGCAGGTCATGGTGGTCTTTTGTTCTGCGGTTAGTCCGGCACGTTTCCAAGGACAAACTGAGCTGTGCCACCTGAAGGAAGCTGCGCTGTAAGGTGTAGGCAGAGTTACCTGCAGAATCAAAGCTGCAGCTTTAGAACACCAACACTAAATCCGAAATAGAACTAAGTGGAAAATTAGACATTTTCTATTTATGCCAAACCATTTGGAAAATCAGTCAGAATCTATTTAAAAATGATCTTTTCGGGGAATTTTAACCAACTTTATCGCCTGACTGAACGAGCGTTTCAGCACCACTGGGAGAGATAGCTCCCGCTCCCGACATTCAGTGACGCGTTGGCAGCAAAGGATCTGTCCAAGGTACGTTCCTTCTTCCAAATGAGGGAAATCGCTTCAAATAAATCTAAACTTTGCAAATTCTTTGTACCTTTTCACAATGGCAAGACGCAGCCGCTCTGAAGTTTGACCCTTCCGTGAGCCACTGTCTCTTACCAATCTGTCTTTGCGCATCAGCTGTGGAGCCAAAGCGCACAATCCCTTAGATTTTAGAGGACGCAGAGTTCTGTTCTTCAGAGCAACTGAACCAAAGCGTTAAAACGACAAGCAAGTGGCTGACACCGCGAATGACGCGCCAGAATTGGGATCCGAAAGGCAGCCTAAGTTGCAGACCTTTCTGTGGACTTGCTCCGCGTCTCCTCGCTCCTGTAGTGAATCAGAAGAAGCCGCGCGATCAGATGACAGGCGCACAAAAGCCGCACAAAGCCGCTGTTAAAAACCTACCTGTTAGGTTTGTATGTGACAGTGGCGGGTTGCACTTACTAGTGAGACTCGTGTCTTTTTCCTCTGCTGCATTATTCTGTCGTGTTTCCCCCCTCCCCTTCAAAACCCGACAAAAAACTCCATTGGGCTCAGGGGGAGAATTGAGGAAAATCACCAAGAAAGGGAAAGCAGCGAAGAATCCTTCCAGCTTTGGAGTCAGTCAGTGCGGAGTGACAGAGTCGGGCTTGCAGTTCAGAGCTCCGACAGGCTTGCTGGCCGCCTGGAAAAGTGAGGAGGAGATGGGAGAGAGATGCGCGGCGGAGAAGAGAGCCTCCCTCCACTGCGCTCATTGGGTTGATGAGGAGTCGGGTCAACAGGCGCACAAATGAATGCATGCCGCTGTGCACATGGACGGACGCGCAGAGGTTATCATCTCAGCGCGCCGAGCGCAGCTGAGGAAAAAAAAACTTGCATGCAGGTGAAATTCCCTTTCTGCTGCGGTCTCCTGTTTCCTTCTTTTAGCTGAAGCAAAGACGCAGGAGTTGGCCCTGTCCCTGCTCAGTTAATTGTGAAATGAAACAGTCCAAGCGGGCAGTGAAACGGAGCCAAGGCTGCTCACTTGCAGTCACTCGATAGGATTAACCGATTAACAGATGGATTCACACTGTGTGGTCCTTTTTGGTAAAATGACGAGCGTCAAAGTGCTCCATCCACTGAGTCTGACTTCCCCAAACACGCACCTGATCCTGCCTTTGAACTTAGACTGAAGGGATAGATAGAAATAAGTAAACAAAAATGAAAGTACATATGAACCCGTGCTGTTATGGAGACGGACGCGTGCTTATTAAAACAGTTAGTGGAAAGGTCATGCTCGTCATTGCGTGTCTGAGCGTAGGAGTGTGAATGACAGCAGAGGGGGACCGTGCTGTTTTCCAAACAGGGAGCCCTCTAGTGTTTGCTCTGATATTTGGCAGCAGAGCGCCATGGCCGCTGGGGCAGAAGGAAAACTGCCTGACACATTCTGTGTAAAATCTAAAATAATCATATGTCTCTCTTCCTTTTTTACCCCTTTCTGAAACACATCTGAACCCACTGGACCACAAACACTAGCTTGGCATCCCTCTGCTCCACCAATAATGTCAGACTCCCGTCCTCTCCTCCACCGATCATGCATATTCAGTAAATAAGTGTCAGTCAAGAGGAGCGCCAGTTATTGTGCCTCACCACCTCAAAACAGCGGAGCTGCTCCTCTTAGGCTCTGCCCACAGGAGGCCTTTTGACCCGGATGCCAGAGATCCCAATTAGCAAAGACATCAAGTCTACCATTATTTATTTTTGTACCGTTTAATTTCCCTCCCACTCAGGCCTTGATGCTGCAGCTGCATTTCCCACGGGGATTCTCCAATCATCTTTTTTAAAAGCCTCTGCTGCATAATGCATTAGGCTGTAAATGTTGAGCCATGTTGCTGTTTCTCACTATGAATGAAGATTTCATTGATGGACACCCAGAGTACACCCAGTGCGTGTGGAAGGAGATAAATGTATGAGAACGGCTCAGGAGTAGCTGTTCTTTTAAAATCTGTCAAAATTTAAAGGGAATAAAAAAAGGCAAAGAAAAAATGTGTCAGTAGCTGCAACTGGTGCTTCAAAAAATACTTTTGAGAAAACAGTCATCGAAATCTTCAGTCCTGTTGTTCACTGTACATCCTTCTTTACAGCTACAGGGATGTCTGGAAAATAATCTGTCAAAACTTTCTTTAGTGCATGCATTCCTTTGCATTTCAGCTTTAGATTAGTGATTAATTTCACTGACGTGGCCCCAGTCAGTGATCAAATATCAGATTGCTTTAAAAAAGGCAAAGTAAGTGAAGGGGGAAATGGTCTTTAGAACCCAAGTCTCCTCAAACCATCATTAGTTATTCCTTTGTCAGTGGTATTAATCACGGAGCTGTTGCAGCATGGAGCTTGCCCTCAAATCACCACAGAAGCTGCCTACAGATTCAGAATTTGCTGCTTTATTTGGATTTTTTTCCTCCCCAACCACCAGGGCGGCACCAATTCAGTTAGATTACATTTTATTTATATAGCTCAATATCACAACACAGTTGTCTCAACGTACTTCACGGCACAGTAACTTTACAAAAGAACATAAAGCCAGTCATAAAATATAAACAATAATTGGTTGTGAAACTAAACTAAACAGACTAAGGTAAACTGGTCATTCCTGCCCTTAGACCCTCCTTCTCGATGAGAAAAAAACTCCTAAAAAAGGGGAAAAAATAAGAAACTTCAGGGCAGTCCACATGTAGGGGGATCCTCTCTCAGGACAGGTGATGTACCAGGACCAGGATGTACCAAGAAGACTTAGCTTATCTAACTACATGTTTAAATAGTGTACCAGATGTACTTCATCTGGATGGAACTGTGGGACAGCTGGGGGTGCGAGACCAGCCAGAGGCAAGGTCCACGGCCAAAGACAGGAACACAGACGATCCACCTGTAATCTGGATTATCTCGCTGCCCCGGAGGGGAGTTGGAAAGAGGGACAACACATGAATCGCACTGAAACAGGGCATGAAGAAATAAAGAAAACATAGATGATAAAGACTAGAGGAGAGGAGAGGTGAATGAGAATAGAGGACAGAACCCCAGTACAGGAGGTACCAGGTGGTAGCTTGGGGTTGATATTAGGATTCTCACATCAGGACCAGTTTCAATGTTAAGCCAATGATACAGATGCAATCTGACATCCTGCAGTGCTGTTTGAGCGCCAGGGGTGGCAGGGCTAGAGTTCAGTTATCTGAACTTTGGTGAGATCGCCGCATCCCCTCTACCAATCAGGGACTCAGCTTTGGAAATGTGATGTGTTCAGTGACTTGATCAGCTTTGGCAAAGACAGGGGAGCTGTAGCATTGAGGAGGCAGCCTGTTCGGGTCTCCTGAACTTTATTATATGTTTCGTATTTTCACAGAGGCAAAAATAATTTTCTCATGTCTCTCATGTGTCACTATGCAAGTTTTTAAGTCTGGTCAGATTCTGTGTGTACAAATTAGGAATTCATTGATCGCACACTGGAAGTTCAAGCAGTTGACCGTCTTGATGCTAAGTCACAAAAATCCTAAACTGTAACCAATCAGGGACTCGGAAATAGTAGTGATGTGTGGGTAGTATCCTTTTCATGACACTGAAGTACCAATCGTTCTAAACATGATCACGTAGGAGACCTACCTCATATTCTACCCGGCTGGAATTTCATAACACCAAGTCTTTCAGAAATCAGAACACAGCTGTGAAGGAAATTGACTGGAGCAAGATTTGTGGGATTAGCACCACTGACTTTGCACATCAAGCCTCTACTAACTGTAGGTGGCAGACAAGCTCTGGTGAACAGTAAAAAAATCAAAAGAAGAAAAAGTCCCTCCCAGCAGCTCCCTGCTTGTCCGCTGTGTGAACACCACCGGCTGGATGCGCGTTCATGAAACTGTGTATAGCGCGTGCTTGAACGTGCCCTATGCGGCCGGTGTGGAGGTACCTCAACTGCCAGAAATGAGGAAATTAGACAACCAGTGCGTAGTTTTTGTGGGCACTTGCATATCATCTGCACAGCACTTGAAAGTGGCATTTGGGCGTGGTCAGTAAGGGGCCAGTACATGAATCTTACCGATGCAGGTGTGGCATAAGGACACCATGCAACAGCATCAATGATATGTCTTAAATGCGTGCAACCTGGCTAAAGGTTTCACCGGCCAAACAAATCTGAAGCAAAAATGGAAAAGTATTTTCCTCTTTTTGTTTTACTTTCATTAGAAACTTTCCTTTAAAGAAGACAAGGTCTACAAACAATATACACTTATAGTGATATTTTTATTGAATCCATTAACATGTAACCACGCTTCTCTGAAACCTAAATAAACAGAGACTGAGACAGATGCAGAGAGACAATCACAAGGGAAAATGTTATTTTTTAAATTTCCATTATTCAGAAATAACGTAGTCTCAGTAGTCAATTAAATATTTAATTTCATGTTGATTGTAAATAAAATATGAAAATGTGTTTCCATGTCAGTCAATATTTTTTAACCATGTTTTTGTTGTAAAGTGTAATACTTATGACATTTCTTCTCTGGTTTTATATCAGTGATAGGACAATGAAAATGTACCTTTGTTGTGTTTAAGTTCTTATGGTATAGAAAACGTACATGAGCTTCTGTAAAAAGTCTGTGAAAAAATAGCCCTTTAAAAACAACAAAAATGTATCTGTTTGGTTAAGGGGAGAGCTACAGCAAGTATTCTCGTGTTACCTCTGAACAAAGAACACCACAGCTACACAGCAAACAGCTGTTTTCATGTTTTATTTGTTAGGCATTTGTTCCATCAGTTTGCCTGCAGGTCTCACAAAGCTGGAAAAGTTTGACCCAAAGATCACTGCATTGGCTGCTCATTTTTTTAGCCTAAAGGTTTTAGTTTTGCTCTACAAATCTTTAGCTATACATTCACACCTAATGCAATTTGTGCAGCAGTGGCATCCAGTGTCAATGTTAAACACACAATCCAATGAAAATTTGTGTTTTTAATATGTTCTTGTAGCATATTTTTATCATGACGGAGGACATATTTGAAATAATTTAAACTTAAATTGCATTTCTGAGTATTTCATTATTCAAATTGTTGTGAATTGTGGCAGAGAAAAAAATGCTGTTTGAAAAAGGTCTCAGTTCTATCATAAAAACTGCAATAGGCAGGCCAAAGTCTCCTTGTTCTGTTCCATTCACATACATTCACATGCAAACAAATAGATCCATGCATGTCTTTATTTTCCTCATCCGGTCTGGCATCTGGCTCAAAAATGTACGGCTGGTTAGCTCCAATATTGCTCACCATTTTTGTTGTACCGTTACTGTTAGGTTGGGGAGGTAAGGGGCTGTAAGCTAGCGAAAGAGTGTAAATAAAGGGTTGATGGGAAATAAGTGGAGGCATACTTCCACTTCAAAAGTCCTGCCCAAAACTCAGATGCAAGTTTCTGATGAACTCTTGCTGCTCTGCAGAAACTATGTCCCAGAAAATGATACAGGTTTTTTTGTATTTGGTCAAAAACTACATAATCGTTAAATAAAAAATAAATAAATAAAAAAAACACTGGGAGCACCTTGAAAATAGATCAAAAGATGATCGGAGTGGGACTTTAAGACAATATCAAGATATCATGTAAAAATCTGAGGCCCTGCAGTGCAGCATGGTGGTCTGGCAGTAATGCATTTTGGGCGGCTCATCTAGAATTCAAATATCTGAATTTTGGCAAAGAATTTTCATCACATCAACCAATCAGAGACTCAGTTTTGGTCCATGACCTGTTGATGAGATGATCAGCAGGTAAGTCCAAAACCAGCATGGAGGAAAATCTGATTGTGTTCCTTCTGAACTTTAAGATATATATTTTCTTGTTTGTATGGAGATGATCTTCTCATGTTATTCTTATTTCTATTTTCTTATTTCATTTTATTTTTTCTTCCTCAGACTAATGCAGGACAGCAAGTCCTTAAACTGGAGAGACAGAAGTACAGCTGAAAATGGCAGTCATTCAGAGAGTTCCTGCAGTAGATGGTGAACCTCATGGAGGCTGTAAATGAGATGTACAGAGAAACCAATTCTCCCATGAAGCGATGAGGCTAAAAATGTGGGCAGTAGCTCCTCCTACATCCATCTGGAGCATTAAGTTTGTAAACACATTCAAGTGTCCAGTAGCAAATTTGTCATGACACCTTCAGCTTGTTTAAAAATTCTTGACCAATAAATGAAAAGTGTAAAAAAAAAGTTATGCTTTTTTTGTTTGTTTTTTTTTCAAAATGTGTTTTAATGTTTTACTTTACTATTTCTTTGTCTCTTACTTTTACAACCCAAATCCTTTTTCTGTTTTGGCAGGGAACCAAAGTATAAGCAGAGTTTTGCCCTTCATGTCGTTACATGAAGGGATAAATTAGCTTTATAAGGACAACCCCACCCATAAGCATTGAATCTCCTCTGAAGGTCATTTCACTGGATGTTACATAGAGAGGGCTTACTGCAACATAAAATATAATATATATTATAATATATAATATTGTTGCATGTAAGATCTAATGTGACAGGTTTGATTTAACTTATTTAGTTTAAATTAGTACAGAAAAAATCCCTAAAATACTCAAACTTAAAACCACTTATCTTGTTTGGATGTCTTCTCTGTGCATGTATGTTTTTTTTTTTTTTTCTCTAGACACTGCACCCTCCTCTGACAGTCAAACAGCATGCTTCTTACGTTATTTGGTGATTCTAAAGTGTCACTTAGGAAAGGCTCTGTAAAAGAACTGTCCAGCCCACCTTTGCTATGATGTAGCTGGGATAGGCTCCAGCAACCTGCTTGACTTTGCATTGGACCACGCATTGATGGAAGATGGATATTTAGTTAATTTGTCCCTCCTTCAGTTATTTTATTATATTGCATTTAAAAAATGTATGGTTTCAGTTCATCCTTATCAGACCTTTCCATGGCCTTGTTGAGTCTTACTATTTTAGGGTATTTTGCTTCATTTTCTGTGAATTGCTAAAGGTTTTTGTCGTGTTTCGTGTTTAACCAACAAAACATCTGAACTTAAAATTCCAAGAAGCAGACCATAGCAAATGCTGTGAAAAAAAACTGTTTCCCATCTTTTATTGTTTTAGAGGAGATTTTATTTTTGGTTTTACATCAGCCTGAGAATACATATCTATTTTTGTTTTTTTCAGATTTTATTGTCATTTAGTCATTAGTAATATGTTGTCGTCATATGAACAGTTCATTTTAAAAACCTGTTATAAAAGTGTTCCCTGTGGTCTTGTAATGCGATTTTGTTTAGCCAAAATAAAAAAATCAATTTTCTTCAACATAGAGCAGCAGTAGTTTGTTAGAAAGTCACCTCTCAGTTGTGGGCGGAATAAGTCCGCCCTCTTCTCCTTCACGTTAATGAGAGCACTTTGTTTACATGCTCTCCCGCTAGCTTACAGCCTCTCACAACACAAAGCTAATACTAGCAGTGCAGCAAAAATGGCCATCAAGCCATACAGTTTGGAGCCAGATGCCAACTTAGACGAGGTGAACAAAGACGTACATGGATCTACTTGTCTGAAAGTGGATGCATCAAAAGGGAGTGGAGCAGGGAGTCCATTGTTATTGCTACGTAACAATTAAGGTCGTTTTCAAATGACATGTCTTCATCTGCAACGGTTTAAATAAAGCAATACGCAGAAATGTAATTTTTGAGCTTAATTTTCATTAGATTTGACCTCCATCATCTGAGAAATTGTTATGGCTGGTAGGCAAGATTAAAACCCAGGAGCAGGAAGGACTTGGATCTAAAATTAGAGGAAAAAAAAAGAATAATGAATAGCAAAAACCTCACCAGGTACTGAGTCTCAAATCCATAAAAAGGCTGCTGTAACATGATAAAACTCTGCAACCCTAAAAAAAACCCAAGGAGCATTCCTTAAATATCTGAGTGCCAATGAAATGCAGCTGGGATAACCAGGTGAGAGCACAGGAAGAACACAGCTCACCTGACTGTACATAACAGAAATGGGATGAGAACAGATTAAAAACACCCAAAACATCAATTTTCATCGGAGTGGGTCTTTAAATGCTTTACTGTTTTTAAATAACTGAATAGCAGTTTCCTATTGTATCCTAGAAGACACATTTTTTATGTGAAGTTGCAAAAAAAGAAAAACAGAAGTTTAATGCGGTAAACCTCATGTCAGCTCAGTCATGAAAAGCTCGAAAAATGAAATCAGAAGCTATCTTTATGCCTGTCTGTGTTTCTTGTTTGAAAAAGGAGTTGTGAGGAGAGCAGGACCTACGGGACCATGGCTCATTTACTTCCTCCTGCAAGGATTTCTCAGGTGATCCAGCACTTTGAGCTTCTTTGGCTTTCTTCCCAGTAAAAGTGTGTTTTGCTAATGCTCCAGCTTTTGCTTCAATTTACAGGACAAAGGGAAGGTCAAAATGACAATATCAGTGATTTCCAGTGTAGCCAGGGTCATGCTGAGGTCCGTGAGATAAAGGTGGCGGCAAAGGCTCGGACTCTGAAACTGTCTGTTTCCTTTGCTCAACTCTTCTCTGTTGTTCTGGTCAATGTGCCATTAAGAGAGCATCTCAGTAAAAGCACCCTTCTTGGTAGGCTTGTGGCTTTAGGCATGAAAGGCTTGGCAATCCTCATTGTTCTTCACTGTTAAGTGCCTCGATGTTCTTTTGACACTGTAATATTACGAGCTCAGTTGAGTGCGCAGGCAGATTCTTTGTGTTTGGCTCTTAAAAAGAAAACTATTATTGTTAGTTTTAAGTAGTTTTTAGTCATTTTTTAGCTCCTGTAAATTGTTTCAAATGTCAAAATATGCAAATCACTCTTGACCTCTTTTGAATCCTGTGAAAGGCTTCACACACTTATTACACTAAAGTACATGCTGAGAGTAAAGAAACAATGAAAATAACACATCCCTGTTGATTTAAATGTGAAAGTTTTGTTTTCCAACACAAAGCAGGGAGAAGAGGAAGTCCTGAAGTTACAGAACAACTTAGAGTGATGGGCGTCTGAGCAGACCAGGACCTGCAGCTTTGAGCGTTCCAGAAAGTCCCTCTTTAATCGGCTGCAGATTGAAGTAAATTGATTCGGCTGATAGTTTTAAAAATCCTGCAGATAATTAAGTGCAGTGTTGAGGATTCTGATATGCTGACATTTGGAGAATGAACAACCTGTAACATGTGGATTCCACATAACGTTAACTAACATGTTAATCATGCAAATTGAAAAACATGGCTTATTTAATTATCACCAGTCCAATCATCGGTCCTCGTTAATTATACTGAGCTTATTTATTCATAACCACGTATCTATTTCACTTACTTCCCAATTACACAGGACAGTGTCCCTGACTGCCTCCAATGTAACACACCTTAATTTCATTCCTGCTTAGTTAGAGGATGGTGTAACAAGATGCAGGGGAGATAGATGGACACATGTGGTGGGAAAGTAGCAGTGACAGCGACCCAGTGAACCAAACTGTACCTGCTCTTTTTGCAACAATGGATGCATACAACGCAGAAACACAGGTATATTATTTACACATCAAGTATTGTGTGGTTAACACAGTTCTGGGTAAAAAAAAAAAAGAAAGTCAGATCTTTTGCAATTTAAAATTTCAAAATGCCAAAATGGAAAATTCTGTTCATTTTTTTTTGTGCCAGCATCGAGTCACGAGGTGTTTAGTGAGGTATTTCAATATTTTCATTTAACAAGTAAAATCATGAAGTTTGTTAGCCCACAATTCACATCCAGACCCCCCCAGAGAGTTTAAACAAAAGTTTAGAAATTTGGGGAAAAAAGACAGTTTTGTTCATTTACTCTTTTAGATGATTAGCAAGTACCTTGGTCTCTCGCAGTATTGTGGTTCACCGTTTGTCGTCTTGCTGTTTTGTGGATTTTTTTGTGAAATTTTGCCTCCTTTTTGGTAATTCCATTTTTTTAGAGTGGAATGTGTTCTGCACCCTGATTGGCTAGAGACTACTGTCTATCAATCTCCACCATGCCATGTCTTCTGCACATAATGTCTTCAGTTTTTCATGTTTATAAATCTTAGAGCAAGAGCAAATCTTTATTTTAATTCTATAATACTGGATATATTTTGCTATAACGTTTGAACTTTGACAGTTTAAACAAGAGGTAAAAGTGTGAAAATGGTTATGTCTGGCTAAAAAAAGGGAATAAAATGTATTTTGCCATTGGGATTTCATAGCCTTAAAACATCTAGAATAATTGTAAGAAATACAGTTGACTATTGCAAGGCTGTGCAAGTTGAAAATGGGGAAAATGTATGCTAATAACATTTGTTGTTTGCAATAGTGATAAGATTTTTGATTAAAAAAAATGATGCTCCAAACACGTTTTTCAATAAACACTATTTGGAAATACCAGCATGTCATGGCGTTGTCTGTTTAAAGTCAAAGTCCACAAAGTTTTTGTTGAACTAGACCCCCATACTGCTGCAAAAAAAACTGCAGTTCCTCCAACTGCAAAGCCTTTGTTTTCATAACCAACAGGGAGTTAATTGATGGTCGAAACAGGAAGAAGTGCCTGCAAACGAGGCTTCAGCCCACAAGTTGTGATGGATGGAGACTTTTATTATTGCATCATGGGCTATAACAACACAGATAATGGATGAACTCAATAACATTTTCATTAAGGGTCCAAAGATGATAAAGACTGTGCTCACTTTTATTTGCAACAAGTCAAACATGCAGACTGCTTTGGGGTCATTTTTGTGTTTGTGGGAACAACTTTTGTCATCAGACTTTTGTCATTGTTGCCTTCTTCAATGCAGAATTGTGGATGGAAACTACAGAACAGATTTAGTCCTTAAATTACTGTAATTCTGCATTGTAAGAATAATATTTTAAATACAACTATCTGCATTTTAGGGGAAGACGGTCAGAAAAAAAAGTGCAACAGCAGTTTCTAATGTAATGTGAGTTCATTTTTCTGTAATTCAAGAAAAACTGATGGTTATTTAAAGTCTCTAAACCACCTTTATTTTTGAGGCTGCAGAGGCTCAAGGATCCACTCTAATGAAATGTTTTGTTTTTTGTGATTGTAACATGTTCTTGTGGCATTTTTATGACGATGGAGGACATTTATAAAAGGAAAATTAAGATTAAACCTACATCAGTTTGCTTAACTCTTTTAAGCTGCATAAATTAATGTAAGCAGATCCATTAATACATTTATTTTTAATTTTCTTATACATGTGTGGTTTGACATCCAAAAGCATTGGGGAAGTGAAACAAAGAGAGCTTTTAGAAGCTTTACTGATGTCAATTTTTTGAAGGGTTTTGTGTGAGACTCTCTTCTTGTTTAAAAAACTAAATAGGATTGCCTGCTCTGCGGATTTCTTTATAGAACCTAATAAAGGAATGAGAAACAAATCTCAACAATATTAAACAATGCTGTGCTCATGAGCCAAAAGATCTGCTGATTGTTATTTTTTAATTTTATGTGAAAAAAAAAATCCTGCATTTAAATCAAGCGGATTGGAAAATGAATGAATGCATTTAAAACAGTTTTCCATTTTCTTCATTGTCTTCTTTTCACAGTGATGAAAGAAAATACCAGTTTCTCAGTGTCTTTATGTATGTTCCAACATGTTTTTACCTTCAACTCC
Organism: Adrianichthys oophorus; assembly: GCA_036245035.1. Taxonomy (NCBI): domain Eukaryota; kingdom Metazoa; phylum Chordata; class Actinopteri; order Beloniformes; family Adrianichthyidae; genus Adrianichthys; species Adrianichthys oophorus. Next base: position 26,302,261 of record BSAI01000104.1, read on the forward strand.
AGCAGTAGTGTTTCACCTTTGTCTGAATTCTGTGCCACATTTCTTTTACCTTTTCCATTACGGTGTGTTCACTAACTGGTTGATCAGAGGGAAGAACACCAGAACAGACAATTGTGATGTCCTTGAGAAAGTCATGTGACCTCATATTGCTCCTATCTGTAAATTAGTTTGGATTTAGAGTACCACTCTGATCATCTCTGATCTTTTCATCTATTTTCAAAGCGTTCTCAGCGGTCTTTTAATTATGATGATACTGTTTTTTAGCCTAAATGGAAAAAAAAAACAAAAAACAGTTTCGTTTCTTAGGATTTGATTTCTGCAGGGCAGCAGAAGTTCATTAGAAATTCATCTCTGATTTGCGGTCAGGGCCCTGCCCCTCTTCCCGTTACTCAGTCCTCAGTACAGTTTTCAGCCAGGTGCCAGCTTTAACCAAGAAAACAAAGACGTACACGCATCTGGTCGTCTACAAGTGGATGCATCATGGAGTGGAGCAGGGAGCTTGAGGCCAGCGTATTTTTGACATAACAAAATAGTTCTTTTTGAAAAGGTATGTTTCCTTCGTCTCCTGATTCACAGCAAAATGAATAAAGAAATACTTGGTTATAAAACATTTTAGGCTTAATTTTTTATATAAATGTCCTCCATCATCCGTTAAAAACACCAAAAATAAATTCTTAACTACCGTTAGGTTTTTGGTAATTGCTTTGCAAAAAAAATGGGCACATTTCAGTCTATTTCACCAGAAGAGGGTGTAAAGTATAGTACAGACATTGTCAGAAAGGGTATACAGTTTGATTTGAAAATGATTATCACAGTTTTCCAGATCTTTTACAGTGGTACAAAATATTTTAGTGTGGAGGACATGATACAGAAAACCTACAAGAGAATGGAGTGTAAACATGAATCCCCTCCCATTCAGATTCATTTGATTCTATGATGTTACTGTTGTTCAGTAGTTCAATGCATAGTCAAGCCAAATGTCATGCCAAAAGTGTGATACATTGGCATTTGCTTTTATGATTTCAAACTAAAAAACCGAGAGACTCAGTAAGTACGTCTGTGTAATGCGTAACTCTGTTATGTGTGACTAAAAATGTTCGAAAACAGCCTAAAAGAGTCCAAATACAGGTACAGTAAAGCAGTCAGCTCAATCATAACCACATTTTATTCTTCATTGTGTTCAAAGTTGTTCTGAATCTAAAGCTAGATCTTCTAGCGAGTAGATTTGGGTTCAGGTCTTAATTTTAGATTCTTTTTTAAAGCAGCAATCATTTCACGACAATATATTTTTTTCCAAAAAAAAGGGCAAATTTGATTATGTTGACCACAGAGAATGATAAATGGAACTATGTCCGTTCGAGCTGCCGTCTCTCAATGAGCCGAAAGCTCAGACACAATTAGTGAATGTCTGGCCCGAGTAAAATAATGAGGCTATTTTCATTTTTTAGTTTACTTCTCACACAAAAACAAAAATGATAATGAATTCAATATTTTTTCTCAAGAATTTCAGAACAAGTTAATAATATAATGATAGTTACAAGTAAAAAACAATAAAAGATGCAAAAAAAGATGTGTATTTTATATTGTGCTGTCAATCGATTTCGGTCGCTTCTGATGTGTAATTACTTTGCGATAAGAAATATTAACGTTCATTTTTTTAATTAACCGGATGCATTAAGGCTTTAACGGTGACAGCCGTTATATTTATATTCATGACTTTCTGATGATCAGGTAATGCACTGAAATCAGCAGATCACTGATTCATTTTCTGTTCTAAGATCACAACACAAATATTTTCATAATGTTCCTACCTAACTCATCAAGATTGAAGTTAGCTGGTTTCATTTTTTAAAAGTTGTTATCAGGAACATTCTTGTGCTATTTTTTCTTTGATGTGTGCGGTCCAAAATGGGTTTTTGGTTTTGATGAATGTGTTTTCTTTTTGAGCATAAAGCTTGTTGTACCCTCCAGACAAGCTTCATCTTCCTCTCCCTCTCAGAGTCCCTCTCATTTACAAATTACACACTGAGCATGAATATGAATCCTACATAAAGGAAAATGGATGAAGATTAACACCATGTGCATTTCTCTGTTCCAGGGAAGCTTGGAGATCAGGAATAAGAGGCAGAGGTGCTGTTTATGTTTGCTAGAACAGGTTAAAACTGATTTTCTACATAACAAAACAAGAAAATAGAAACTCGAGTCAGAACACTGTTCATACTTTAAAGACATACTCACTGCATTGGAGGAGGCACATGCTCATGTTTTGCTCATTGAAATATATATATACAAACAATTTGCACTCATTATTGATATTTGATCTGCAATGTGTTATAAAGATTTCTGAAATAATGCTAAGTCTTTTTACATAGTTAATATGTACTTTTTATTTGTCATTTGATGTATTAATACCTATGGATTTTTTAAATAAACTGCATTTGTGATGACAAAGTAAATAACTGATCAGGATTTAGGATTTGGACAATTACAATGTGTCATGTTCTGTATGCACTGCAGCTACTATGTCTATTTATGATTAAGAGTCATGATTGAATTATTTGTTGATGCATGTGCATGCATTTACTGATCAATTCATGACTAATTATGCTAAGCTTGATGTACTTCTGTACAGATATATTTCTGTTCTTCATCTTTAGGTTTTTCTTTGTTTTGATTGCTTGAAATAGATTATATTCAAATGCAAATATTCTGATTCACTTTAAGGTGAAGACGAACTCAGAAATGAATTATGCATCTGAGATGGTCTGTAACCACAAAACTGCATGCTTCTGAGGGGTTAAATGGGTCAAATGTGAAGAAAAGCACCAAATGAGAGTGCAAAAAGTTGATTTTGATGTTTCTGAACTCTATAGCTCATAGACCAGTCACAAGAACCTAACAACCTGCTGTACACCCAAATCTGAATACAAGTTGCAAAATTATTAAGTTTAATAAATACTATTTATAAAGTAACAATAGGAATATTGTCTTTATATTTTTAGGTTTATAAAAGTTATAAATACAGATGGAAATATAATAAAATTGTTTTGCATTTTGTGCGAGAAATATAAAAATTATTGCTCGAGAAGCTTAATTTTAAACAGCGTTATCAAATAACCAAACACGTATATCTATTTTCTTAAGGGATTAATCCCTTTTTGGGGTCATGGTGTTACTGGAGCCTATTCCAGCCAGTAAAGGTGTGGTATACCTTGGACAGGTCACAAGTAAGTTGCAGGGCTACACAGGGACAGCCAACCACTGAGGGGCTATTTAGAATTGCCAAATGACCCAGAATGTAGATATTTTCGACTGTTGCAAGAAGCTGGAGTGCCATCTTTACTTACATAGAGAGAACATACATACTTTACACACAAAGATTCCAGCTGGGAATTGAACCAGGGCCTCTTTTGCTGTGAGGCAAGATCCTTAACTACTAAAGAAAAGAACAAATATTAATAAAAATGGCATGAAGTTTCTGCAATGTTTGTCCAAAACAGCTGCAGTATTAAAATGCCTTCTGCTGTGTTAAAGCTGTGCTTTTCTCTTTTAATTATCACTTAATTTAGACCACACATGTCTGACAATACTGAACGCAATTCTAGACAGCAGCCTACTTAGAAAAATCAAATACATAAAAAAAAAAAAAGTATGTGAGGTTTAAAAATCTTTCACCTGGGTTTTAGAGGCTCTTTCATTTGAAAAAAACGACCTTTTGAAAAATATCCAAAAATATTTTTTGATACAGCAAAATGCGAGCCAATGCTAAGGCAGACAGGGCTGATAAGTAAGCCAGGACATGTCAAGCAGTCCATCAGTGGCACCGGCCTCACCTCCAGAGGTGTGACAGCCTTCAAACGTTCTTGCTCCACCGCCACCTCCAGACTTTGACAGAACATTCAGATTATCAGCCTCCCTTGCTTCAGGCATGGTTACCTTAACTGACAGCTGTAGAAATGAGAACCCTCATCAAGCAGGTCTCATGTGAGCTTAGACAGACGTGGCAGCTCACAGCTTACACTTGTGTTCTACAAATAACAACTGTCTCTGCTTTAAAGCCACAAATTTGCGTTGATGTCTGAATCTCCTTTGCAAAGGAGGAGAATTATACTTTACACTAAAATAAAACTTTTTGACTTAAAATCTTTAGGAGGATTTTTCTTAACTAACTGGAACAGACTTGTTGCAATTTCATGCCAAAAAATCCCCATCCACCAGCTTTAAGCAGGCATGATTGAGTACTGTGTCGAACAGTGGCATGAAATATGAGAATGAGCATGACAGACTGCCATCGTGTTGCTACACATGATAAATATAGTTACATTGTTGACTCAAATCGAATAGGAGGCATGATCATGTTTCACTCTGAGGTCTGAGGTCGATAGCTAAGGTTAACCTTAGTCACTGGAGCTGTGTTGCTTATGTGTCGGAGCTAAAGAAAGGCAGTAAAGATCAATGCAGGAGAGTAAATGCCACCTTGGATATTTAGTGGAAATTTAATCCAAAGTGAATTCTTTTCATTCAGCTGCAGCCTATGTGATGCTTTGTGAAGAAAGAACCAACAGAGGGTCACTGGCAAAAAAATGCTCTCCACAAGCCGCTTCTTTTATTTTCTTTCTCTCTCTAAAGCCTTCATGAAAATGATTGTTTATGATCTCTTTTGAGTAAATTCATTTAAAGCCAAATGAGCTGCAACATTTACTTAAAAAAATATAATTAAATCTATTTCAAAAGTAAAATGCAAAAGGATGATAATGTTAATGGTGGGGTTTCAGGATGCAAAAACAAAAAAGTGTTTTATTTTCAGTACAAAACCCCAAACTTTTGAGAGGTTAGGGACCTTCTTTGATGAAAATGTTGTTTTCTGGTGTTTTTAACATGTGGTATTTTCCTGATGATGGTGGACAAATATTTGGAAAATTTAGCTGAAATCTGTATTTTTGATTATTTCTTTATATAAATAGTTGTGAATCAAGAACAGACAAAGAAAAACTGCAGTTTGAAGATGTCACTTATTTGTGACATAGAACATGTGCTGGGTGGACCACAAGCTCCCTGCTTCCCACTGGGGAGCAAAAGAGTTGCGGGGTTGTTCCACACCATTGGTGCCACCCACAACTTGAATTTCCAGTAAACGACTGCCGTTCTGCAGATACTATGTCCTACACAGGGACACAGGTTTTTTTTATTTCGGCTAAAAATGACATAATCATAGTTTAAAGAGCGCTGGGAAAGCTTTGAAAATAAATGAAAAGATAATTGGAGTGGGTCTTTAAAACACTCTTGATCTCTCACTGCTTTATTTTTATCATATAATTAATTAATTTTTTCTATATTTATATTGCGATTCGTGCAATATCCATGTTAAATGGCTTAACAAAGAAGTGAATTCACACTTTTTGTGTAAAGTATGGGCTTTATTGAAAATGTGTTGAATCAACACCAAAAGCCCCAACGTGACCCCCGTCCTTTTGTCAGCATGGTCTCTCCCAGAACCTTTAATTTGTGTGCAGACCCCTGGGGACACATTTGCCCAAACACCCTGGAGTGAGCATATGAGAAGACAGGTGAGCCACCAGACTCCTCATCACACATCTTCACTTCTTCCTACCCTGAAAGATCAAAGAAGCATCGTTAGTATGAAGGTAAAGAAGCAGTTTGCTTCTACAATCCTGCCCGTTTGTCCTCACAGGCTAATCAGCCTAACACACAGCAGCTGTCTCCCAGCTCATCCAGACAAAGCACAACTACCTGAAGAGATAACTTTTATAAATATTCAGTAGACTGTTAGAACATCTTGTCTTCAGATGTTTAATTTTCTCTCTGCATCTGTGATTTTTAACTGCAAAGCGCTAGTTAAAGTGCAGATATGCTCAGGTGCTGTGCAATTATGGACATTTTTTTTTTTTCCACTTATCAAAGTGAGACCTTTTTTGCTCCACCACCTTTAGCGTCACTAAACAGAGGCTTTTACTTCTTGTAAAACGTTCTCATTTAAATGTTTGTGGAGAAACTTTGGTCCACTTCTCTTTTAAAGTATATACAAAGATTGTAAAACTCTAGCTTTTGCACAGTTCTATCAGTTAAGCCAAGGTCTGACTTGGCTTTTGAAATTATTGATTCATATCTGTTTTGATGACTGTATTCCAAGTTAGTTTGGTATTTTTGTCCTGTTGCATGACTGTTTTTCTTAAATGCATATGCTGGTAAGCAAATGTTGAAGTGTTGGCTCAATGGCTGCTTCACTGCCAATGATAGCTGGTATTTTAAGACAGGTTTTGCTGTTATGCGATGTGACTTGGTGTGATTGTGTGGCCCTGCAACAAACTGGGGATCTGTTCCGGGGTGTTCCATGCCTTTCCCTAATTGGGTGCCCCAATCGAGTTTGCTACATTGAGATCCTGAGTCGAACGATGGAAAGATAAATGGATTATTGGATGGATTGGTTGATTTGGCTTTCTGGGCCTTAGGACCATGAGTATTTGCTCTTATCTGTGCAGTTTCTGAAAAGTTTTGACTGTGGAATAAAACCATGCTTTCATCTTCAATTCTATTCTAGACTAGAACGCATCAATGTCAAGAATCAAAATTGAATATATATCTAAAGATTGAAAGCATATTTAAATATTAAAGAAATGTATTTTATGTTTGTATGTTTACTTGGAAAAAAATCTTTGAACTTCCTGAATAAAAAACACTTTTTAATAGGTATAATATTCCTGCTCTGGGATTATAAAAAGTTCTATTTAATTATATTCTATTTTAAGGCAGACATCTTCACATGACCTAAAACATGTATCATCCTAATTGTGGTCTATGAAGATAAAGCTCTTGCATTTCTTTAGGGTTGTACAATCTGACCTTGGTTTATATGTTTGGGATGTTCATCTCTTGGAAGACTGACAAACATCATGCAGGCTTGCCAGGAGTTAAATGTGTCGTCGAAAATTCATTCATTCATTCATTTTCCAATCCGCTTCATCCCTTTCGTGGTCACGGGGTTGCCGGAGCCTAACCCGGCTACTCATGGGCGAAGGCAGGGTACACCCCAGGACTGGTCGCCAGTCTGTCGCAGGGGCGTTAAAACTATCTTCCACTTCATGTTAGACAGTCTTCCTCAAAACCTAATTTTAAGTCTTCTTGGAAAAAAAAAAAAAAAAAAAAAAACACTTTTTTTTAACTTGCCTTGAACACACAGTAAAAGTGGTTTTATTTCTTTTGTTCCGCAGCATTGTAAAAATTCTAATTTATTTATTATGTTATGTCTGTGCCTTATTTAACAATGTGACAAATAAACTTTTAAATCATTGTTCATTCTAATAAATTGCATGCAGTGCTTTTATATTCTTTTCTCTGTTTATGTAATTATACAGCCCTTTGGGACTTCACAGACAATTTAGCTGCTACATAGATAAAGTTGGAATGGTAAATCAGCAGATTATATCATGGAGAAAAGTGGCGCTATGTCAATGAGTGTGTGTGATTCATGTGTCACCAGTGACATCAGTGTTAAAGGGTTAACTGGGTGATCAATATTGCATTGCCGATTTTGGTGGAGTCTTTTTTTTCTAATATGGGCAATACCAAACAGCAAAAGTAATTGTCTGAAGTTATATCAACCCAATGCAAAGATCTAGCACATGGTCTCTTGGGGACACTTGGGAGAACACTTTGCATCTGAGGCCTTGAAATGGCTTACTGTTTGCCAGCTACAAGACATCCAATTTTATTTCGTTTCATTTTACTTTTTTATGTAGCAACACAAGGTCTCAAAGGGATTTTCAGATTCTAATTAATAATTGGTATTTGTGGCTAAAGCTCTGTAAGAATGTTAGAAAAGACTGCACCACTACCACCCCACCCAGCTGAGTTTTGTAAGTCAGAAAAGCGACTTCCAGTCCTGTGAGGAATGCACAGCGGCACCAGAAGAGTTCAGCTCAGGAAAACTTAATTGCAGCATCTACAGCTTGTTCCTGTGAGCATTACAAAATAATGATTCTGTTCTTACACGAAATTAAAAGCAAATTTGCTTTTCTCCTGACTGGAGTAATCCTAATGGAAAAATATTAACGTTAACAGCCTAGCTCCTGTTGTTTTCCATGTATTACTTCATTGTTTGATGATAAATTGCCACTTGTCCCAACTCCCAATTAAACTCCCCGAGTGTTTGGTTTTCCATGTCTTGCAGCTTTCACAGTCTCCAAAAAAAGCATCTCCCTTGCTGATGCATACAGAGTTTCCTTTATTCTCTGCAAAATTAAGCAAAACACGCAGCCAAGTGTGAAGAACTGTTTGATGACAAACACTGAGAATTACTTTATCATGACAAATTAGCAGGCAACGCAATTTGCTACAGCTTTTAGATCATGTTCAAAAAATTAGCCTGAAAAAACAATATGTAAAAGAACAAAGGGATGTGGATATCAGAAATGACATGCAGAGGGACGCGGAATGAGAGCGGGGGGCTTTAGGACGAGGTGCATGGAGGGGAGCTCCAGGAGAACGGCGAGCACCGTGACAAACACATCCAGATTATTGATTTATTGGAGGGTATAGTCTTAGAGACGGGTGCAAGATTGATCAAATGGAAGGTTATCCTTACTCACAGAGGCAAGCTGTTTGCCAATACCCATCACAGCAAACTCAAAATGGTTCAAAGGATCCTTGACATTCGGCAGCACTGCAAAGCCTGCAGCTGGCTGCTTTCTCAGATCGGAGGCATTGTTTTTGACTCCACACAGCCTGGGAGATTTTGCAGTGTCCGTAAGTAAAACTGGCAGGGTCACAGAATTTCCAGAATCAAAGCAGGAGGTGTTGAACAGTTCTTTTCTGGTGTTGCAGAACAAGACTCAGTTTAAAATGCAACTTCGTTTTCTGTATTGTGTTGGTTCTACCTTGGATTCATATACTTACCTACTGGTAACTGAAGCGGCTCATACATTATGATGAAAGTTGAACATTGTGTTTTCTTTTTCATTCAATTTTGTGTAAGGCATGAAGTTGCAGAGCCGTCATGATTGCAGGTCAAAAGTCAGTCAACAACAACATGTCTTTCATGTCTGGATACAATAGATGGCCTGATTCCAGACAACGCTGAACCTTTTTTTTAAAAAGACTCAGATTTTCATCAAGCCTCTGCCATGTGTCAAATTTGATGAGTTTCCATGTTTACCAGTGATGTGTGGTGATGTTCATGGCTTGTGAGGCACTGACATCATCAGTCAGATTTACAAACACGAACCCTGCAGAGTGAGTAACTGATTCACCATTGGATTGGCAGCAGTTGAAGTGTGTTAAAATTTCATGTCAACATTTTTTTTTATCCGTTTACAAACAGTAGCATAGAAAAAAAGTACCACAATTGTTGTTATTGACTTACTTTTTCTTATAAATGAAGTCCGTGTGCTGCTCCTTCTGAAGAAGCACATCAATAACTTGTTTGTATAGAAGTGTTTCTTTTCTTTCTTCAGTTTAAGTCTCTGTCTCAATTGAGATTACTGCCAGTGACATGTCGAAACAAATTCTCGAGTTTAGCTCATTTACAGAATAATTCTTCATTTAGCAAATTATGCTAAACAATATTAACGAATAACTGGACGGCTGCACTTGACTTGCTACCACTAATTCTAATATTTTTTAGCCACGGTGTCACATTCTCTGGGATCACCAGCGCCCACTTGAGGCAAGCGTAATGTGTGCCTCACCTAGTGTATTTCCAGTCTGTGTTTTTAGTGAATAAAAAAGACTAAATGGGTCAAAAACTTGCACTGTTGCAATCGCTGTGCATCAGATACTTGGCTAAAAATAAGCAAATGAGGTTATTAAAAATAAAACGTCTGTTAAGATGATAGAAAGACCAAAACTGCAAAAGGCATGCATCAGCTGCAGCTCCAGTCAGTGTCTGAAGCAAAGACTAGGCGCAGGGGAAGCACAAGCTCCCATGCTGTTTTCTTGTGTATTTGAACAGTCGTTGTATAGTCGCCACTTGTTTTTTTAAACCAAAGAAACCTTGAAAACACAGAAAAAAGTAATCCCAGAATTAGAATGGAAACATCTAAAAATTAATATTTAATTGTATTCCTAATTTAAAAAGTACACTAATTTTATTTTATTTTATATATGCAATTTTAAGCAAGTATTTTTGCAGTAGAGGTTGTGCCTCACCTGACTGCACGTCACTGATGTTTACCTATTCACCTTTTACTTTTCACTGGAATGTTTTAATTGATTTGGCCCAAAAGGTTTTCTTAAGAGTCTGAAGAGTCAGCAAAAAATCAAGCTTGCCTTTAGTAGGTTAAGCTAAAATGGCAGAGTATCAAATTTGCATCCAAGGCATTCTTTTACTTGTAATGTTACTTGTATCTTAACAGTTTGCCACTATGTACACAAGGTTAAAGTCCCACTTTGATCATCTTTTGAGCTATTTTTTTAAATATTCCAAGTGGTCTATTAATTATGATTTTGCTGTTTTTTTTTTCTTTTTACACAAAATAACAATAATAACGGTCATTTTCTAGGACATAGTTTCTACAAGTGGCAGTAGTTTTAAAAATTTGCCTCCGAGTTGTTACCGTTGGTGCAACCCCGCACCTTCTTTCTATCCTCTATGTTGGGAGTTCTCCTTTTTTACCTGAAGTGCTTCCCACTAGTTCACAGAGACGGCAAAATGGCGAGAAAGCTGGAGCTATCCAGTTGTACAGCTTTGAGCCAGATGCCAGCTCAGACTAGAAAAAGTAAGACATTGGGAATTTGTCAGCTACAAGTGGATGCATCAGAATTGAGCAGAGTAAGGAGCTTGTGGCCCATGCACCTATTTCATTTTCTACGGAACAAATATTTTCTTTTTCAAACTGCATTTTTTTCTCTACTCCAGATTCACAAGGATTTGAATAAAGAAATACTCAGAAATACCGTTTTCAGCTCAATTTTATTAAAACATATCCTCCATTATCAGAGAACATGTTGAAAAAACACTCAAAACACATTTTTTATTGGACTGGGTCTTCATTAATGATTACATTTAATTCTGAGTTAAATACATAAAAGCTAGAGCATTTGCAGGTGTCCATCATTCCATTTGTCCATCTATTCATTTATCCATCCTTGTTTTGCTTATCTAAAGCCAGGTAACAGGAGCAGCAGTCTAACCAGAGAAGCCCAGCATTCCTCTCCTCGGAACCTTCCAAACTTCTGCTAAGAGAACTCCAAGGTTCTCCTGTGCCAGCATGCCCAGAATCCCTGCCAAAGGAGGCATCCAAGAGGCATCTGAAAAAGATGTCTGAACCAACTACTGGCTTTTTCTCTGTGTGGAGGAGCAGCGGCTGTACTTTGATCTTCTCACAGGTAATCAAGCTCCACACCCTTTCTAAGGGAGGACCAAGGCCCAGCCACTCAGAGGGAACTCATTTCAGCTGTTTGTATCTAGGATCACATCCTTTCAGTCATGAAAGAACCTAAAGCTCGTGATCGTAGGTGGAGGTTGACACATTAACCAGTAAATTCAATTCTTTGCCTTGTGGCGCAGTTCTTTTTACACTAATATCAAAACTAATAATAATGTTTTTATTTTTATTGAATTATTTAGCTGTTAACAGCCATTCATAAGCTTTTATAGCTCAGTTTGACTGGTCTTAAACATGTGGTTCACACTTGTCAATATTTATATATTATATATATATATTTAACCAGAATAAAATTACTTAGACTGCAAATTAATCCATAAACTCTTCCATGTTTATTTTTTTTAAACTGAATAAATGTGAACAATAAAAACAGTAAGAAAAATATGATTTAAAGAAACACACATTGCTGGCTGCACATTGTTCATTTGACAAATGTAAAGCATTTCTACTTTGTCTGTTTTCGTCTGTCAGTCCTTGATTGATCTCTTTGTTCAAAGACCCCAATAAATGAGGCAATTGGAAGATGTACAAATTGGAACTCAATGAAGGAGTGCATTTATAAAATGCTGTGTCAAAATCATATTTGACAAAATAAAAAGGCACAATGAAGATTTATGCAGAAATTATAAAAATTGATTTAGATTTTTTTTTTTTATTTTACAAACAAACAAAAACAGCTGATAAATGTTAAAGAACTTTCTTTGTGAGTAAAAGTACACTTCCTAATGTTTGTAATGGTACAAGCAGAAGTGGAGGGATGTGGTTTTTGTAACAGCTGTCAGACAAAAAGCATTGGTCGCTCATTCTTTCAGATCAGCATGTCAACAGCAGCACTTACCCATCAGTTTTTTAAATAAGAAAGAAAAGGTTGTTTGTCTGTTCAAAGTAATTCATATCGTCATGTTTTCTTGAAAGCCTAATCTACCTCGGTATTTCTTTTTGACAGGATTTCAATTAAAACATGGCACTAAGGAGCGCCTCTGCGTCTCGACCTATTGTCCATAAGCTTATCTTTAACCACTGACAACCGGATTTTTCATTTGCCCACCATACCTCATTTGGTGCTGCTTGTCGAATGGCTGATATGCCAGACAAGGATAGTTTCTTAATGGGCGCCATCACATTATTTTTAACTTGCATGTCAGTCTCACCTCCTCCAGAAGAGCTAACAGGAGTGTCTGACGATCCTTCTGTCAGCGAAGGGCTTGATTTCAGCGAGGCTGTAAGCTCTTTCTTCATCTGAGCAAATTCTAATCAGTTTCATTTGCATTTTTATTTTGGAACTGATCCAGTGAGAAATTTGTGAAGGTGCACAATCAATCATGCTGGAAAGTTTGTTGTTTAAACACAAATCTCAACCCATGTGTCCTCTCTGAACTGATAGATTCCAAAATGCTGTTTTTTTTTTTTTTTTCTTTTTAAAGGTTAATATGGGTGGAAAATGAGATGCTGGCTATTCCATTAAGAGCTGTCAGTTTATGGTTGATTCCATAATATAAAAAACAAAGTTTTGCCAGCACTGCAAGACTTTAATTTGGTTTCATTACTGACCTGATCCAAATGGCCCAAAAGAAGAGAACACAGATGGTAACAATGGTAAACTAGATGATTTATTTTCCAGTCAAACTTCTGTTCTGAGTTTGGCTGAATTTACTAGTATAGAGGCTCATTCAGATTTATTAAACTTACTGTCATAATTGAAGACATTCCACCAAAAGGGAATTGAATGTTTATTTCCAAAATAATAAACACTGAACCAAGAGTTTGAAGAGCATTATCAGCCTGTTTGTTTTTGATTCAGTGAACACTTAACGTTTCGGTTAGATTTAAGACTTTCAAGCTGAACAAGAACAACCTGTCAGGTGCTGGTAATGTATGATCCAATATGCAGTGTACCAGGCTCGGTAGCAGAAGCCTAGCATTTAATAAATAGAAGTGGCCAAACCATGATCAAACCAGAGCAGATGACCTGAAAACCAGACACTTGAATAGACTGAGGGCAACTGAATAAGGGATAATGCCGGACGCAGAAATTAATGCACAATGTGGAAACCTGAACCGGCCGACACAAAGCGAAAGACGGTTGCTTCTGTGAAGTGTGTTAATTTCTGATAATACACACCCGCTTATGCTATGGTCACTTACTAAAGAAATAAGTATTAAATCAGTTTTTAGTACTTTATTCTTTTTGTTGTTGTTTGAATTGCTTTTTCACATAGAGGACTATTTGATACATGGTAACAGCACTGACCTCAACTGCAGTGGCAAAGGAGAGCGATATGCTGATAGTCTTGCTAGGTTAAATAAAGCATTAGTTGAGACAACTTGTTCACCTCTTACTGCTTGTTTTTGCCCAGATGATGAAGCAAAAATTTGTTTTAAAAAAAGTCTAAATAATGTATTTCCTCCTTGTGTCATATTTCCTCCTTCTTAGACTATTTTCTCTCTTTCTCTTCTGCTTCATCCCAGTTTTCAAAATTATCACCAGTTCTGTTCAAAGTCTTTATGGACACAATTTGTAGGCACAGCCAGGGGCCGGAGGGACCTGGTTTGGGGACCACAGGATTTCCTCTCTGCTCTTTGTAGATGATGTCCTGTTGGCTTGATCGAGCCAGGACCTCCAGCATGCATTGGAGCATTTGCAGCTGATTGTGAAACGGCTGGGATAAAGGTCAGTACTGTTAAGTCTGAGGCCATGGTTCTTGACCAGAGAACGGTTGCTTGCCCTCTCTGGGTGGGTGGAGTGCTCCTTCCCAAGGTGGGGAAGTTCAAGTATCTTGAGGTCTTGTTCCCGAGTGAGGGAAGATTGAAGCAAAAGGTTGACAGGCAGGTTGGTGCGGCATCTGCAGTTATGCGGTCAATGTACCGGTACTTTATGGTGAAGAGAGCTCAGCCATAAAGCAAAGCTCTCAATTTACCAGTTGATTTTCATTCCACTACTCACCTACGGTCATGGGCTCTGAGTCGTCACGAAAAGAACAAGGTTTGAGGATGGGGGAGAAGCTCGGTCACTGGAAAAAAGCTCGGAGTAGAGCCGCTGCTCCTCCAGATCGAGAGGACCCAGTTGAGGTGGCTCAGGCATCTGGTCTGGACGCCTCCCTGGGGAGGTCTTCTGTGACTGTCCAACTGGGAGGAGGCCCTGGGGAAGACCCATGACACGCTAGAGAGACTATGTCTCCCGGCTGGCCTGGGAATGTCTCTGGGTCCGCCCAGAGAAGCTGGAAGAAGTGGCTGGAGAGAGAGAAGTCTGGGCTTCTTTGCTTAGACTGCTGCCCCTGCATCCTGGCTCCGGCTGAGCGGAAGAAGATGGATGGATGGTATATCACCGAGCAGCCAATCAGAGTCGAGTATTCACCTGAAACAAGGTATAATCGAAATGAAAACAGCTGTGAATCAAGATGAACCTTAAACTGGTGTGATTGACAATGGACAACTCAGAACGTGATCAGAAACGATTCAAAAACCAAGCTAAACCGCAGAATCCTTAATTTTGCTTTGTCTGACTTGTACAGAGAGCCCAATATAAGCAAACGTACTCTGTTGAACATGAACATATATTCATTTTATAAGTTTGAATAAAGCGTTTATCCTTAAAATGTTTTGAAGACATCAAGACTCTTGAATATTACATTGTGAAACTGTTGCATTATACATAGAAATCAATCTCTGGATCTTTGCTAATCCTGACATTGATCTACTGTTTGTTCTAGAACTGCCTGTGTCAACGTCTTCTAAACAGGTCACGTGACATTAAAACCTCTGTCTTTAAGAAGCATTGAGGCAATAAACACTTTAAGAAAATACATAAAATGTATCTTAAAGAGTGAACGTGCAGGAAAAAAGCTGATATGACTGATTGAGTCAATGTAAAAATGTTCCATTGATGTTCTTTGCAGTTTTACAGCAAAATTGGCAGTTTCATGAAGATTGTGGAAAACACTTTTTTTATATTTTCATATTTAGTCTTTGAACGCTCAATTAGCCCTGACATTCTCAACTTTCTAAAGCTGACATTTAGGTTACTTTGATTACACGTTTGAATTAAGGTTTCGAGTTTGACTTTATACTCAAGTAAGAAAGGAGGATGGATAAAGGGAGTGAAGTGAGTGTTTCAACCTGAAAACAAAACTTCTCATTACTAAGCTTATAAAATGTTTTAACCCTCAGAAACTGTTTCAAACTAAAAAAGTACTTTAACAAGAGTTGAAAATGTATTTGTATATTTTTCCATTTAATAAGATGACAGAAATAGGTACTTGCAAATCGTTTCAGGGAATGTGTTTGACAAAATCTAGGTGACATAAAAATGTTTAAGACTCTTGGAACTTATCCACTAAATTATCTGATTTTGATGATGATCATCTCTGTATATTTGTAACAGTGCATATTTACGTTGGTGCAGCATCTCTTTTTCAATATGAAGATGTGTAAGCTTCGGGCTATGACTTTCTGGATTTTTGTTCATCACTGGTAAAAGATTCCAGCAGCTGAATGTTTAATTTTTCAAACGATGTGAGACATGTTCTCTCCAAAGTTGAGTACCTTTTAAGCCAGTTTGTGCATTGAGGAAGTGTCTGGAAGTAATTCTGATCTCCCAAGTAATGCTGACGCAGTCTGATGATCGAGTGACATGTTTGAGGGCCCGAAGATCACAAGCGCCCAGAACAGAGTCCTTGGCTTTTTTTGTGCAGAATTCTAACACTTAATCTTTTGATGATATTCCACAATGTAGTTAGTAAATGTGATTGATTTTTAGTTTGAAAGATCTTTTTACTCTTTATGGTCGATTGAAGATACTTTGCTCAACTTTACTTCCAAGAAAATGTCTTTTCAGACGTTGCTTTACAACAAATTATGTGATAGATTGGATGTCTGTTTTTCTAAGTGTAATGCGTTTTCAGTTTATTGTTCCCCTCATTTCACCTAATTTGGGACCTGTGGCAGAGATTACATTTTAAATATACAAATTATTTGCATAACATAGTCAAAGTTCTGTGATTTCTTGTATGTAGGGGTGTATCCTTTAATGGATTAATCAATTAATCGATTTCTATTCCTACAATCCAACCAGATCCATCTGACTGAGGCACGTTGTTAATCAAATCTACTTAAAACATTTTAAAATTTGTTTTAAAATGAGATACCGGTTGATTTTAATCAATATTAAAAAATACAATTTGGATTGAGACATGGTCAATTTATTTCACTAAATACTAAAAAGTGCCATCACAGCAGACACAGCACACATGTGATGGTAGCAAAAAATATCCAAACTATAATTACAGTGTGCCGTAATGTTCCAATAATGTTCCCTTTGGATTTTTTTGATGTGGAAAAACATAATGAAACTAAAATGTGAATGGATTTGACATGAATTCTTGTGAACTTGTTTGCACGCATATTACATTTACACTTGATTATCTTACAAGAAATAAAAGAAATCTGGAAAACTTCACCTGCATTGTTAAGTCCCCCTGTATTTATCTCTGAGTCACACCGGTTGAAGTTTTGGCTAAAAAAATAATCCAAAAATTATGATATGAATGGAATCATTGTTAAAACAAATCGCTACACCTCTACATGTCTGTCTTGTAAATGAAAAGATTGGCTCATGTTATTTGAAAGTATTTTAGTTTTCATTCTACTTAAATGTAAAAACGCTCCAACTTGCAGATGTTCAGATTAAATGACTGAGTCAGTGTTTGTATTATGTACTCACATGACATAAATTTGGTTTGATGTTAAAGTAACACTTCCGTTTTACCAGGAACAGTACATTTTCTTTTTTTTCATTTTTGTCAGGTCCTTTCTTAAAATACAGAAGCATCAAATAGCTTGAAAGGAATTATTTGCCAAGTTTTTAATTAGGAGAAAAGAAAAGTTTATTGAATTTATTGTATGAGTCATTGGTTGGTCACCTCAAAGGTGCTGGTTGTGTTTTAAAGACCCAATGAGCAGAAATATCACCAACCGCATGTAATTAAAGAGAATTAGTGCAAGACCCAAATGTTATTAACCATAATCAATTAGCTGGAGAATTTCGATTTTTAAGGGAATAATTAGGACAGTACAAAAATCCACAACCACACTTGCAGAGCCAGGCAGCTGCAGTGCAGGAACAGAGCAAACAGTCACGACTGGACCCAACGCAGAATTTCCCTCATGCTTTGAGGCTTGTGTGAGGAGAAGCAGCAAAAGACAAAAAAATCACTAACAGACGATCTAAAAAGATTTTCTTAGAGCAGAGACACAAAACGACATGAGACTGATGGTGAAGAAGTTGGGTCAAATCTCAAACTGTTGCTGCAGCCACGTGTGGAGATGATACAATCTGGCTGGGTCTAATGGAAAGCTCAGGATTGTTTTGGCTGCAGCTGACACAGCATCAGTTCAGTTTTCCACTGCTTTTCCAAAGTCCTGACCCATGTGGGCTGACGGAACAAAAACATCCAAATTATGATTGTCCAAAAAAGGCCAATTATCCATCCATCCATCCATCCATTTTCTTCCGCTTATCCGGGACCGGGT
>BSAI01000104.1:26350190-26400640 GCA_036245035.1 Adrianichthys oophorus
CCCCTTTTCCTCTTACATCTTTTAACATTCAGTCGTGGCAGAAACGCTTGCTTTGCTTCAATAAGTTTTGGATGATGAGTAGGGTTTCCAAATACCAACATCACGGTGCGTGGGAAAAACCTGAAAGAGTGGACCCACAGAGGAGGGGCCAGGATTATTGGTTTAGGAGAGAATGGAGTGGGTTTAAAGTCTGGTAAAAGGGGGCCGGTCAAAGCCAGTTAGCTTAAATCAAATGCACGGGTCAATTTGAAGGTTGGTTAAAAAAAAAAAAAAAAAAAAAAAAAAAAAACCTTAAGGTTTACATCCAAATTCAGTTTTCCTGAGGCAGCCAAGAGGAATGTGAAGTGATTTTAAAAAGTTTACTGGCTTGTTTTCTGTTCTCAGAAGCACTTTGTTCTTTTTAATGGATTCCATTCGATAGCTTACTTTGTGTTTTTGCCTTTTGACATTCAAGCAGGCATTGGGCACTTTCCATCCTGCGGAGGGTCACGTCTTTAGTCCCTGGCACTTCCAAGCAGCTCTCCTGCTGAGGTGCAGCATTTTCAGAAAAAAATTCTATGCAGACAGGAAACATCAATAAAAAAAAAATATTTAAAAAATAAAAATTAATTGAATGTGATAGTTCCAAACAACTCAAATTTCTAGAGTCTGGTACCATTTAAGGACGCCATGCAAGCGTGTAGTATATTTGAAAATGAAGTATTGCATTTACCAGAAATGATCAGAGTCACTTTGTATGAGTCAAAGTCAAGTTACATGTCTTTTTTCATTCTTTTTTCTCACAACAAAGAGTCTGTTGTCCCAGACGAGGTCATTTCTTTTGCTGTGTTGGACAGATCTTTTATGTCCTGCGCCACCAATCTGACTGCAAATGGGAAGAAGCTGATGTGGAAACCTATAAAATGGCTTAATTTTGGCTCCAACTAAATTAAATCAATTCTCTCACCATTTTTCCATGATATAAACATCAGCATGCTGGAACAAGACTGTGTCAGTAAGCAGCGATGATCTGAGTCTCATTTTAAACATCATTAAATGCATTACAGAAGTGTATAGGACATTTATATTCAATACGTTTAAATAATTTTTGGTTAATATGCAGTAATTAAACTTTTTTATTCTGATTTGGAAATAGATCATTAAAATTTACTTTATGACTTGAGGATTAGCTTTTTCTCTTCTTTAACATGTGACTTTATCATTGAGATAAATAAAGCATAATATACTTTGGGATGTCAACACTTTATGTACTGAAATTTGTAGCATTCCATTCCACGTATCTTTCAATGATCAACATCCAGATCATTTCCTGGCCTTTGCAAAGATCTATTCTGTTTGCACTTCTTTTTAATGTATGTTTTTTAATACTTTTTACTGCTCTTCACACAATTTAACTGCATATGCTTCCATGAACTGCTTTGTGCCTTTTTGAATTCACTTCACAATCATCCTCCTCTTTTCCTCCCATTCGTCTCTGCTGTCACTTCATCATTTAGGCTTCTGTCAATCATCCAGTCCTGGTTATAATAAAGCGGCTGAGTTATGAAGCGCTTTTATTTGCCATAAGCTCCATTGAACTTGACCCGTGATATAGCCTTGACAGAGAGCGCATTAATGATGGAGCCTCGCTGACAGATGTGCAGCTGTACAGAAGTGGGTATGGCGGAAGTTGTGAGAAGTTGACCTTTGTCAGCTCCATCCATCGTGAGCATCCAGTCTTCTGCTCACTTACCAGCTGAAGAGATATTTGACTCATGGCTCTTATTATTAAAATATTTTAATTTGTTGTTATTCCTGCATGAAACTTGGCGCCTGTAGTCCTGTGCCTGACACCCTTGATTCCTCACATTTGTATTTTTGTCAAAGGATGACTTCTTTCCATCTTTACTCATTTTCTTTTATTTGGGATCTTCTTCATCACTGTCTCTGCTTTGCTCTCCTTGAAATCTCTCTTTCTCATTATAAAGGTGATCATCCATTGAGCTCATCAGGCCAGAGAGAACAGCCTTTCCTCACTGACTGATGACGCTGTCGCCACACTGACAACTTCTAAGCAGAAGCATCTTAACGTCTCAACTACCTACAGAAAGCCCCCCTCCCTAGCAGGCTTCAAGGCCCTCTTTGCTGGTATTTTTTAAATGCCAACGTCAGTCAAGAATAGGTCAAGACAACAAGCACTTCAATAAGGCTTTGTCACTGATTAATGAGAGGTGGTGAGAACGGGAAGGGCCCCCTGACTGCTTCGCGCAGATATAACAATGAGTGTTTTGTAAATAGCCACGGGTGCCTTTCTCCGTCTCCGTCCCCCTCCGCCATATTTCTCTGTTCTTTCCCTCCCCTGGTGGAGAGGAACGCCGCCGTCAGGAAACTAACAGCTGCTCTGGGGATCGCAGAAACACATGTTTCCAGCCACAGAACTGGAGGAAATCCAATCAGATGCCAGCAAGCCTGTAGTGGCTCAATTTGCAAAGCCAACAGGCCTTTTACCAGCACTGTTGTAATGGTATTAACAGGCTGGATCCTGGCCAAGGAGCACTGTGGCACTAACATGCTGATGTTATTGACTACTTATCCATAAAAATGCATCCCTTCTTAGAGCATCATACTCACACGTGGCAGAAATGAACTAATCTGAGTAGATTAAAGTCACTTAGAGGAGATTGTGGTTCACTGATGTTTTTATTACAATACAAAATCTAATCAGGGACAATGTGTAAATTAGACAACTGAGAGGGAACAATGCTCCATGTGGTAAAGTGCAGAGAATATCAGCAACTTTATTTTGTTCAGTGTTGACAATCAATCCAAAAGAACGCTTTAATAAAAGTCGCCTGAACGTATCAACTAAATCTGATTACGCCTATTGAATTTTTGAGTTTTAAAGCACATTGTGTGAATATAAAGCTGCTCTGAATGCATCGTGGATTTCAAATAGTTTATATGTAAAGATAGATTATTCCATATATATCTGCAGACACTGAGCAGATTGCGTAAACGATAAATCGATGAGCAGTGTTTTTCCCCTGCTGCAAACCTGGCTCCCACACCGCACAGATGCCTTAGACTCTCAGCCCTGTTCATTTTTTCCAAAGCAATTAACTTGTGGAAATGATTTACCCTTGAATGGTTGTCAGATCAATTTCTCATTGGAGGCCATGTAAACCTGCTGTGGCGCACACAGCCTGTCAGATCCCGGCCACTGGGCACATCAGGTCCCACTTGACTGGCTTCAGAGTGGAGCACCGTTCTGTGAGCTTTTAAACAAAGACCGGACTCCTGTAGGTGTGAAGTAACATTTCACACTCGACATAAGTATTGTCAGGGAAACTTTCTGGTAATGGGAAACCATGCTGAGGAAGTCTTCACCAATGCATTAGATGAACTCCAGATGGTTTTCATCATCTGTTTAACCACTGCTGAACGTACACTTTCTGCAAACAAGGGTGAGCACATCCTGTTCATTCAGCAGCATCCAGGGTCTTCACCTTTCTATCTACCTTACTCTTCCTGACATATTTTTACTCCTTGTCATGGTTTTGGAATCACAATGCCAAATAAAGTTTCAATAAAAAGGTCATATTTTGATTTTAAAACAGCTTCTGCAAAGGTTTCAGATTCATAGAAACAAGTAGACAAAAAATGTTTTGCAAACCTGGCACTAATGAAACATACTTTGGTTTCGTCCTTCTGTGACATCTTCATTGTGACCCTATATCACAACAATGCTGCTGGGTTCTCAAACGTCATCTTTATGTTGTCACTTTTGTGACACATTGTCAATGTTATGTGTTGCTTTTTTCTAATTTTTGCTTTATCATTGCTTCATCATTTTTTACCATGGCAACATGACACATCTCTTTTAAGTTGTCCACTTTTTGTGAAAAACAATTTAAAATAAAAAAAAGCAAAAAAACAACAGGAGTGACGTAATAATTTATTCAATATTTATCTTTTTCATTAATGATGATGGGATGAGCGGGATAATGTTCTTTCAGGTATGCATTTCAGACATAAATTGACATCACGGAAGCAGGAAAGTAACGGAATAAAACAAAATAATGCGTTAAAATGTCTGTAATTAATTATTGACGATCAACGATAATTTGACAGACCTAATATATATAGTAACTTCCCATTCTAAATTTGATGTATTGGGTCAAATGGCTTGTATTTGGTAAATGAAATGCAACTCACTAAATAAAATTAATATTAAACCTTTAAAGTGTCAGATGATGTTAATCCTTCATGGCCTGGAATCACCAAAAACCAAGTTGGCTGCCTTCAAAAACATAAACTTAGTTTATTTGTATTGCTGCTCTTAATTTACCTTGTAAAGAGGTCTAATAATAAATTTAATTTTATTTATTTAACTTCTGGCTTGCAAAGTAATAATGAATGGATGAAAGAAGATATTTTGTAACACAATTCCTCTTTTAGAACCTAGAGAGTATTAGAAAGGTTAAACAATTGTAAAAATATTACTGAAAAAACATTTAGAACTGACCAAAAATGAGATTTTTTTTCTCTACAGCTGTTCCTAAAAACCTCATAAAGTGAACAGGCTAGTCTTCACTTTTCCTTTAGAAAATGTTTGAAATGAACAGTGGAATGAAACGGTTCTTTGACGTTCCCACCCTCACCTATGGCCACGAGCAGTGGGTTGGCACTGAGTTCAGAACATCATAGATACAAGCAGCAAAAATGGGTTTTCGTTAGTGATCAGGTGTAAAGCTCTTCCATCTGGAAGAAGAGGATCTCTTCCGCCTTGAGAGGAGCTGGTTAAGATAGTTTGGACATCTGAAAAGAATGCACCTAGATGCCTTCTTAGTGAAGTGTTATGTCAGACAGAGAGGCTGTGTTTGACAGACAGACAGCCGTTCAGCAGAACCTGAATACACTACAGAGATTGTATCGCTCGGCTGGCCTTGGGACACCTTAGTATCCTCTCTGTGGAGCTGAAAAAGGTTGCCAGGAAGAGAGGCCTGAAGTTTTTTATTGACACTACTCCTCAATGACCCGAACCTTGAAAAAGCAGAAGACTTTGGCTGGATGGAGTAGATAAATAAGTAAAGAAAGAGTTTGTTAGATCATTACATTCATGTTTTGCCATTTTTGTCTTGGTTCTGAAAATCTTTTCTTCTTATTCAAGTCTGAGCCCCAAAATTCATGAATTATTTCCATGTTTTCACAGAACACTGGAAACACAGCAGCGAGTCTTTAAATCTTTCATGGTTGTATAAAAGACTTTATTGTGAATTTTTAAAGTTCCTAACTGGGCTCCCCACTGCGTTCTTGTGCTCAAAATGGCTCAGCTGACAGTATGTAAGGTTGCTCTTTAGTTTATAGTAATTTTCCCTCCAACACTCTCCACCTGCACAAACCTCACACTGAGCAGAGGACTCCATTTACAGACTCACGAAGGGTTCAGCTGCTTCATTTGGCAATTCCACGCCTGTGGTGAGGAAACTAATTGGTCATATTAGACTGAAGTGCCTCTGCAAGTAGAGAGCTGCTTTGACTTGTAGTTTGAACCAAGGTCTTTCTCTCATTCACATCATCACAGTGTCTTATTCTTGACTGAATGATACATATATTAACCTTCTGTGATTGATACTTCTACCCGAGTGGTCTTTTTATGCCTATTTATTATTTACAGAATGATTTAGTGGGCTGTGGCGTTGAGGATGATGCTCCTTGCATTCTTCCTGGCAGCTTCCCAAGGACAGGCAGAGGAAAGCAATTGCTATTAGTGGGCACATATAGCGCGAGCAGTTAAATATAGGCTGCTTTTAGCAGATGAGCCACAGCACTATCAATTAAGATTAAGGCAAGTGCTATCACAGTGTCATAAAGAACAACAAGGCAGGATTCCTTTAATGTCAAAGGTAAGATGAACTTGCACAATCTGTTGGGAAATCAAAGAAAACCTGATAGCTCATGTGCATAATGCTCACAATGACAAATGGCTATTGATGCTTATTTATCAATGAAAGTGACAGGCCTCAAAGAGCTTGGAGTTAAGCCTAATCAAAACTGAAGTCATCGCACCTTTTGGTGCCGGGGACAAACTCAGGAGGACAAAGTCCTGGGAAGCTGAACTCCTCCAAACAGAAACATTAATAGTGGAGTGCCTTCAACGTGCGGTGAAAAACGACGGGAAATGAAATCATTTCTCTTCTGTTCTCCGGCCCTAACTTGTTCCAATTTTTCACTACCTTGTTCTTTCCTGCTGTTTCTGTCTCATTGCCCATAGTGTCCTCTTTTCTCCAGTTGTAG
The DNA here is from genome assembly GCA_036245035.1 of Adrianichthys oophorus. Taxonomy (NCBI): domain Eukaryota; kingdom Metazoa; phylum Chordata; class Actinopteri; order Beloniformes; family Adrianichthyidae; genus Adrianichthys; species Adrianichthys oophorus. Next base: position 26,356,467 of record BSAI01000104.1, read on the forward strand.
AACAGAATGTGGCAACAACCCCTGTGCCATGCCAGAGGGATGTCGACAATGGTGTGTGCCCTGTGACTCTCCAGTGGTTTTCAAGTAAAGGCCATCACTCTCCCTAATTAGCTGGTCTCTTTTGGGCTGTGACTAAAATCACCTCCGCGGCTTCTTTCTCCATCGGATCACACCTAATTTTAATTAGACCCTTCGGAATATTAGCCAGGGTCTTTGTTCCGCTTCCTCTCATTAAGGAGCCAGACAAATGAGTCGTTAAAGTCCTTTATATGTTTCCTCTGCGTTTCTCCCTCTACCTCCACCCCCTTCTATCCCATTGTCCTCTTCATTTTCTCATGCAAGCTCTTTTACTGTGATATATGTTGCATAAATAGCTCCTGACCTTGCAAAAGTCATCTCAATATTGATTTGCTATCTGGTCCAAATGTTCCAGCAAAGTCACCATCATGACATGTACTTACTAAACTGGAGATTTATTTTTATTTTTTTTTACAAAATGCTTTGTGACCGGACATTATTTTTTAATATGTTTTGAAGACAATAATTCATTTTTTTTAATATATGAAGTGTCTTTGTAGCACATGTTCATTTTAAGTATTATAAAATATCTGTAGAGTTAAAAAAAAAAAAAAAGAATTACAATTTCAAATTACTTTGACCAAACAACACACCTAGTCAACAAATCCATGTTGAACAGTAAATGGAAGTAAAATAAGCCAGAAGAAGAAAATAATGAATTAAATGCATGTTTTAAAAATGTGAAAGCATCCAAACGGGCCCTACCAGAGCCAGTTTCAAAGCAAGTCTGTAAAAGGAGTCTAAAGAAGAGACTCAAAGGAAAGCATGGATTCTGCTTCTTCATTTCCTCAGGCAGGTGGTTGTTCCAAAGTCCTGTCAGCAAAAGTTCGGTGGCGTTTAAAATTCAACCTCAACTTAGAACAGCCAGAAGGGCTGAATCTGAGGTTCTGAGTCAGCATGGTGGCTTGTATTGGGTCAAATTTCCCGAAGATTACTGAAAAATAACAAACAAAAACTCCTTTAAAGTATCTATCTATCTATCTATCCATCTATCCATCCATCCATCCATCCATCCATCCATCCATCCATCCATCCATCCATCCAAGCAAGAAATACAGGAGTGTTGCATTAAGCTGTACAAAAGTTGACACTATTTTGTTTAAATGGCACTGAAAGTGGTTACACAAACTATGTGAAAAAGATCCTTTGAAAGACAGCTTACACCACAGTGCATGAATCTAACCAATGAATACTCACATTTTAAATTAACTACATGTCTGCATTGTCATTTTCATCTAAAGTAGGCGATTGTTTTAAAAATGAACCACTTGAAAATGATTCATCCACTTTTATTCCTGACTAATGAGTTTTTTTTTCTCTCAAAAGTTAAAGGAAAATTTTCAATTTATAAGAACCAGCTGCAGTCATTTCAGTACTTTAGTCATTGTTGTGATCATCTGTTAACAGTCAGTCATCTTTATGAGTAGCAGGAGGGGGGCTCTGTTCAAACCTCTTTGGACAACGACATGCATATGCTACGTTCACGCGACCACTTCCAATGAAAAGTCTATGTAAACACGTGTGTGTTTCAGCCATCTGCATTCAAAACTCTTGATCAAACAAAACTCTCAGATCAAATTTGGACCAATTAAAGACTCAGTCAAAACCTCTAATTGGCATGGATGGCGTCCCTTTTAATTCATGGAAGTACCAACCATTTGAAAATTGATTATGAAGGGGAAATAAAAATTGTGGTTTGTGTTTGGCTGAAATGATCTGATACTAAGTCTTTATTGGAATCAAGCTGAGAAGGAAAAAGCCGGGAACAAGTTAGGATTAGTGATATTTTTTTCACCACTTCGACATTTTGCCCCAAGCTTCTTCCAACTGTAGGTGGTAGACATGCACTAGTATACAGTAGAAGAAGCCTCTCCATGCATGGCCAGTGTGAACTCCATGGGCTAAACACTCATTCAGTTAGGAGCATTTAGCACGTTCAAGAATTTGCATCGCATGCCCAGTGTAACTGTAGCATAAGAACAAAGGAAAAACTGTAAATGAAATACCACTAAAGTTTAAGTTTAAATGCACAAAGAGATGAAAAACAGAAAAAAGAAGCCAGCAAGTTATGATTTCTGCAGCAGCGATGAATGCATTTAAATATTTTAAAGATGTGAGAACCAGATTGCATTGAGACTTGCTTCCACTGTGCCTTCAAGTGTTTAGAGGTGACAGTCTTTGCTCTAAACACAGCAGGCCTGTCAGTCTGATTTGCACTCATTAATTTCATGCCAACTGAGATGACTCTCAATCATTGCCGACACGGAAGATAATCTTTTGGAGCAGTGTGCATCATGATTGTCTTTGTCTTTGACTGTTTGCAAGCAAGAGGTGAATGTCCATTAGCACAAGGGCAAGCTGGAAAAAATGCTGGGAACCATCATGTGAGAATGGAATGGTCGGAGCTGAATGATCTACAGTAAAAACAATACTTTTAAAAATATGAGGACAAACATACGCGTTTTGACATCGTTTTCAAATAGAAAGTCCAGTAAAAGTCAGCACGGTCCTGAGAAAATGTTTGCTCTGTTTTCATGTCACTGTGCTTGCACATGGACATATTTACTATTAGTCTGCGTAGCAGGTCTGAGGACGAGCTGCTTGAGTAATAGAGGCTGGTTTCTTGCCAGTTCCACAAAGCCTGTGTTTCATGAATTATACAACTAGGAGTAATTGTAGCGTTTACTCAAATTTACAAAAGCATGCTGCATCCAGATTGTGAGAGGGTCACTGCTTATTTTCCACCGTACACATGGGTTTACAGTAAACACAGAGTGTCAACTTAATGGGTCCTGTTCTCCCCTGCATGGCATATATGTCCCATCCAATGCATTTGCGCACACTTGATGATTTCATGTCTATTTTTAATTCATCTTCCCTTTTCTCCATTGTTTAGAAAGTGTTTTATACGCTCTTTAAAGCCAGCGATTACAAGTTTTTTTTATTTTAATTAAGATTCTGTTAAACAACCCAGTTAAAAATTCCACTGCCATCTCTCCAAGACGCTTCTTTCTCGGTCTCTGCATTGCTAATCTGTATAGGTTAGTCTGTCCTTCTTTATTACCCAATCGAGCATATAAATCATTATTAGTCCCTGATTTGACCTTTAACCTGCAACCTGTTTAAAACATAAATAACTATTATTTTATGTATTTTTTTAAATTTATTTTTAAAGAAAAATAACAGAATGGGGTGAAAGTGATGTCCAACTGGGCCATGTCAAGTTACAAACAGCAGAGTTTAACAAGGGATTGAAGAAGTTTGCTTATAGTTTCTTCTGGAGTTTTCTGGATGCAGTTCTCTAAAGCCCTCCTCCCCCTCCACACTGGCTGCATGTTAAGCTGCAGCTCCACTCATTACATCTTTAGTGCAGAATAGCTGCTTCATAGATTGAGTGTGGCTCAGCTTTTAGTGCGTTGGCATATTCCCTTTTTGACTCTCCTCAAGATCTTGTTGGATTTTTTTGGACCAAAATTGAACATTCAAAGTGCAGCACCTGACATAGATGTCATTTCATATTCAGAGTTTTGCTTCAAAAGAAGAAAAATAGAGTCAATAAACTGCTTGATGTTTTTTGAATACTTACAATATTGCCATTTATCCTAATTTAATCAAACAATATCCAACCTGCAGACTCTGTTATTTCATTTCCTAGTCTCCTTCTAATTGTAAGTCCAGGGAGACACAACTCAAACTAAGAAGCATTTTGGGCAGAGTTCATGCTTTGTATGCTTTCAACCACATTTATTTTGTTTTATCTTTTACATCCAAAATGAATGATATTTGTGAATTTCATTTTTACATTAGAAAAAAGTTATTTTTGCTTGCACAGATTACAGAAATATGTAATTACATATTTCCTTCACTTTCGAATGAATAAAAACTAAAACCAACTCCATGATATTTAACATCTCTTATGTTCATTTCAATGACAGGCAACGTTGTTTGCACTTTTTGTTAGACAATGTGACCAAAAGAAGGAGTTGATCTAAAATGTGTGCTTGAATTATTTAGAATAGTTTTTTAAAAATATTTTTTCTGGTTTACTATCATGCTTATTTTTAACCTAAAATCTCCATTAAACGCTGATCATGTAAAAAAAAAGTCAACAAGTTAAGCATTTGACAAGGGATATGGATTTACTGTCATCTTAGTTTGTTCACACAAGGTAAATTAGTAATTTACACAATTCACACAAGTCAAGTCATAATTAATTTCAAAAACTGAGTGTCAAACCTATTTTTATTTTGTTTTTGTTCTTTTTTCACTTATAGATTTAGTTGTGAAGCAAATTTACTTCCCAAAAGTGTTCTTTAAGCTCAATTACATCTGCCAAAAAAACTAAACGCTCACAACACCCGTGGCAAAATGGCAATCCAGCAACTTCCAATTTCAATTAATTGTTGTCTATATGCAGCATATAATACTTAATGATATGGTTTAAGATGCTCCAAGACACTGTTTATTTGCTTTCATTTGCAATTAGCCTTCTGTTATAATAGAGAAGATGGGAGACGGCCTTGGAACACGCCTAATTAATCAGCATCCGGGAGAGATAGCCACTGTAGGCTTATTTAGTTTCTGATGAGATGAAGCATGAAAAGTATGATACGCTTTTTTTAACTCATCACGTTCAATTTCCTTTATCAATGATAATTGGCAAAGTGACAACCAAAGCAGGTCACAAACCAAACATTCCTACTATGACCATAAATAGGACCCTTAAACTCCAGGTCTTTTACACAGACATGTTCAGACTCACAAGTTTCTGTTTATTAGTATACTTTAAAATCAGAGATATGATCATGAGTAAATATATAATTAAATCAATAAAGTTCTGTTTTTATTAATGATGATCCTGATTATTCACAACTCTTTTCCTGTCTTGTATCTTGTTTTTTTGTTTTTGTGTGTCTGTGGGAGGGTGGGTGTGACGCCCCAGGGGCGGTGCTACAGGGGCAGAGGTACAAGGTTCAAGGGGGTCAGCTGACCTCCCACCCCCAAGCAAAAAGCTTTACCTCTCCTCTAACCCCCCAGTTTTTGAATCAATATTAGTATTATTATCGTTATTAAACCATTAAAGCAAATGTATTTCAGCATCGGCAAATGCTGAAAGAAGCATTAAATAAATGAAACTTAAATATGTTTTTTGATCCTTTCAGCCTTCACTCCACTGTCCTCATTTTTTATTTCCATTTGGCATCACCATTTTAAACAGAATACCAGAAGTGTATTACTGGGTTTAAACAAGTTGAAGAGATACATAAATAGGCAATACATTTACTTAATCATATAGAATTTATTTTGCACAAACATATATGCAGGCGCAAGTTCAAAAATTCAGATATGTTGTTAACTTTTGCGTGCTTTCTCAAAACTTTACATATGTATTGGCTGCTAAATGTGTTCCTCAGTCTTGCTGCTTGTTTTTTTCCAAACCAGATTACCAGTTTTTGTTTGATCGCTTGATAATTTACTGCTAATTTGTAAAGCCTAAAGAGCACATGCTATCCTACATGTTTGCCTATTTCACCCCATTCTGCTCTCTTTAGGTATTTGCAACAGACAGTTCCACTGTCACATCAAAATTGTATTGTATGGACAGAAAACTGAATTGTGCTAAAGTAAAGTGTCACATTTTTATGTTTTTTCCCTGATGGGTCCATCTTTTCTCTTCCTGTGATGTCATTTCCAGGTGAGCGTTAACCAGTGCTTGGTCATTGCTTCTGTTGCTCCTGTTATTTGATAGCCTGATTTTCTAATTTCTAACTTAGTGTAATCTGGTTTAGTATTCAAAAATTCTAAGTAGCATCTTTAGCATTCAAGTGAGTAAACTACTGTTAACCATTTGCTGTCTAAGCAGCCTGCTTCATGGTTGCTTCTCCTTAGCTAAACATTGCTAGCCTTCGCTCAGCATTTAGCATGGCTTCTACCTTGTCTGCTTTCACCCCTCTGTCCTGCTCCATGTGCCTCTGGCTCGTCTCGCACCGCCAGCTGTCCCTCAGTTCCATCTGGATGAAGCCAATTTGCTACACCATTCAAACAGGTAGTTGTTGAGTAGTTGTAGAGTTAGATAAGCTGATTCGTCTTTAACAGTTCTAGCACATCGCCGGTCTGTCCTGGGATAGGATCCCTCCTTCATGTGGACATCCCTGAGGTTTCTTTTTTTTTTTTTTCCCCCAAATCTGTTTATAAATGAGTTTTTCCTCACCGAGACGGAAGGTCTAAGGGCAGGGATGCCAGTTTAGCTTAGTCTGTTTAGTTTAGTTTAGAAACCAGCTATTGTTTATGTTTTATGACTGACTTTATGTTCTATTGTATAGATGCTGGTGTGAAGCCCATTGAGACGGCGATGGTTGTGATATTGGGCTGTATAAATAAAAATGGGCTATATAAATCAAATTTAATTGAATCTTTCACTTGTCGATCAACAACCTAGGTTGTCTTACCTTTCTTTAATTCTGATCTAATATTTAATACATTTGGAGTTATAAATTTTTAAATATTACATTAAAATTATATTATAAACTGTCCTTTTAACTTAGTTGCATTAATGTCTCATTTTGTTGTAAAGCACTCATTTGTCTATTTCTTTCAACTTCTAATCTGTTCCAAATATGCAAACAAAAAGCAAAGTGGCCTTGCTCAGTCGGAAAGAATGTAAATGGACTGGTACTGGAGCTTGAGTCTTCGCTTTAATGTCATACCGTATTTACCACTGTGGTGTAATCATAACTTTCATGTTGCATTTGAAAACAGCAGCCTGATCCACCCTCACACCTCATCACAGCTGCGGCATTTTTAATTTGGACAACTCAATGAGGAGTCTGTGCCTTTCTTATTTCACTGTTCTAAATAATTGCTGCACATTTGCATGTGTAAACACCTACCCTGAAGAAAAAATAAATAAACGTCTCTGACCTCAGTTGGACCAATGTCAAAAAAGCACTTGACCATTTTTACACAGGTCAACAAGCATGCCAACTCTTGGAACATTTTTAGTTTACATGTATAATTTATTTATTTTTCTTAACGGAAGACTTTGATTTTCTAACCAAAAAATAAATAAAATGCAGATAGTATTTTACTGCAGTTTGAAATGTTGAACTTTTGAAAGTGCAATGAGAAATTTGAGACCAAGAAAAGGAAAAATAAAGGATTTAATATGAGGACAAAAAAAAGGATGAACAGCATAAACATTCAGACCATCATTATGTTCAGAAGTGCCAATGATTTCCAGAAATCTGATTAATCTGGGAAATCATTCATTATTTCAGGCCTTGACAATTAAGACAGCCACGATCAAACGTCTGTGTAATTTTACCATGAAATTAGAATGAAGTCAGATAGATAAAACGGCTTACAGATGCACAATTAAAACTCTGTTTGAACACAAAGTATAACAGAATTAAAACAGTTACAAAGTATATTTAATTAGTATAGTCGCTTTTAAACTAGTATAATAATAAATTTAGCCCAATTTGTCCTTGTTTTGGACGCAAAAAAAATGTAAAATTTGTTTCTTAAATGCAGTTAAGCAAATTTTGTTTTTTTTACAAAAATTTAGAAAATCTCTATTCAGACTTTCTTATTTGAGTAAATGAAAAACGGCTAATTCTGTTTATGCTAAACTCTCAAGTTATATATTTTTCATTGCAAATTGTTAGATCAGAGGGGATGCAACTGAAAATGAATAGGAACAGACATGCAAACATCAGATGTGAATTGTAGTAATAATATATTCCAATTTTAATAACAAAATGCTCCTACTTTGACATGTTTTCACAATGAATACAATGTATTTATTTATTTTAATTCTTATAAGAAGTCAGTTCAACGCGGTTGTTCTTACAGAAACTTAACTAAATATAACAAGAAATAGGAAAATGTCTGCAAATCTGCAATTTGTTTTCTTCCAACAATGCTTCTTCACAGTAATCTTACCCCACTGCAATTGTATTTATTTTTTCTTTCTATATGGTAGGGACATGCATTTGTGGGATAATTATCAGAGGTTGTGGGTTGCAATACAAAAGTAACGCAAAAAAAAAGACTAAAAATAAGCCAAATCTTGTTTGTAGATGCCAGTTTATGTTATGTATCAGCATTGAAACCTGAACATGTGGAATACAGCAGTCTGTCCAGATTTAACTATGGCAATTGAATAGGATTGTAGCATGTATCTCACTGCTCCAATGATGAATATTTTTCTGTGGAGGCAGAGTAATGGTGTGCGGAGGCATCTGCTTTACTTTTTATCACTGGATATAGATAGATAGACAGACAGACAGACAGATAAATACTTTATTAATACTTTCTGAAATGATATGGCTGTCCTTGCTCCATACATAAAGTACTTGAAATCAAGTTAGTGAGTTAATAAAATACAAAGTAGAGCTAGAATAAATGAGATATTAAAAGTACATAAAAAAGATAAATAAAAGTGGAGTTAAAAAAAGATACGAGATATTTAAAATACATACAAGATGGTAAAATAGATACAAGATACACATAGCAATAAGAACTTATAAAAACACTCATCAGTGATCAGTGACCCCTTCTTATGCCACCACACCTCCCAGCAGCATTATGGAGCTGTATTGCACTGGGAACAAAGGACTTCCTGCATCTTTCTGTAGAGCACGGCAGAGAGCGAAGGCAGTTGCTGGCGATAGAACTCCCCTGGCCATAGAACACTAAAAACAGGGGGTGGCTGGTGTTCCGCAGGATGACCTTCAGCTTGGCCAGCATCCTTCGGTCCACCACCGACTCCACTGTGTCCATAACTAATCCCACCACGCAACCTGCCTTTCTGATTAGGCTGTTCAGTTTCTTTATGTCCTTTTTGTTAGCGCTTCCCCCCAGTACAACACAGCATAGAAGACCATTGAGATTTCATCTCAATGCAAAGACATTGACACAAGATTCTGTATCCAAAAACACTGTAACACCTTCAGTCTGAACCAAACTACACCCTTAAAACACTCACCATGTAGAGGGATTTTTTTTTTACATTTGTCTTCATATACTGTATATTCTAGATAAAACATTTTAAATCTATACTTATTTTTTTAGAATAATCGTAAGAGACTGAAGAATTGAGAATTCATGGAGAAACAACGCAATGGTCCCATTCTTATACATACATACATACATATTAAGAATGGTAGAAAAGATAAATCTCAGCAGCTCTTAAAGTCCAAATACCCCCCCCCCCCCCCCCCCCCCCCCCCCCGCACACACACACACACACACACACACACACACACACACTCAACCATCCTTCTTAGGGATTAGGAGGTAAGCACAAGGCTAAATGGATGAGATGAGTCTGACCAAAAATTTCCAGTGACGGTGGGATTAGAGGCAAACCTATATGTCACAATTTACAACGTTTATGAGAGTCTTCTAACATGTTTGAGTTTAAAGTCTGGAGCCACTTTCTTATTCTTTGCCTCCAAGGAAAGACTGTTGAGTTCATTGGTTATCTGAGAATGTCTAATCTTGAAGTTGCTATGTTGTTGACCTGTTGCATATTTTGATTTTTGTACCTTTTAATTTCCATCTCCACAAAGGAGCAAAGTATGTAAAAGACTTAAAAGAAGCTGTGGGAAATAAGAGATTGCACTTGAACGTAGGAGTCAGGTGACACTTCATCACCCTTGCTGCAACCTCTTCTCTAAGCATTTGTCAGAGATCACTTAGCACTTCAGAATGACATTTTCCTGTTTGTGTTTACCACTGGTTCATTTAGTTCACCAGCTACTGATACAGAAAGACTATTTGCGCTATTCAACAGTAGAATAATGCTCTTCATAAAATGACAGTTAAGAGATTAGCTATTCATTTGCAGAATGACTGGAAATCTTTAAAGAAAATTCAGATGTGAGCAAAATATGATGCAATTGTGCAATACGAAGGACGTCCTACAAATCAAATAAGCTTTATATTGCTATTTTGTTGTCAAAGTTCTTTACAAAAGCATAATTACAAACGTGTTCATGTTCATAAACAGTATTTCTCACACATATGTTTAATGACTGAGAACCTAATAAGAACCGTGTTTATTTTACACAAAGACGAACATGAAAATTGTGATGCAGTTTAGTTATTGTATAATATAAAGCCAACTGAATGTACTTTGTATTTTTTAACAAAATACACCACTAATCTGGGTTAAATCTAATAATATCCAACAATTCCATTTCAATTAGCACAGTAAGTTGGGGCTTTGTGCTTGATGTATTCAAGAATTTTGAATGTTTTATTCTGAATAGTGCCCCCCCCCCCACGCACACACACACACACTCGTCTTCATCCTCGTTCCTTACGGCTAGTGTACAGTCTAACGGTGCTGGATCTGGGATGGAACCTTCCATGTATGGTGAGGAACTTTTGTCTCTTAACGTCTGTGAAGAGGAGTGTCTGCTGAAGTTACATTTAAGGATTTTTTTTACCTTTTTAGGAGCACTTAAAATCTCATTTAAGACTGAATGTACAATGAAATAAAAAGAGAAACAAACAGCCGGAATCTGCTGTTTCTTGCTTTCCACATACAATTCAACCACCTTGATCCCCTTTGTGCCAAGTTTAAATGTCTTCCAGCTTTTTTTTTTTTTTGATAGGAAGTCACATCACATTGTTGAGGAAAAATGTAAGACTCATTCACTGAATTTATAACAATTTAATGTTTAATAAGGCCTTCTTTCAGGGAAATCAAATTTAAGACTTATTACGGACTTGCTGCCATGATGCAGTGCTGAACTGTTCAATGCCCGGATCTTGTTCTTGCCATTGAGTTTGCTTGGACTTTCTTTCCTTTTTGGAGATTTTTAGCCTTTGTTGTTGTTGTTTTTTTTTTATTATTATTTTTGGTGTTTGGTGGGGTTACGTTTAAAAACTATATTTTTTAAATTGTAAGTTTTTAAATTCTGTATCCAGTGTCATGATCACATTAAAAAAAGAAAAAAAAAAAAAGGTAATCTTATGCCTATATTACATTAAGTTTAGATTGGGGAAAAAAAATCCTAAAAGCACGTAGAGATAATGAACCAACCAAACTGGATTAAGATGAGGAATGCTTGAGTTAATAAGCAAGCATGCTTTTACTCACTAGGTGGACACACCAGGACACACGCAGAGAAATAACAGACTATATTAGACACTTTTCAACTATATAAGAAACTTGCATGCTTCAAAATGGCTAAACATAATAAATGAGTGACTATCTTAAATGCTGTATATGTCTAAACAGAGTTTGAGATTTCCTGTGTCCCATTTTATTACTATATATACATTTAGGAAGGTCTGTCCTTCTAACCTAGCATTTAACTAATGTGTTTTTTTTTTACATGAATGAATAAATGGTTACACAAAGACCTGATGCCAAAACATCCACAACCTTTGTAAGCATTTGTAAATCTCTTATGGATGAAAATTACAGTGTCACTGGTGTCATAAACATATCAAACCATGTAAAGCTAAACATGACATATTAAGGAAGCCTGTTGTTAAATTTAAAGTGGATACAAATGCATATATTAAATGACCCAGATTAGTAAATATTTCTTGGAATAATTTGTGAATGGCCATCTTCACCTCTGTTTTGCAGATAAGTTCCACTTACAATGATCTTGAGCTTTCAGACATATATGAAAAGGTGTAAAAACAAAACGGATTTTTTTTTTAATTAAAACGGGGAACAGAGAGTAAATTGTTTATTGTGATTAGATCAATTTTAGCCTCTTGAACGATTCTACAAAAAAAAGTTATTTTCACTACAAATCATTCTCTGTTTTTCCTTTCTTTTTTTATAAGCAAAGATTTAAGTGAGAAGAAAATTACATTGAAAATGTGCACATTTAAACTTGCAAAGGCTTTATTTTATCTCCCACATCCAACTCCATCAGTTGCTTTCTTTTAGAAACTTCCTTTTGACAACTTCAGAAGTACATTAGCGGCTGTCAGACAAAAACGGAAACAGTTTAAAACTTTCAAGTGTTTTTAACTTGGTGGAAGTTGCGACTGGATTGTAGCTGTAATGATTTTGAAGACACTGATCCCTGTTGAGCTGCTGTCTATCTTATCGCCAGGTGGTTCCATATGAGGCCTCTGGCAGAAAAGCCATAGCGTTTTCTCCAAAAAGCCCATCTACTGCTCTGCGGGTGCAGCAGTATAAAACTGAGAACATTGTCAAGTCACAATGAACCAAACAGATTCTTCTTTAAAACTGCTCTCTTTGTTGAACACAGTTCTGCTTTATTGAAGACTTCTTCTAAATATCTGAATTCATTTAAAAAAAAAAAAACAAACAAACAAACTGATTTTTGTCTATTAACACCACTATCACAGAAAAAATAAAAACTGCTTTTTTACTGATCCCACTGACTTTTCACTTTTTTTTTTTTAAGAAACCCCTGTCTACAACATTACAGGCATTTTAGTTATGTACTTAGTATAAACATATATTTAAAAAATCAATTCAAAAAGAAGAAACACTTTTTTTCATAATGTATTCAAAAAATATTGTATTTCTATGGATTTGATGCTTAACTGTATTGTGGTATTTTTTTTATATTTCACAAAAGACAGCAACATAAGTGAGTTTAACATTTTCAGTCTATTTCACTTCTCAAGTAGGAAAAAAAGATTTCTTCCTTAAAGGTAAAAGCAAAAAGGGAAGAATGCAGTCATCTTTATGTCCGATGATCTGTTAACCAAAGTCAGAAAAAAAGGGAGTTATGGTTTTCAAAACTTTGCTATGTCAAAAGGTGTGCAACATTTTTCTGTAGGACATGTATGTCATAAAATAAAAACCTTTATTTACTTGATGTCAATTGAGAGCCAAGTCTCATTTACAACAACGACCTGGCCAAAAGAGGTCACAAAAGAACAGTAATGCTGCATTCAGAAAATTACACTTAACAAATGCAAAAATAAAAGTCAAAATTGAAATGTTCAGCAAACAATAAATACAGCAAAATATACAGCCAAGTGTTAAAAGAATAGTTAGTGTGCAACATTAACATAAACGGTCTAAACTTTAGTATCTGGTGTAAGTGAATCCAGTCATCATCAGCAGAGAAGAATGCAGAGTTCAAGGAGAAGTTAGCTGTGTACATGATGGTGTCATCAACGTCTAGGGCAAAGTAATAATTACATCATTTGCAATTATTTTGACATAAATGTCAAATCAAGTTTTTGGTTATACAATGACTGCTTTAGAAAGTGTTCATAAAGGAAAGCATGTTTAAAAAGATTTAACAATTAGGAAAAAATGTTTTTTTTTTTTGACTACTTTTTTGTGTGCTCATCATCTAAACCGATCTAAAACTTTGGTCAGAATAAACATAATGGAGGGTTTTATCGTTTTACTTAAAATTTATCTTTATTTTCTTTGTCTTTTCCAAAATTTGGTTTGACATTTTCCATCTATGTTGAGAGACATTACATTCTCTTACTTTTGCCAATGAACGTGGAGTTGGAGCACAGAGGATAAAATGTGTCCTTGATTTCCCCGTCCAACTGGAAATAGGATTTGGAATCACTGGAGGTTTTCAGTTTTTAGGGGCATCCAGCTTGTAGCCGAGAGTACACAAGCGTCTAGAAGCATAAACTTCGAGGTAACAGATGCAGTCATGGAAGACACAAAATAAGAAGTAAATGCCTCACAACATGCTTTGGCTCTCCACCTCCACAAAGCATTATTTTCTCTTGTTGTGAGTTAAGAAGAGCTCACCTTGAGTTGCTCTAGCGTTTCTATGGTGATATAGATTTAGATTTTCCTCATTTGTCTTTTAAATATCTAAGTTGTCTGCAAATCGTTACCACACACAGACTTTAGCCAAAACAGTATTCTTTGCCTTTCACTTTGCTATTTTTACGGAGATGAAATTTTATCTTGAAAGAAATTTTCTCAGTGACCAGTACTGTCTTAAGTTTCATCATAATTCTCGTGTGTCATATTGGAATTGCCAGGAGGTCAGTTAAGTTTGTGTAGGGGAAATTAAGGTAAAATTAATCCCATTCAGTGAGTGGAAATAATGACTATGTGAGGGTTACAGCTGCGGAAATAATGGAATCTGCAACACTTGAAGCTAATTCAAGCTCCAGGGAGTTCCTTTATAGCACACTTTGAAATAATATAATATTCTATATTGCAATTTTTGCCATAAACCCTTATCGGTGCATTTGCAGGGATGTTGCTGTCTGTCCTAAACCATGAAATACTGTCTGACCGATACAGAAAATGAGAAAATTATAGTCACGCTCTATTTTTATCTTTACTATTCTTTTAGAATGAAAAAACTAAACTTCTGTCATTTTTGAAGACACATTTTCTCACATTATTACCTGAGGCTTTACCCACCTGGTACGGAAAATCAAATCAACAGTAAAACACACACTGCAGCACAAAAAGCATGCATTTGTCAATGAAGAAGGATTTTGGAAATAAAACCAAAAACCAAGACTGGAAATTGCTTTCAGATGCTCCCATTATCAACTGATTTAATTTAAGACCTAATTGGGTCTATTACATGTCACCAACAAGAAGTTCACTACTTGGTGCAGAGAGGCCCCATTGCCCTCTGTATCCTCCAAAGTTTATTGCCTGTTTTCTCTTACATCCCACAAGCCATTGCTGCTTATGAAAGTCATTCAGAACAATTTAGCTGCATCGTCCCCCAGCTCCATTGTTCAATACACTATGAATACACCGCCACCTCAGATAATGCTTCTGCGGCAAGCCAATGTCCACCAAGAGACACCTCAAGTATGAATCAATACTCATGACTTCCATGAGACAAATGCTAAGACCTTGTCAAGCTAGGATCCACTTTAGCACTGATGATTTTTCTGTGTGAAGAAGGAGCTCAAGTCGGTGTTCAGATTTAAATCCAGATTGTGAGGATATGAATATGACAGTGGTGAAAAAGGTGATTAATAGTATCTCTAAACCTCAACATACATAAAAATTAGAAAGATATTCAATGATAAATTAGTTAAACTGAAAAACACAACATTATCAATGAAAACCAATACGGTTTCAGAGAAACAGATCAGCCTCAATGGCTGTTATTGATGTGGTGGAAGAAATCACAAATGGCAATACACTTAAGTAATCAACTCAATATTCAAACATCCAGAAATTTAAGAAATGTATAAAGAAACTCTAATCTCACAATATTAAGATAAGAAGAGTTAAATATCAGCTGGAGTTCAAATATGTGGATGTGTACATTTGAGTGAAAAAAATCAATGTTATTTTAATTACAACCATTGAGTATTACACTGTGTAATGTGCCTGTAATGATTACTGAAATGTTTTAATTACGATCAATAAGCTATCAATTTACTTCACTTGATCTGCAATGTATATACATTGTTACGGGGTTAATGTGATGGCCTAATGTTTCTGATGATAATCTATGATTATTACTTATTAGGGCTGCCACGATTAGTCGATTAGTCATGACTACATCGACTATTAAAATCGTCGAAGACAAATTTAATAGTTGACACGTCGTTTTTTTGTTTTTTTTCTCTTGACTTTATCTCAAATTTAAGGTGCATGCTCTCTAATGCTGCGTCAGCTATTGTCTTTGACACACATGCTCTGTAGTGCTAATCCGGGTCAGTAGTGATGTCACAGGAAGTTACCATAACAACACACTAAAGTAGCTTGAAAGTGTGGATCCGTACGGATCACTAGCCACAGTTCAGCACAGACGCATGCTGCGGACCCCACCCCACCACCCCCATCATGCACCATGCATCAAAGTTTCTGCTTGACATTAACCTGAAGCTCCCGCCTCGTGTGGGTGGAGCCTCCATCAAAAGCTTGCCTCGAACTCATCACAGACATGGATGATAAGGAGATCAGATTTATTTATTTTTGAAGAGCTGTATAAAAGCATTGGGGGCCATCTCCGTGAGTGGGAAATCTTCCAGAGAGAAGTAGCAGCTGTCCTAGAGCTGCTGCTCTGTTTGTAATCAGTGGGAGGGGCTTTTATTGCAGCAGGGGGCACAGTGAAAGAATGAAAGTAGTCAATTCTAACACCACCTGGTTTAAAAAAATATATATATAAATATATATATTATAATGTATAATTAATTTAAAATGCATTCTATCAAAGTACTTTGTTTAAATAGGCATCCTGAGTTTTTTTTTTATGTATATAAATATCCTGAGTTCAAAGATGTCATTATTGTTTTGCTTTTATTAATAGGCCTCAGTAACTGTTTTGAGTGTGTTTACATGTTTTTATATGTTTTGAAATAATTTATCTTTTAATAAATAGATGATTTGAAGCTTTTAAAAAAACATACTTGTAGGCTTTTGCTTTGCTTTTTCCTGTTGAGTCAGTTTGCCAACCTCATTTGATCTACATCTTGCCTTAATCCCAGAAACAAATGAAGGAAAGAATCTGCATGATTTATTAAAGGTTATATACTATCCTCCTAATTGTCTTTAGTTTTAGTAAGCATATAGCTTAAACACTTCAAGTCTAAAGCTAATAATGGTTAAGATGTGATAAGTCAACTTATCAATACAATTTTTAAAAAATTGTTTGCTGCAGCCCTATTACTTATCCGTTACCTAAAGTGTCAGTTATTAATGTTTACTGAAATTATGTCATTCTTTGAGAGGATAATCAATAAGCACTCTATTTTTTTACTTGAAAACTTGATCTGCAATGTATAGGGATGATTTCAGGATTCACATGAATTTGTTTTCTGATGTGTGATTCATGTTACTGTTTACTGAAATCATGAAAAAAATGTTTTCTGAGAATAATCAATAAACAATAAGCGCTCTTTTTTTTTATTTGTAAAACATCTGCGTTTGATCTGATCAGAACAGCATTATGAAAACTATACAAAGTTATACAATGAAATGACTCAGTAGGAGTGGGGTTATATAAGTTTGCTTTTCCCCCCTCCTTTCCAAGGAATAAATCAACTAATCATCGTCTACTTGACCTTGGTTAATAATCACAATGATCATGATTTAAAAGTGACTTAGGTGTGTCTTTTCTTTTGTATTAAAGAATTTCACTATTTCTGTAATGAGATTGATAAATCTGTTTTTTTTTCTTGTATTGTCTACAATTAAACTCAATCAGTCAATCAAATCCCTCTTCAGATCGAAGTTGAAAGTAACACTGTCTTTGCTGAAACTACAGCTTTAGCTTTAATTTCTTAAATGGTCTATACCATAAAAAAATCTACTTTTTGAGCTTTTAAGTGTATTGTAATGTTCATTCCTCACAATTAACAACCCCAAAACTGCATTTTGATCTGTTCCCGCATTTCTGAGCATGCCTCTAAAAACTGGCACTCTGAGTACCAGCTCTTCCCAACCCACAAATACGAGTAGGTTCTCACAAGCTGACATCACAAAGTGAGAACAGCCCCTTCCAGGAAGAGTTTATGTTGCTAGCACTACCTCCAGGCTAACAGAAACACATCATTTCTCCACAAAGTTTACGGTGCTCTGCAAAATGCTTTAATTTTAAATGGACAATATCTTGTATCTTCCAATGGTGTCCGGTCTGGTGTTGTGTAGTGATGGCCAAAAAACATTCACTCAATTTTGCTTTTAAACTTCGTGCGGGGGCATACGTCGAAAAATATTCAGGTGAGGAATGGCGAATGGCGCAAGCAGACGGGGGATGTTGGAAAGATAGCTGCAGAAACAAGCAAGCTATTTCTTGGTGTAGGTGCAAAAGAAGGGAGCAACAAATTAGAAGAACTGGTTTGACCATGGATTATTAAGCAAAGACAGAAAGTTCCGTGTTTCTCCAGGAAAATGAATGGCATGAAAGCGAAGAGGATTTTTAAGACAGAGATTGATGATGCTTCAAAGAGAAATAAATATTCACAGCCAGTGCTAATCTGAATAGAATTCAATGTCTTAATCATCTCAGTAAATCCTGAAATGTCCATCTGGTGGTGTTGTCTGCATTTTGTGACCAAATTTCCCCACAGAATAAAGAGCTACTAAAGGCAGATACATCCCTCTTTGCAAAAATGTTTGCTTTCGTGGGAGAAACACAGGCACGCTGCCGAGGCCGGCTCTAGATTGACGTCATGAAATGGGCAACACCCACAAGAAGCGAAAGGTGGTACATCAGACATAGACTCTTCATAGTTCTGGGTATTAAAAAAAGTTCACAAAAATAAAATATATTTCATAAATGATTTGTTCTTTCGTGTCTCAAAGATACTATATGATCATATATGTGGATATAGTTTACTCTGAAAGGCTTAGGAAAATCATGATATTGCTCCTTTAATTTAGCAATTATAATCTGCAGAAGGACATAAAGGAACAATTAATGGGCAACTTTAGAAGCAGTAATGCAATGCACACATAGCATGTCTTCCCTCTTCAGAGAATTCTGGAATGGAAAGTAAACGTATGAAATAATTCATATTTTTGGAATAAGGAAATACAGTAAAGGTTAAAGTCCCACTCTGATCATCTTTTTATCGCTTTTTAATTCCCCTTTGAGTTGTGGGATGAACTGTTGGTGTAGACTAAGCCCATCCCATCATCCATCTGTTTACGTGGTCTCCCGCTGGCTTACAGCTTCGCACACCTTCAACCCAACATTAGCGGTGCAGAAACAATGGTGAGCAACACTGAAGCTATCCAGTCGTACAGTTTGAAGCCAGATGACAGCTCAGACGAGTAGAATAAAGATGTAGTCTAGTCGTCTACAAGTGGATGCATCAGAATGGGGCGGAGCAGGGAGCCTGTGGCCCACTGACTGTAGAACATACATCACTGCTACAAGCTTTATCCAATGGCATTTTTTCACCTGCTCCTAATTCACAACAATTTGAATAATGAAATACTCAGACAATCTTAAGCTCATTCTCTTCATACGTTTCCTCCAGAATGAGAAAATTGCCACAAGAACATGTTAAAAACACTAAAACCACGACTTTCATTGCTAAATATGTTTCTGAAGTAGAAGGAACAGCACAGGGTTTCTCTGATGGTGGCAGCTTGCAGCAAATACAAAAAAAAAGTGTGCGTGAGGCGCAGTTGCATGGTTCGATGGGGAGTCACAAATCTGGGGTGCACTGATGAGTTTGTTTGGAGTCCAGCTGTGTGTTTGCCTGTGACGTTGAAAATCCATTAGAAATCTGCTGGGGGTCAGGGCTCCACTTCGACTATGATGGCTGCGTGCCTTGGAGAGGCCTGAGTGGCCCACCTCAGCCTCATTTTCTCCACAGAGCCAGGGCTGTGAGGCAATCAGGCTCCACAGGACAGATTGCCTGGAAGAGGCCTGGAGCATCAAAACATGCTGTCCAACCTTCTCCATGGAGTCAAACTCAGTGCTGCTGGCTGGAAAAAGATCTGGAGGAGACAGCTAATTATATGGCGGGGGGTGCATCAACGGCTTTGTGGAGAGCAAAGCTTGAAATCTGTTTTCAACAAGAGAATTTTGAGATTATTTTTTCTGTTTTTTTTTTACCAACAGCTTTATAGTTGAAAAAATGTTTTCGAAGTTAAAGTTAATTATTATAGTCCTCAGCAAACCACTTTAGAGGAAGGTGCTTCTAAATTGAAATTGATGAATTTTTCTTCAAAGGTTTGAACTTTGATATTTTAAACAAGAGAAGAAAGTTTAAAAATGTTTATGTCTGCATAAAGTGTGTATAGAGGGGTTTTACAGCCTTATAACATACTGTACAAATTGTAAAAAAAAAAAGATGAAAACTGAAGATTTTTTCTAACATGGATTATTTTTAGAACTGAACTACTACGATAAACAAGGTATCATAAAACATCAAATGGTTGTTGACACCAGGATGTTCATAGGTTTAGGTTTTTAGGTTTTTAAGTGTATCACACTCTTCCTAATCCAGTGGACTTTTGAGAAACTTAACATTCAGTAACAGTTAATTGTGATAGTTACTTCTACACTCAAAGACTCACTCCAATGAAAACAATCTTTTTAACATGTTCTTGTAGCTTTTTTTTCTCACAAAGGGAAATATTTACAACAAAAATTAAGATTAAAACGGCATTTCTGATTTTTTTTTTATTTTTTTTTTATTCAGATCGTGGGGAATCAGGAGCAGGCAAAACATTTCTGTTAGAAAAACCTTTAGCTATGAAGCAGCAGCTACAGTCAGTGGGCCACAAGATCCCTGCTCTGCTCCATTCTGATGCATCCACTTGTTGACGATTAGATGCGTGTACATTTTTATTCTCCTCGTCTGAACTGCCATCTGGCTTCAAACTGCACGGCTGAATAGCTTCAATATTGCTCGCCATTGTTGCTGCACCGCTAATGTTGGGTTGAAGGCGTGAGGAGCTGTAAGCTAACGGGAGAGCACGTAAACAGATGGATGATGGGTCATGGGAACGCGCTTACTCCAGACCAACAGTTCATCCCACAACTCAGAGGGGAATTTCTAATGAACCTCTGCTGCTCTGCAGAAACAATGTCCTAGAAAACATTTTTTTTATGTTGGCTTAAAACAGGATAATTATAATTAAAAGACCACTGGGAATGCTTTAAAAAAGAATCCAAATCTGATCAGAGTGGGACTTTAACCTGTGCTGTATTTCCTTATTCCAAAAATATGAATTATGTAATACGTTTAACATTAAAGGTAAGTTTCAGCAAAGTTAATATTCATGTGTGACTTTTAACTTGGATTTGAAGGTGGATTTGATTGATTGGGTTTTTCTTAGCATTAATTGTAGACAAGAAAAAAAATCATACATTTTTTTAAGATGATTAGAGTAAGACTTTAAAACAAGGTTTTTCCACTTTTACATGGATCCTGCTAGTTTATTTTGTTTTATATTTTGTATTTTTGCTGCTGCATTTTCTGGTGCCCTTAGCAACCCACAAATGAGCTGAATACCGAGCAAAAACGTAACCACTCAACACACTTTAAATAATGTGCTGAGAGAAAAGTCCATGCTGCAAAATAAATGTTAAGGAGAGTTGACAAGGTTTGAACGAAAATCAAGAAGTTGGGCAGCCTTAAGTAAAAAGTTGAATTTTCTGAATGTTCACTCATTTATTCATTTTCTAAATCCATGTATTAAGTGTCAAGGTGACTGGAGCTTTACCCAGCTACTTTTGGTTGAAGGTGGGCTTCACTCGGGAAGTTGTCGGTCCATTGCAGGATCACACAGAAGTTTTAGAAGGCAAATCTGCTTTCTGTGGGGCAGTGGAGATGTTTTATGTAAAGTTACATCCCTGAAATGTGTGTTTTGGGTCTCGTTAGTGGATTTAGATTTTGTTATTTTTCCCATCGGAGATTTTGGCCAGACTCATTTTTTTAATGGTTTCGCCCGCTGTGATGTCATCATTTTTTGGGGGGGCGGAGATCATTGATTATGCCCAAAATTCATTAAACAGGTACTAGGTGTGTGTTCAAATCTTTGTGAGTTTTGAGTATGTGGCATAGGTGACATTTCTGCTTGAAGGCGCAGTAAGAAAGAAGAGTTGCAAACATCAAATGGTCCTTGCAATCCAGGAAACAAGTATATACCACTGCATTACTTTTTAAAATAAACCGTAAATGAGAATATATAAATATTTCTAAATAATTCTTAGTTGTCTCCACTTCATAGAGTTTGACATTGACTAGTGCCCTGAATATTGAAGCAGTTTGGTGCTAAAATAGATTTTGCCAGTTAAGTCAGCTTGGTTAAAATCCAAACCAGTTTTAACCAGCAGGTAATGCAGGACCAGATTTTTCTCGGGCAGTCCTTGAGCCCTCTCAGAGTCCAAATGACAAGTGAAAGACGTGAGCAAGAACCAATCGGTGCCACCTGCTGTGCAGAAGAGGCAGAAAACATTTCAGAGACGAAGCTGCTTCACTGCAATGCCTCTTGTCTGTGTTGAGAGCTGGTAAAATGACCAGGTCTTGACAAGACTTCAATTCACGGGTCACAAAACATGTCAAAGGAATGGCAGAAAGGTTGAGAAGCACACTTAGCTTGACAGGTTCCTTTTAATGCTGGCTGCCTCCAATCTGTGATCCACGTGATACAGTGCACATACAGATTAACTCTGAGCAGACATGGTTTGCATGTCAATTTCGCTCTTAATGTCAATGTGCAGTTCTCGTCCTAAATCCTTAGTATAAAAGAATTGCAAAGGCTCCAACATTGTCTTGCCAAAAACAAACAGAAAAAAAATGACTGAAAGGTTTCTTATCATGGTCTCATTAATAAGTGGTTATCCAGCATGGCTGGATAACAAATGGTTTTTGGCTCATTTGTGGCCCTTTAAGAGGTGACTTTATCACTGGTGCTTGAAAGACGTTGTGCCCCTGAGTAGCAAATGATTACCTCTGAATGAATCCCTAAAGTCTTACTGCTTATGCAGAACAATAGGCAGTCAGAATAGGGAGGTTATGCTTTACTTTCAGATCTTTTTTTTTTTTATGCTGGGCATCATTTTTTGCTTCACTGATCTATCACTAAACAACAGCTGTTGAGCAGAAGCCAAAGAGGCGCACTGTAGGGAGGACGAGGCAAAGTGGGATAGGAGGGAGAAACACGGAGAAAATAGCAGAGAGGGGAGCAAAGAAGAGAAAAGGCATCTAAAACTGGACACAGAGGAGTTTTAAGAGGGGAGGTCACTGGTGACAGCCTGGAGCCCTTCAGCAGCGGTGGCCCACTGAGGAGGAGAGTGAGGAGAGGGATCCTGGCAGGTCTGCCTCTCTCATGACGGATAACAAGTCACCTGAAATGGCTGCCTGGGTGGCAGCCATTAGACAGACAATTTGCAATCATCCCCAGCCCAATTTCTCTCACCTTCTCTCCCTCACTTTTTCTCATATTACTCAGCTCCTCGCTCTGGTGCCCCGTAGACCTTGGCAGCTTGAGTGACAGGGACTTAACTAGTCTAGTCACACAAATGTGAGAAAGGAAATGAGGAAAGAGAGAGGAGAATTTCATTCATCTCGAAAATACCAAATAACCTCTGCTGCCTGGCCATTTACATATTCCCTCCACATCCCCCTGTTAGCCGGGTGCACTGTCCTGGTTCCAGTCCTTCTCATCCGTGGTGTCACACACCAGAGTCGAGTGACACCCCAGAGGCAAGAAGCAAAAATGTAACTACAGCAGCAGATGTAGGACCTGGTCTTTGTATTTCCACAAATGTTACATGCAAAGGCATTTACACTCCAGCTATACAAATTATACTTTTAATTACAGGACTTTAGACTCTCAACTTTTCAGTTTCTTAACTTGGCAGCCTGAAATCCTTTGCTGCTGTGGGTTCCTGCAGGGCAAAGATTGGCTCATCTCTGTTTGCTGTATTGTGCTGAGCCAGCTATTTAAAAAAAAAAAAAAACTCTTTCTTACGAGTATCTCCCTAAATGCTTCTAACAGGTAAAACAAAGTAGCATGAAACTTTTTATCACAATTTTCTAAAGATAAGATGCCCCTGCCCCTCACCTCCCCAGCTACATGCCTCTCAATCTCCCCCTCTGCCCTTGCCACCCTTGTCAAAGCTGCATGTTACAAATTCTTGAAAAAAACACATTTTTAAATGGTGGCTCTTCTGTTTGTTTCAGCTCAAAAGCAATTGATTTTTTGGGATGAAAAGGTCTATGTAATTTTTAGAAGAATTTACAAAAGTAAACGTTTGGATTACAACTGAGATTTTTTTTTGTTAACCACGCCCACATGTTCATTTCATATGTCCTATCATTCGTTCAGTTTGAGCTGACAAATGAATTATAACATTTTCACAACATTCTGGTGAAAAAATGTGATAGCAACAGGAAAAAGCCACTTTCGCAAGCTTGGGACGCCAACCCCAATCAACATAACCACATTTTATTTCCAATATTGTTTCCCAAGTAGCTGCCTAATGATGCTCGAGGGGGTGTGAGGAGGTAGATTACATTCCTTAGAAGGAGTTGATATTTCTAGCAGCACTAAAGGTGAGTTTTTTTTTTTTTTTTTTTTTTTTTATTATTCAAGATGGTGGCCTCTTCACAAGGTCAAAGGTCAATATAACTTCAGTTGCCAATGAAGACTTATGCTGGTGTCGTTTGTGTATGTTTTTTTTTAATGCTCAAACAGAAGTTTTCTTTTTCCCATGTCGTGGAAAAAAGTAAAAATTGTCAAATTTCACACTTCCGCGCTACATGGCTGCTAAGCCGTTGATCTTGTGACCATCCCAAAATAGTTTCAAAACTTCACTTGGACATCCCGAACAAGAGTGCATTGGTTTAATTTGTGGATTTTAAACTTTTTGGGGTTTTTTTTGGCCTAAAAAAGATTTTTGACCCCATTTGTTTCTTTTGATGGCTTCTCCCACTTTGATGTCACATCTTCTTTTTTTTTTTTTTTTTTTTTTGGGGGTGGGGGGGGTGGGTGTCATTCACTATGCCCAAGATTCATTTTCCCCAGGTACTGGCTGCATCCAATTTTGGTGAGATTTTAGTTTGTGGCCTGCCTGAAATATTCCCTCAAATGGACAATAAGGAACAAGAATTTTGAAAAATCTCTTTTCAGAGATCCAGCAGGCCTTAAGTGGTGCGAAAAATATTTTGCGGTCCAGGACAGCTGCCGGCCATAAATATCTAATATCTACACGTTATCATGCAAAAGTCTGCAGCAGCTTTTATTGAAACGCTGGTTGGTTCTTCATACCAGGAGTGGAAGGCCACTAAAAATGATTCAATTCAATTTTACTTATGTAGCCCAATATCACAATACATATGTCTCAATGGGCTTCACACTGGTATTTATACACGAGATCATAAAGTCCGTCATGAAATATAAACAATAGCTGGTTGCTAAACTAAACTAAACAGACTAAGCTAAGCTAAGCTGGGCATCCCTGCCCTTAGACCCTCCTTCTTGGTGAGGAAAAACTAAGACACAAAAAAAAAAAACGGATTTTAGGGAAAAAAATTAGGAAACCTCAGGGATGCCCACATGATGGAGGGATCCTCTCTCAGGACAGACAGACGATGTGGTAGAACTGTTAAAGAATTAGCTGAGCCAACTATCAACTACATGTTTGAATAGTGTAGCAGACAGGCTTCATCCAGATAGAACTGCGGGGACAACTGGGAATGCGAGATGAGCCAGAGGCAAGGTCCAGACAAAGAACAGGAGCACAGACCTGTCATCTGGAATCTCTCCCACTCCCTCAGAGGGGAGTGGAAAAGATGGACAACATATGAATCGCACTGCACCAAACAGATGCATAATTAACTAAATAAAAGCTGGATAAATGATAAATTGCTAAAAAGTTAGGAATGAAAATAAAGTTATAAGGCAGGAACAGGGCACATGGATCCATACACTGCTGCATGGTCAAATATGTGCTTATAATTGGTTTATATTGATGACATTGACAAAAGAAAAAAATATATAAGTTGATTCCTTTTTCATATGAATTGTCCTCTGAGTCAAAAAGATCATTAAGAGAACGTAAAGAACTGGCGATGAATACTGGAGGAGGTCCATATTAAATGGCGATCAGGAGGAGATGAGATGAGTACCGACAGCTGAGTCCAATCAGGAGGAGCCACTGGATCACGATGACACCACGTTCTTTAAAAAAATAAGAGAGAAACTAACCAGCCAAAGAAGCTTGAAAATGACTAAAATCCTTTTTTTCTTCAAATTACTTTACTCCCAAAGTGATTTGCAACCTCAGTTGCCCAATCCCTCAGGCTGCAATGCCTGGAAACTTCACACTAGGAGAATGCATTTTTTAAATATACAGGTGACAATGGTCAGGATGAATAGAATATACCGCTTCTGCCTTGCAGAGACAGAAAATATAATTAAAATGATTCAGAAGGGAAAAACAAGTTGGAGCATAACTGAAGCAAATAACTGCAAGTCATGAAGAAGGGAGGTCTTTGCTGACCGAAGACTGAACATTTTTAGAACAGCTTATTACAGTTAAGTATTCCCTGGCATTGAAATTCAAAACATTCTTCATAAGAAACTTACAAACTTGTAATGAAATCCTTTTGTGTGAAGAGTGACCAAGTAAAAAAGAAACCATTAAAAAATCCTGATCATACATAGAACAGTGGGCATTTGTTTTTTTGATTGAGTATTTTAAAACAAGATTATCCATATTTGACAAGAATTTGATAACTTTGACCTTTTGCAAATGTTTATTCACACCATTTTTAATTTTGTTTTTGTAACGTGTGTTTCAAAATAGAAAACACTTGGGATTTTATCTCAGTGTATTAAGTCCAGCATCTGTGTGACATTATTTCTCACCTGGATGAATCACAGCTGTGAATGAATGCTTAGGTTTTTCAATGATCGGGAGAAATTTAAAATGTATAAAATCCTCACAGTTCAGAAAACTAGTTAAAAACCCTGATCAGCACAGAGACAGCAAAAAAAACCTGCTTGATGTTTCTGTCATTTTGAATAAGCAGAGTGGTCTTAAATAATGGAGAAACAACGATCAGACCCGATAATGACTTGTGCCAAAGTTTTGTTCTCTGCTGTTAAGAAAACATGCTTGGTCTTGGTAATTCCTAAAAAAAAATGTCATAAATACCTTAGCAACCTGAACTAGAGACAAGTAGTTTTTCCTCTATTTCTTTTTTTATTCCCTAGGCTGTTGGGTCTGTGTCCTCCCATGTTTGTTGGACGGAACATCTACTCCTTCACTTTCAAATAAAATCCCCTTTCTTCTTTTATAAAGGAACAAACTGTGCTAGGAGAGTTCATTCCCTTTAATATCACTTCAGCTGTGCAAAGTAGCACCGTAGCTACACAACTGACGGAGCAAAATAGCAGTTAAGTGTTGACAAAAAAAAAAACCCCAAGAGAAAGAAAGTGAAAGATTGACTGAGAAGACTTAACAAAGATCAATCATCAGTGTTGCAGGTTTAAAAGAATCTGAATGCAATCCTCTTCAGAGATACAGCAGGACTTAAGTGGTGTGAAGTCTGGAGAAGTATATGTGTAAGACAGCCTAGCAAAAGTGGAATTTCCAACCGAGAAGAGATGAGGCTCGTTTTTATGCCACAAGATATTTTTCACACAAACCTTCATGGGGGCAACGAGATTAGGGCAGGCCACCCTTATTGTCAGGACATGTCATACCTTCCAGGACACAAAGCAGAGAAATCCTGCTGCCGCATACTTAACACGCCTCTTGCATTGTGTGAATTGACTGTAACAACAAAGGCAGCAAAACAGAAAACAGACTTTCCCTCAGCACATAAAAACAAGGGATTTCCGTGTATAAATTATTGGACATTGAATGTTCTTTTAGTCCTTTGTCGTACAAGTGTTCAATGCTAGAGCATTCAATTGGAGCTTCATTCTCGGTGAACCAAATGATGCAGTGACTATACTTGATTTTTCATTACAAGGTAGTCTATATTGTAATAAGTTTTGGCAATGATTGTAAACCTTCTTAGAAACTGTAACTATGCAAAGAAAAACTGCAATAGATGTGACTGAAAATACAAATGTGAATCTGAGGTCTGTCATTTGTCTGCTTTGGGTTGCTATCACAACAGGACAGTTCAGTGGACTTACTTTACATAGGTGGTGAGTGTCAAATAATTTCACACCGTCAGTAGGCTTAGTTTGGTTTTAAGGCATTGCACGCTGAGGGGTTTCCCAAAGGCTTGAAGGAACCACGGAGATGAGTTTCAACGGCTGCTCATTTGGGAGCGTTGTTTAAAAAAAACTTCTGACCAGCAAGATAAAAAAAATAAAAGAATACTATGGTAAAAATTAATTGATTGAATCTTTTTGGCAAGCATTTTCAAGAAGCACTTGTACCCTCCTACACAGTGTTGACCTTCGCCATCTTCTTCATGCTGTTTTTTTTTTCCCCGAACCTTTGGTTTTCTTCCCCCATTTGGTCTGCAGAAGTTTGTGCACATTCACACCCAAGTGAACTGCATCAGAGTTCATTTGGTAGCAGGGCGACAAAGTGATTACCAAGGGCCCCCAGGGGGCCCAAAAGCTGCATGTTCATTCGCTGCTGTCCTGCTAGCTAGTTAGCTAGTGTTGGACACCAGTGTTCTGCTAAGGTAGCAATCAGTAGAAGTGTCAAAATATTTTTTAAGCACTAATAATAAAAACAGCAATTTTAGAGCTTTATATATTTTTTAATCGCATTAATCTCATTTTTTTGCCAGATGGTTACCTTTGTGTTAATGTACTCCTGAAAGAGCATGATCCCACTCATACTATGGTCATTTAAGAAAAATATAAATAATAAATAAATTATTAGAACTTCAGTCCTGTTATATGTTAAAGTTTAAATTGTGTTTTTCAAAACCAGAACACCATATTTAAAATGCGGTCCTTGCATTGTCATTGTGGTAATGGCCACAGCGGGCACAGGCCACGCTCTACTGTCACTTCTTTTTCTGAAAATTTATTGTCATGAGACGTTAAACAAAGCTCACCTCTTAGCACTTGTCTTTGTTCAGATGATGAAGCAAAGGTTTATTAAAAACCAAAAAAAAAAAAAAAGTCCAAACTCTAAATAGTTCAGTTCCTCTGCGGTGCTGCATTTCTTTTTTTCTTAGATTCTGTTTATTTCTTTTCTGATTCATCCCAGTCTTTAAAACTATATGTTGCAAAAATTATGATACTATGTAAAAAAGAAACTATTATGGTAATCTTACAATTTAGGCTCAGACGTGGCAAAAGCAGGAGTCTTTGAGGAGTTGGATGTCAGTAAATCAGTAGATGTATAATTTTCTTCTCTCAGACAATTAGAAAAAAATACTACTTACATAGCTGGTTGTGTGGTAAAGTAAAGGAATGAGACACAAAAGAAATGACATCCTGTTCACCACACCATTGTTTAGCAGCATTAGTAATCAAATGCTCTGCAGGGCACTGCAATGATTGGAGACGATCTCTGGATCAAAGTGGTGTTGGTAGAGATTGTTAAAAGTATACCATGCCATTTGCAGAAATGGCATGCTAATGGTTGCTTTTTAACTTTTAAATGCCAGCTTAGTGGTTGAAAAGAAATCAGAATTACGGTAAATGCGGAAAAACTTAATAAACTCTTCTTTTTTTATAGTCTCCATTAAAGCTTCTGCTGTCTTGGCAGAGCTGGCCGCGATCCATGTGTGTGTGCAAACCAGCTGTAACCAAAACATTGCTCAGAAATTGCGCTTGTCTTGGATGAATTTGCATTCAATGTCTTGTTTGGGCTCACGGCAGTGCTGGCGGGGGAGCTGCTTCTGAGGAATATTTAGTGAGCATCTGGCGCTCCCTGATGCCACGGAGCTATTTAGCTGTCTTTCAGTGACTTAAACTTACACCCTTAATGCTTTTAATTCCACC
The DNA here is from genome assembly GCA_036245035.1 of Adrianichthys oophorus. Taxonomy (NCBI): domain Eukaryota; kingdom Metazoa; phylum Chordata; class Actinopteri; order Beloniformes; family Adrianichthyidae; genus Adrianichthys; species Adrianichthys oophorus. Next base: position 26,385,865 of record BSAI01000104.1, read on the forward strand.
TTAATTAAAGTCAACTGTACACTCAGATGTCTTGTTATTATGCATAATCAAATATTATCATCCAGAGGTATTTCCTGAATGAAACTGTCTGCAATCAAGGATGCTTCTTTTCCTTAGATTGCTGGTCTATGATCATCTTCAGAAGGGGGTGTGACTTGGTAATGTATAAACCAGGCATTTTTTAATGGTTTTATGCAAAGTTTATCTTTAATATAACTATTTTTACTAACCAACAGATTTTTTATGTCTGGCTCCAGTTAGGCTTTCGTAACATGGGCATTGACCCGTACGGGTGTTGCAGGTTTTGGGTTTTCTGGGACCATAGAGGGCCGTAGAGAGGACTGGCCACAACCCAAGGTGTGCACGGGTGTGTCTTGTGGTACCCTTGAGGCTTCAAAGGAAATGTGAAAATGGAACGTACCATCGTTGTGCGTCTAGCACGTGTATTGTGAAGTGTTTGTAAGGCAAATGGAAGTTGCACACACTTATGACATACTGGTGTTGCTGTTATATGATGTCCTTACACCAACTCTAGTCCTTAGCCAAGTGAAAGTACTGGCCCCTTTATGATTGCAAGCAAATTTCACACACTTGGGGTAAGTGCCCTCATGACGCCCGTGAGATGCCCACAAAACTACACTTTGATTATCCTGTTTCCTTATTTCTAACAGTCAGGCTGCACACTTTTCCCATGAACAGCACTAATGGACTCCTTCCACAGTCCACAGAATTTAGGGGGGGCACACCTGCATTTCACCCTTATGCAGTCCATAACCTTGATCATTCCTGTGGGCCACCTGCGTGCCCCATACAGGCTAGCCTATTTTGAACACCCGTACTAAGCCGTAAGGGCGGTTGTAGCTAAGGTTTTATTGTGATTCTCAATACTAACAAAGTGATCACTGAAGCCTAATGAATCAGCAAATGAATTCTAATCTAAAACCAAATTTCACAGAAAACAAAGACTAAATTTCAGAGGAATGTGAGTTTTGAGAAATACTGTTTAACTCTTTTAGCAATGTTTTTATCTATTTCAGTTGCATCCAGTTATTCTGTGCAGTTTCCTCCACCATTGGAATGGTCTAAACCAGAAATCGAATGTGCCATTCATCTGTTTCTCTTCAGAGTAATGACAGAGATGTTTAATGTAGCACTTTCCAAGGACGGATAAACTAATGAACCTGTTTTATGGTCCAATATTAACAGAATGCACTCTGATTAAACTCATAACATTCAGTAACACAACTTATCAAAATTAGTTCCTTCTTCAAGTAATGTTTTCCTAACACATATTTATAACTGTGCACCTTTCATGTAAGTTGTTTACTTGTGTTTTTCGTGCTACATGATTGAAAGCATCAGTTTATCAGCTGCAGAAACAGACACGAATTTATGCTTGTGTTCATAGATTTTCATTTGTGTCCTTGTGGAACAAATTCAATCAGCGACTTTAAAATAAAAGTACTTTAGTCGTTCTTCTTGCTCTCAGTAATTCTTTAAAAGATATTATGGACCACATCAAGAAAATACAACAAGGTCGTTAATATTGCAACGTCCTCTAAAGTGATATAGTTTATGTTTCCCTGAGCTAAACAGCGACTAAGAGACAAACTGAGGTCTGCGTGTGCTCACACTCACACACTTTTATCAGCTCTCCACTGGGTAGATTTTTCAGGTAACACAGGCTTCATCAATGCAGGAACCAGGGGTCGGCAACCTGGGGCCTTCGTGCAATATTTGGCAAGCAGAGGGAACGACAGTGGCATGCAGGAGTGTGACAACAATAAAAGCCGTTGATCTGTCGTCTGCTCGTATCTTTCGGATTGAAAAGAGTGACAATCTCTACTCACAATGGTCTTTGTTCCCCTTTAGGGGCATAAGGTCATCCACGCAGCGCTGTCACTGTGACCCACCCACTTATATAAACACTCCCACTTTTGTTCAATAAAACTTTGTTTCACACAACGTACATTACTTTCCGCATCAGCCCCACTAACGGGTGATTTAATGCAAAATAAAAATTGATAGGAATAAAACCCAAAATAAATTGTGAAATTAAAAGGTTGTAATAATTCCTATGTGTTTTGAAACAGTTGCTGGTGAGATGACAGTTGGAATGATACGAGTGCGTTTCTGTGGATGGAACTTGAGCGAGTACATCAGTGGGAAGAGTGCAAAGTAAATTTGCGAGCTGTTGCACATTTATGACTGCAAGGCTGTTTTTTTTTTTTTTTTTGGCCATGTTTTTGGCATCGCAAGTTATGTTTCCACATGGGGATCCTTTGTACCGGGACTTACCGGCTTGCTCTGTGTTTACTGCCGCTGGTGCTCGCCCTTGCTCGGGCGACTGGGGTCCAACATTGCAGCCTTGCGGATGTGGAGTGGACCCTGTTGCTGTCTAGTGTGGATGGACGCTGTGGTGATGTTCTGTGGCTCAGCTGCTCCTGGTATAACAGCAAAGCCAAGCCTTTACTTTTTTTTTTTTAACTCCAGTCAGTATTCCTGCCTCTGTGCGTTCTGTGTGTGTTCATCAAGTGCATGTGAGAATGAAGGGGGGCAAAGGATCCAGTTTTACAAGGATCTTGTTTTATGCTGTCATCTGTTTTTAATCTTAAAGTGCTTTTTATGAATAAGGCTTGCTTTATTGTTTGATTAAAAAATAACCATAATAAACTTGTACTTGTAAACCATTAAACAAGTTTTAAATGTAATACTACAACTAAATTTACTAGTCCATTTGATTTAATTAATAATGACGCTGTCCAATTGTGGAAAATGTATATACTATAATTAGCAAACTAACAGAATAGAAAAGATTGATAAGCCAAAAGCATACACGTGATTTTTTCAATTGGTTGTGAAGTTATTAGAAATATTTGTTTTTTTGTTCTGAGATTTCTAATCATATTGCTGTAGGTATGAAATACTACAAATGTAGTCCTTGTTGTTTCAAAGAAACATAGTTGCAGTACTATTTCAACTTTGGCCTGTTTTCTTTGTATAATATTGTCATGAAAGCACTTTTTTAGTTAATGCCAAAATATATTTGAAAAGCTATTTGACCTGCTGTTTGTGAATTAAATAACATTTCAGATATATTTGAAATGAATTTGTATTTTTTTGTATTAAGTTTACATTATAGTTAGAGGTGGCTGGATAGCTCAGTTGGCTGGGTGTAGGACTTCAGCTTGCTTCCCACGAGCTAATAATAAGTAATAATAATAGTAATAGTAATAATTCAAAGTATTATCAAATTCTCAATTGACAATTCAATTTGCAATTCAGGGTTTAAATTCAATATAAAAGTGTAAAAATGAAACATTGAATAAGAACACAATCAATTGCATTTTAATTTGTCTTGGGTTTTTCAAATTTGAAATGCAATTGATTTTGTTTTTATTCAATGTTTTATTTTTACATGTTTTAAACTGAATTGTACATTTTAATATTGAATTCTAAATTGCAAAATTTAGAATTGGACATTTTAAAAGCGTGACTTGCATATTGAATTGTCAATTTGAAAAATGCATTTTTCAAATTGCACAATGAAATTCCAAATTGAATTGTCAATTGAGATCGGCATAATACTTTGAATGATGACTCAAAAAAACCTCCATAGACCCTTGTTTAAAACCAAAAGCAGACATGTTAGGGAAGCTTTTGTGAATGGGGAAAGTCATGGTAAAGATTCAATGATAAAAGGGGAAATTGTGAAATACACTTGGCTGTTAAAATCAAGGTGAAAGCTATCTATTGTCTTGTATTTTTCACGACAAACTGTATTGGAAATAAAATCTTTACAGAGGATACTGCTTTTAGTTTATGACCCTCCCAGAGTCCTCAGGGTCTCAGGGAAAGGTCCACAGGTGATCCCACAGATCAGAACAAAAACCCACAGCGAGGCCTCATTCCAACAACATGAACTCTGCTTGTTGAATGGCCCCGCCTCAGGGTGTAAGGGCTTCATCCTCTCTGGAAGTTCTTTTTTTTTTGTTACATTTCCTCATGCTTTAATTAGATTTTACTGTTCCTCCATGTTCTTTACAATGTGTGCTGGTGGGCTTTTATCAAGATTACTATTGGTAGCATTATTTTTATATTTATATTATGTAGCTGTATATTTTATTTTATGTAGCTGTTCTGTAACTGGAAAAGTGCTTTATAAATAAAGTTGAATTTGAATAATATGCTCTTAACCTCATCTTGAGACATTTTAATAAATATAGTCTAAAGGTCACTATTCTACGTTATAACAATAAAAACTTTGTCGTAGCCACCGACAGACAAGTATGCGAGTGTGACAAAATTAAAGTTATGAAAGGAGATGCCAAGAAACAATCTGGAAATTTTTTTTTGTTTGTTTTTTTTTAGGATTTTAGTTGGGTTTTGTTTTGGCTGAAATTGGAAAAAAAAAGTTTAAAAACAAGAAGAAACCACTTCATTTGCAGTTTGTAAATATTTTATTCTACTGTTTTGTTTTCTTTTTTTGATCACCTTTTTATTACTATTTTTCTTAATCCTTTAACATCGGAGATGTCGCTGGCGACACCTAAATAGCATCCGCTGATTGTGAGAACACGCGACTGCTGGAAGCTAAGCTCCCACTGAGCATGTGATGCTCATTCAGGAAGGCGCTGAAAGCGGGTTCACAGGAGTGCCAACCGTTTGATCACTTTTCAAACAGTTGGCACCTCCGTGAATCAAAAATGACATAACCCATGCGTCACTATTAGAGTACCTGATTGGTTTAAGTGTGTTTTAACTTTCAACTTTCAAAGGCTGCATGTTTTGAACATAAGGTCCAAAAACAGACTTGCTTAGCAATGTGAACACAAGCGTTTTGAATGTGGAATCCTGAAACGGCCACAAACGAACGTTTATGTGGACTTTCCTTGGAAGTGATCACTTGAATCTGTGTTGCCAAGGCTGATGTGTTGCATATCAGCTATGGCTGCCTTCGCCGCTTTAGAATCTGTTGGATTTATGCTGATCCCAAACATGGCTGAAGAGTTACAGTCGTTGAAAAAAAAAAATGTCAACACTGGAGTTAAAACTAGTGCTAAAGAGTTAAATCACATCAGGTTTTTTGATAGATTAATAACTTTCACTCTCCAGATCTTTCATAATTGTGTAAATGATAGTTATGTAAACATTTTATTTTTGCGTCTTATATCATTTCATTTGTTTGGAGTTCGACTCAGCTGATGATGACCAACAGCAGGAATACAAAGGAAACACATGAAATCCAGAAAAAAACTTTTACTGAGAGTGGGTTTAAAAGAGGAACATCAATAATTAGTCAGATATGATATGAAGATGACCCTATGACAATAGGCCACACTTCCGTGTTTTAGCTATTAATTGGCTTATAATAAAAATAAAAAAAACTTTTTTTTTCAAGTTATAATCTTTTATCCCAGCTTTAACCTTTTCACTTCCCAAGTTTATCAGCTCCAGGAATCACCTGTTCTCCTAAGAGGCGGATAGAAAGAATGGCACAATCATCGATGCATAGTTACCAAGTAAAATGCGCTCACATAAGCTGTTTGATGGCTTAAAGCCAATACCAGCGTATATAAATCATATCTAACAACTTCAGATACAGCACTAAACTGTTTGCCCTGCAGGATTTCCCCACCACTGCAGTCAGTGTTCAATACGATGCCCAAGGCATGACTGCAGTGCACACGATGAGGTGTGTGCACCTATGTGTGTACTTCCACACAGGAGGAAAAAAAGGGCGAGAGAGAGCCGCCTGATCTCAAGCGGCAAATTAGGGCCTCTCTGAAATCGATAACAGGGGAGCCATGCACAGATTTCATTAGTTGGAAAACGTGTGCAGCTAAAGGGATGCAAACGGATATTGATTTTTGAGATTGATTGATCTCTTCTTTTCTCAAAAATGTACATACCGAGTTGCAATGCAGGGTTTGTTTTGGGTTTGTTTGCTTCCTGGGTGCACATTCAGTCTTAAATACCAGCATGGCTGTGACCTTTATCCTCAAAAAAATAAACTCACTTTTATCCAATAGATGGCTATCTGTTGAAAATACATATCACAAAGTTCCCAAATGGACTGACTCAGTGGAATGACAGTCCTGCGCGACCTGCCCAACCCGCCCCAGTCCGCACTTCCAGCCGCAAAAAATGTCTCCTACAAGATCTAAAAATTGATGAACAAAAGTGACATTCAGGCCTTTTGCATCTTAAGCAAATCCACCTTGCAACAGAGGTGGCCTCGCAAAATATACAACTAATGCACTTTGTCAAGTTAATGTAACAGCTTTATGTGCACCAGATTCTATTTTCTCTTTCATTTTAGCCTAATTAGGTCCCAGATGGGTGTGGTCTGCCACGAAGGAGAAACCAGAGTGCAGGAAAGGTTAGACGATCACAGCAAAGTCAGACGAGGAACGGTGATGGACTGCTTCCCTGATGTTGTCTGAACGCCACGGCTAAATGAAAAAGCACCTATGTGGCAGTTAAAGCTGTTCTTCAAAAAAAGGTTTAAACGAATGAGTCAGGACTTCTGGCAGACGACTGAAGAGACGGTGGCGTTTGCTGCAGTACAAAGATCCTCAGATTAAAAACAGCATTTGATTATATTTATAGTTCCATTTATTCTCCTTTTTTGTCCAAGCATTCTCTCAGGGTGTTCATCTGCTGTCTCTTGTCTGATAACTGCTGTTATCAGTGATTATCCTGTTTACACGGTCACTTAAAAAAATCTGATAACTAGAAATCAGATATTGATCGGATGTTTGGTATTCATGCAGACAAGCTCACTGTGACTGTCTTAAATGATTAACCGAGCTTGAGTTTGTGCTTTTGAATTTCCACTCATTACGGCGCGTCACATTTCATCCACCTCACATTTAATCATTTTCTGCATGCACATTAAGGGTATTTGGGGCACCTGTGCAGCAGGAGCGTCTCACCTGACGTGGGCGTCAGTTCTTGCGCTCACACTGCCCACACATCCATCTGCCTAACAGCCCTCCCCACAGTGGAGAGGCCTCAGATTCACTCAACTTAATGTTGGAGTGTAGTGACTAAAGGGTCATTCATTTCTCTGCAAAAAGGGAGACTTTTGGTTGAGTATGCATATTACAAGAAGGACGGTTTTACTGTTGGGATTGTTCATACTTTACAGGAAGCTCAAGAGCAGAGCTCATCCAGTAGCCCTGCATAGCACTCCTCACATGTAGCTGATGTTGAAGAGATGGAGAGGTGTTTGTTTTTTCAAGTAAAAGAAGCATATTTACTGTTACTGCAGCATTTGCCTAAGATATAAAGAGGATTTACTGAGACACTCATCCAATCCAATTGAGCTGCTTGACCCGCTTTTGTCAGCATGCATCCCCACACAGAATTCCACTTTCTGCCCTAACCATATGTACTTTAAGTGTTGGATCACACATCACAATAGTCTTTCTCAGTGGAACTGATGAAAAATTCACTGATATGAAATCAAAGGCAAAGTTTGATCAAGTATGAGCCTTACAGCATTAAGGGTTTCTGCATTTGAAGGATTGTTGTGTCCAACTTTTCAAATTACGTGACTACACTCTGAAGTCACATCTATATTTCAACTGTCTGACATCTCAGATCTTAACAAGTCATGTACTTTATTAAATGAATCAAACTACACTAGTAATTTTCATCAAATTATTTTTAATATGAATTATTTGCAACAATAAAACTGAAAAGTCAAAACGATTTTTTTTTACGCAAACATCAGAGGATGTTCAGTTGTTCAACATGTTAATCAGATTTTTTTTTTTTTTAAAAACCAATATTTCTTTTTTTGTTTATTTCTTTTTTTGATAGCCAGTGAGCCACCCACACATCCTTTACGATTGACCGGTCAATCGTGATCGATGTAAGAGCACCTCTGGTTTATATGATCCTTTTTTTTTTAAAGTTCAGAATACATCTTTTATTGTGGGCAGGACAGATTTTCTGCACGCAAAGGGCGTGGGAGCAGTCTGCAATTGCTCACAGCTTAGAGGGAACAGTGGACACAGGCTTTCGGATTTTGGTCAAAGCTACATAAATTAAAAGACAACTAAGAACAATTTTCCAATAGAAAAAAAAAATAGTTGGAGTGGGACTTTGAGATACAACCCAAAGGGTTATGAATGCATAATATATGTCCTGTGTTCGTCGTCTATGTTAGCTTTTAAAGGATTAGCAGCACAAAAAGCCACTTTTTTAACACGGTTGTCATATCATGAAGTCATGCTAAAGAGAGGATATTAAACAGAAAAATTAGCTTTTGGCTGAGTCTTTGAATTGTCAGAAATGAACATAAGTCTGTGTTTGTTAATGATATGGGAAAAGAAGATACACACAAGTAAAAATTCGTTTTATTTAAATCTGCAACAGTTTTAGTTCTTATCCAAATTAATTTAAAGCTATTAGCAAAATCATTGTTGTGCATCAGTAATCCTGACATCCTGGGACAACAGAGGAAGTCGAACAGATTATGAAAAAGCTCTAAATAAAGAGGCGGAGATGAGCCAATGATGAAACTGACTGCATGTGCAGTTTTGCAGAGAAGAACAGAAGGAGAGAATTGAATAGAGTATCTATAAGATCACTGGCATTCATGAATGTTTGTGGATGTTTTTTAAACTTCAAGTTAAATTTGATGTCAAACGTTTGGGGAGTTTTTTAGCCTTGGGGCAAAGAAATGCATTGCTTGCTGAGGATGAATGTTGCTGGATGAATATGGCCGGATTCATTAAATTCACATTGTCCTTTAGTGCAGCAGATGTTGAAATTCAGTTTGTTTTTTGTTTTATCTGACATGTTGTCCAGGTAATCAGTCACACAAACAGACATTTTTCATCAACTTTGTTTTTTTTTTTTAATCGCAATCTTAAATATTCTTGAAATAGTGCAGTTGCAAGTGTGCAAATGATGATTAATATAAAGAGAAACCTTCGGGATCCTTGCAGAGATGCTCATAAAAACTGAGAAAAATGTAAAATTATTCATGGTAGGTAGATTGGCCTATACCTTGGTGGAAATGGGAGGTTTTTCTCTGCAAAATTTCCAAAGCTTCACACTGATCTGATTTCTCCAGGTTGTCGTGGCAGTTACTTTTTACCCCATTTCCTTTGTGGTAAAAATTAAACTTTCTTTATTAAAAAAAATCAATTTCCTTTTTAATTTAAGCCATAAATACACATGTGGACTTCTTACCTATTATATGGTCTTTCTTTGAACCATCAGAATAGGAGTGTCTAAACACAGGAAATTTTAAATTTATATATATAAATAAAACGGTAACGCAGGTGTGCTAAGGCGAGCTCAGGGAGGACAGAAACCTCCCGTGGAGTAGAAGGGCAAAAGCTCGCTTGATCTTGATTTTCAGTATGAATACAGACCGTGAAAGCGGGGCCTCACGATCCTTCTGGCTTTTAAAAGTTAATTTTAACAGTATTCAGATTCCACTGCAGGATATTCCGCAGTTATGTGGATTCAGCTCCCTCTCAAAGATTTTTCTTACTCATAAAGGGGAAGCTCCGGAAAATAACTCAGGGTGACACGACAATGGAAAAGTGGGAGCAGAGTGGGGGGGCTTATGGAATGATGGGAGTGACTACCTGGGTGTTTCTCCCAAAACTGAACAACCAGCACCCCCCCTTTCAAAATGGAGAAGGATTTTCTCAGCGGGACATCAATTCTCTTTCGTCAGCTTTTCCGCTGAGCACGGGTCAATTATCTCTTTATGACATGAAAATGCAGATTTTCCTGCAGATTGCAGGCACGGAAAGACAGATGAAGGACGAAGCATGAAGAAACTCTCATTTTTTGGGGGGATATGTATGTGCTGCTTATGCAGTAGGCATGCTGCAAATGAGGAGTCCAGGGTCATAAACAAAGGCAGGATTTCACTAACCTAATGTTGACTTATTCTTTGAAACCCAGCCATAACCTCAGACAGCATTAGAGTGGATTTACTTTGACACTTTGAAGCATCAGCACCTTTGCCTGAGTGAGAAAAAGGTTGTTTTTTTGGCACCTTGATTCACAGGATTGATGCAGCATGACAAAAACGAAACATTTTTGGTGGTCCTTTTATTTTACTCATTTCGTATCAGATTTAAAAAAGATTTCTCAAATATCTATTTACAAAAGAAGTGAAAAATGAGCTGAAGTGTGACCTCTAAATGGTGGCTTCTGGGGCATTAGGCTCTTCCTAACACCGTTATCTGTTCTGAAACCGTCAGTTTGAAACCTGTTTTAAGAAATCCTGGAAACTTTGAAGGATCCAACAATTATTTTGCAGCTGTGAGAAAAATAAACACGGGAAAGGTCATGACAATATGCTCATGATGTTTTTCCAGCCGTGGAGAGTGTTTAATGTCAAGCTTGTCTGCTGGTGAATTTAATTAGTCTTGAAGGAATAACAACCTATAAACACATTTCTGTTTACAAAATTAGTCCGCAGATTCTTAAACATTCGGTTCAGTTTGTCAGAAACAATTACGGGATATGAAAATTAGTCCGCATGTCAGGAAGTTCCTCTGAAAGCTGCGTTGGATGTGGAATAACTGCAGCTGTCTCATTTTAGTGGCTTCATCATCCATTTTTGCGGCTCATCCCGTTTTGTTGGAGCCAAGAGGGCGAAGCCTCTCCTCAGCAGATTGCATTCAGACAGAAAAACATGTATGCAAACTCGAAAGCAATTGAGCTTCCAGTTCATTTAACAGCAGCCACAATGGCCCCTGTTGGCTCTGCTCGCTTTGTTGGCTAAGTCACTTAAAAAGCTCTTACTGATTACTCATAACGTTTTACCAAATTAAATAGTAATTGCATTATTTCACTAATTACTCATCAGCATTGGATTGCCTTTTTATAACTTCCATCAGTCTGCGTGGGTCTGAAAAGATACTTTTAAAGAGTTGAAATCCTCCTGCAGCCTCCGTATCTCATCCTCTGCATTTTAGAGGAGGAGAAACAGAGTAAGATGAGTTAATTGGCCTGCGAGGGTGCATTTTCAACATATTAGCTAAACCCCAGCAATTAGTTCAACAATAAACGCAGCGACTGGAGGTGGCTGTGCAAAGGTGCCATGCCTGCTACTTCACTGAGGCCTTTTAGGGTGCACATGTGTACGATAAAGCCTTAATATCTGGACCGTCCTCACCCTAAAGCTGCACTGGAAGGTTTGGAGTTATTAGAACTTTAATTTCTTTTCAAAGTGTAGCTTTGACTATTTATTTATCTATTTTTTGCAGCTGTCTTCGCTAAAATGTGGGGATTTTCCGTGACTCACATAGCACATTTCTTTCCTCTGCTTTCTCTTTTAAGCCAACGGGAGAGGCTTTGGTGGTGGCGACAACATAATGCAATATGCATATTCTAAAGCCGGAGCACATTTTGTCCATGCCGCCTGCAGCATGATGGAAAAATATGGCAGAACCACCAGAAGGAGGGTCTTTTGGAGTTGTTGCAAGGAAGTAACTTTAAAAGATGTTTTCTTTTCTGTTGGATTAAAAAGCAGATTTAAAAAAAAAAAAAAAAACGTTTTATGTTTATCTAAATGATCCAAATCAACAGACGTTCTACCTTCGAGAGGTTAATTTGGGAGTAAGTAGCTGCATAATTTTACATTTCAGACTGTATTTCATCTTGTTTGTTTTGCCTAAGAACCCACTTGTTTCTGTTTTTCTTTTTTAATTATGTTTCCTCTTTTATTCTCAAAAAAAGTCATAAAATTACATGGATATAGATATTTAAGGTGCTCCATAAATGTTGAGAATATTTTATTTGATTCAAGATTTTTAGAAAGAAAATGCAAAGTTAAAAACTAAAATGTCATAGCAAAGCTTTTACGAATTGCTCCAAAAGCAAGTACATGTAGTCTGTATATCCATTTGCATGTGACTGTTTCCGTCGTTACTCATAATCTTGCCGCATCGATCTGTGAGGGTCACTGGCAGCTTCACGTCGCCGCATCTGCCTCCTCTTCCTCTTCCTCGTTATGGCAGACACCTCCTCTGCGGCTGATGTTTACTGAGCACACGTCAGCCGCCCTATGGCGACCGAGGCAGAGTGACGATTGATGGAAGATGGGAAAAGAAAGGCCGCCTCCTCCTCCTGCACAAGGTTAATCTCATCCTCAGTCTCCACTAGGATGTCACTCTAATGAAGCCCCAACAGACGAACACTTAATAATAAGAGTTAAGAGTATAGTAACCTTGAAGACTTTGCACGTATCGCTCCTTTTTTTCTCCAACACTATATGAGACTTCCTGTGATCAAGGACAGACGTTCATTTAGATAGAAGAGGTCAGAACAAGAGCATTCCCTTGATGGTTGCAAATTCTCTTTGTGACATTTCTTCTCTGCACAGAGCGCTGAGATGATGATCGGCCTGTGTTTTCCCACTTTAATGTTGTCTGAGACAGATAAAAAGCTACAAACTGCTCCACTTCTCATTCACTCCTCTTTTTTTCCTTTTCACTGCTGATCAATGCTCTTAATGATGGCAATCAATCAGGAAAATGAAAGATTTACTCTCCAATATTAATTTTGCTCAGCATCGATTGGGGAGAGAAGAGTATTACTGCCATTAATGCCTTTTGAGGTGCTTTATTGAGCTGCTTGCCTTCAAAAACAAGTCGTTCATCTTTCATTTCAGCACTTTCATTACGCCTTTGAACATAATTACAAACATATAACAGTCACTTGAGGTGATGTTTACTAAACTCTGTGATAATTATGTTCAACTTTAGGGTTTAGTTTCTTTGTGTAAATGTTCTCTTTTGCTGGTTTTGCTCATCAGCTAAAACGAATGCAGCCACTCGCTTCCCTAGATTTGACTTTAAATTTGTCATACAGATCTGATGTGCAATCCCTATCATGACGACTTTACTCAAAACTAAAATGTTTGTGTCATTGCAGTTTATTTCCGTTTGTTTTTCAGAAATACTTTAGTCTCTTAGACATCACAATGAGGCCGTTTTTTTTTTTTGTGCTGACTGCAGACAGCTTTAATGTCACACCGGGGGCAGTCACCGTGCCAGCGAGAGGCAATTATGAAAAAAAATCATGTAAAAGTATTAGATGATGAAATGCAGATGAGCAGCTCTTATCCGCCTGCACATGTTTGCTTGTTTTGAGCTTTGCAGTGGGTTCAGGTTTGTAATGACTGTTTATGAGAACTGGACTGAGTGAGCCCCCCTCATGTTCCAAACAGGAAGTACACACTGGAACCAAATAGCCAAAATCCCTTAGACTTCTATACAGACATAAACAGCTACTACTCAGTCATTCTATTTGTCTGAATAACCATTCTTTCTCTTCTAGCCTTTTTTTTAACATGTTCTTACTAATCCAATTTTTTCCAATATTTTTTTCTGTAATGAACATTATTCTAGTTATAATTGTTTATTGTTGCCTCAATAAAAGTAGGCGGTGCCTGCTGGCCCCCACGTCCAACGTTTGATTGACAGATCTACTGTCGCCCTCTTTCAAGTGGCCGTCCTACAAGCTCACTCCCGATTGGCGAAAGTGGTTGTCATGAAATGATGACTCAGACCAACTCTGTTTACTGATGTTGTCTGGTTCCAACATGGTGGTGTCTGCATTGGGAAAAAATGGCAACTGAATTGACTTCATTGGGTTGGGTTTCAATGGGTGACGTCACACTCAGTTCTTAGATTTAGTCAATGCAGTCTGTAACTAGTCCTCTCTGCAGATCCAACTTAGTTAGCAAAAGCTTGGATACTTACATGAAAAGCTATATTTATGTACCTCGTAATTTAATCAATTTTTTATCATCTTTTATTAATAAAACATTTTTTTCACACATCCATTCATGCAGCCATAGAAAGATTTTGGGACATTCTGAAGTAGTAGTAAAAGTAGCAAGTACTACTTCTAAAATGCAGTATTTCTCAGATTAGGGAGCACTTACAGATGATTTCAAGTGGTGACACAAATTCACGAGGAGTTAATGAAATAACTTTAAAAGCCTTTAGCTTTTTTGTTACATTCCTAAGCAGAACTTGAAATGGACCAGAGTAACCTCATGTAACCTTGCTCTCTGTGGGCTTTGAAATATGTGAGAAATGTGCATTGTGTCAAGAAATGAATAGTTCAGAAAAAACAGGTCAGATTTCTTTACTCGTCTTTGGCAGATCTATTTGACAAGTCTGCTGCTTTTTTTGTGAGGGTTCATTTTTTTTTTTTCTAAAGATGTGATGTTAAAGGCAGAAAAAATCTTACAAACAGCAAAGTTGTCTTTACCAGGCGCTCAGACACAACTCTTACTCCAGTTTTGAGGATTTGTTTCTGATAACAGAAGACGAGGAGTTTCATTGATACAATTGATCAGAGTTTCTAACCTGTCCCATCAAACGAAGATGTACAAGTTAAACAATGTAAGTACATGGTTTCAAAGCTAAGAGCTGCATCTAAATGTATCTAAACCTGTTGGAATGTATTTTCAAAGAGAGATAGAACTGAATCAGATCCTAACATCATGTTACCTTGGAGTAGTTTTAGATTCACAACTTGATTTTAAACATTATGTAAAGAAAACAAAATTAAAATTTACTTATCCAATTTTAGATACATCAGGTACAACTTAATCTTGAGTCAGCTATACTATATTTTGTTGCAATGTTTATGTCACACTTATCATACTGCTTAACCAGCTGGGCATCAGCCAACATAACAACTCAAAAACACAAACAAGCTCTAAAAGTAAAAGACAGAAAGCCCCAAGCTCACCATCACTGTCACTGTCAGGAGT
>BSAI01000104.1:26401040-26486991 GCA_036245035.1 Adrianichthys oophorus
AAGTCGGATAAGCATCTCCGACTCCGACTTCCGATCTCAGCTGGCAAGTCGGAAGTCGGAGTCGGACACCCACACACACACACACACACACACACACACACACCTCTGGTCCTCCACAGGAGCCATCTACAGAGTACTAGACACACTACAGCTCCCAGCAAACCCAGCGCACACTCCCCGGATGCCACTTAGCGGACACTCATGGACAATCTTTGATACTTCAGCACTGCACAGGGCCTCACTCAGTGAGAAGTATTGCTTTCTATCACCCTGCCTGCATTACGGAGTGTTTCTACCTGGACCTCACGTTCTGTTTCTGATCCTGCTTATTCTCTGATTGCCTACCACCTGCCCTGACCCTCGCCTGGACTCTGACATCTCTAGTCTCTTCTTGAATGATCACATGCTCGTGATTGACCTCGTGGAACCAGCCGTCTGCCCGTTTGTGACAGTCATATACTGAAAAAAACAAAACATGGTGGGATAATTATGTCAAATGCAATGACTCAATTTTAATTTACAAAATCCTTCACAGCCTGGCCCTCCTCCTTTACAGACATTTATATTAAAAAAAAACACACAAACAGGGCAACTAGAGTCGTTTCCATGGGGGGTTAACTGTTCCATCAGTCAGGCTGTATTCTCCTCCAGAGCATCTCATATCTGGAAGCCATAGCGTCCCATACCTCTATTCCCCCAAAAATAAGACAACTGACAGCTCTGAGCTCATTTAGCAAACATACATATATATAAACATATTTGTAACATCTGTCCTTCTATTTTATTTTGTTTGCTTTTTTCTACTTTTTTCTACTTTTTTCCTCAATTGTTGCTTCAATGTTTATGAATTTATGGTTGTGTTTTTCTATTGACAACTCCATCTTTGTTGTTTTGTATCTGCTGTTCTCTGCCTTCTGTTATCCTTTCTTTGATTTAACTTGTCTTTTTGACTTTGGGAGCATCAACCTGTTCAATAAGGACTAACGATGGAAATTAGCCTTAAAGGCTATAATTGTATGTTTTAAATAGATGCTGTCTCTGTCATAAATAAATACACACACAAACAAAGAATAAGAAACCTGCATCAGATCACCCTCATGCATGTTGTTCAGAAAGCCTCCATCCCTGTTTTCTTTCAGTCTCACCTTTTTAAAATGTTTTCTGTCACATTAAGAAGACAAAATCTGCTCCACAAAATGTCTCGATTATTGTTTGAAATCCTGTCCTGACACTGGAATGGAGAATCTTTTCACTGTTTCACACATGGTAATGTTTTTAAGCTGGGTTAGGGGGATCTCCTCCATCTTTATCTTGTCTTGCTTCTGTGGGTGTACACATGCTCCACAGCCAGAGTGAGAGAAGTAGAGCAGGTTTTGTTGATGACTTAAGGGATGGGAAGCGCACCGGGGCCTCAAACGCAGAGTATTTAAATAATCCCCGGGTCTCCTCTTTCCTTCTGATGCCTTTGTTCACTTGGAAAAGTTGAAATCACTATACAGCCTGCACCTCCTGGCTTTTGGGAGAAGGACAGGAGAGAGGGAGAAGATGTTGAATCATGTCGTTGGTTTTTTTTTCCCTCTGCATCCAGGTCCTAGAGCATGAAAGAACATCCAAATACACATCCCAAATCTTCTCACTGCTTTTTCCAAGCACACGAGAAAGCAGTGCAAAGGGAACCAAGGAATAATCAGCCATGCTTATCTTAACGCTGTACTGAGGAGACCTATAATGAGACTCACTCATCCATAGTGGAGAGCTTAATAATTCATTGTGGTAGCTTTGCAGGTGAACCCTATCACATTACAATTTAAAGCTCTAAAAGCTAGTATTGCTTAAGGGGAGTGCAGCATGACTGAACAATGGGCTGACGAACCCCTGAGCATACAGCTGTACAAACACCAGCAAGAGTTGTGTTAGGCACACTCCCTTAAAGTTCCACTGTGATGAAAATGACATTTTTGACATGTTCTTGTGGCATGTTTCTGATGATAGAGTACATATATTATGAAAAACAAGCTCAACATTGCATTTTTGAGGATTTTATTCAAACGTGAATCAGGAACAGATGATAAATACAGTTTGAAAAATTAGTGATGTAGAAAACACACGGGGGGGGGGGGGCAAGCTCCTTGCTCTGCGACATTCCCATGAATCCATTTGTACAAAACAAAAGCCATCTACGTCTTAATTTTCCTCATCTGAGCTGGTTATTGGATTATAACTGTACGGCTGGATAGTTCCAATACTGCTCACCATTGGTAATGGTAGGTTGGGGATGTGAGCGGCTGTAAGCTCGCGGGAGAACGCAGAGAGGTCACAACGGGGAGGCGTCGGAAGGCGAGGCCAACAACTCAGAGGGGAATTGTAATCAACTCCTGCTGTTCTGCAGAAACTTTATCCATTTTTTTTTTTTTTTAATTTTGGTTAAAAACGGCACAATCAGAATTAAAAGACGACTGTATAAAATAGGTCAAAAGATGATTAGAGTGGGATATTACTAATCTTTGCTTAAAGCCTCCACCTTACACCAGAATTTCGACCAAATGGTTCTTGAAAATTGTGAAGAAAAACTTTTTTTTAAATTTTCCAGAGCTTGACAATGACCCGTGGGGAAAAAAAAAAATGTCCTCCAGGAACAAGCATTGAAATTCTGTCAGCACAGGAAAAGTACTGGCTGAACAGAAACCGTTTCGGCTTTGTTTTGTCTCAAGGGCAAAGACTTTCAGTCCAGTCATGTTTCGTCCTACTGTCACAGCCCCCCCGAACCTGGCAGGGTTCCACTCAAAGTCTTGTAAAGAGGGAGAATATTAGTATTTCTGAGTCGACACACTTGTTTTTCTGTGGACCTTTGCTCTGATTAAGGATCTAGAAGAGTGTGCCGGCGTTTTTTTCTCCTCTCCACTAAAAGTCATTTTCTCACCGGGAACCCACAGGCATTCGATGAAGATGGGGTCGGCTTTGTCGGTGACCCCTGGCACCCACTGTCTGTGAAGAGCATCCCAGATGGGTTGGACTGTAGCCCAAGCTTCCTCTTCTTCTTTCTTTGAGCCTCCATATCTGTTGCTCCCTCCAATCCCCACCTCACCCCACCCTCCCCACAGGAAGAGCACAGGTCGCTTGGCACAAACGCCGTGTACAGCTGTGACCTTGCAGGTCTCCTTAATGGAGAACTTGGCATTGTTCCACAGTTTCTCAGCCAACAGACATCCCACCCCACCTTCCCCCTCGCACCCCCTCGTCTCTCGATCCACGTTGTGCTCACCTCTAACCCATCGGTCCCCTAACATCTCCACCTAGGAGCTGAGACGCATCAAATCAGAGACATTAAGTGTCACCCACAACCGTGACTGATAAGGTCTCTGCCCCTCCCTCCATTGGGGTAGGGGGGCACTACAGAGCAATCCGGGAATTTTCTGGACTCCAATGAAGCAATGCAACAAGATGACAGAAGCAGTCCTGGTTTGAACATTTGCTTGTGTTTGCACGTGCAACAAGAAGAAATGCCAAAACAAGCTGGAATCTCATTAGCTCACTGTAACCTTCAGGGAATCAGTCTGATGGGATTAACTGATAGGAAGATCATTCACATCCAAGCGTATTATCTGTGGAGGCGCGGGGTTGGATGATCTCAGATTATGAACACACTTCCTACTATGAAGCAACAATAATATCATGATGCACATATTGCTTATCAGAGAAAGTATTTATTGTGCTTAATGAACTAAAAGCAGATTTGTTGATTGAATATGAACGCTTGGTAATCTAATTGAGAGACCTGTTAGGTTTGAACAGTCATCAATATTGTCATTTTTTTTAAAGAAAACAAAACATGAATTACAAGACCTGCCAAAAATTAAAATCAACCCAAACTTTTGCTGAAGGATCAGATGATATTATTAACTAGAACTTCTCTAAAACGCTGTGTTTTATGTTGGATAATGGCATAAAAGAAAAAAAAACAGACAGACCTGTTCAGAAATTTTAATATTTCTTCATCTACTTTGCTTGCATGGATACCATGGAGTGGTTCCTTGCTATCACACAGTTCACATTAATTACATTTTTTAATTTTGCACTACATTTTAGTTTTTTGGGGGGTTTTTTGTGTCTCCTTTCCAGATTTCATATATGGTGCATTCTTTTAGAACGTACTTTCTGATAAATAAAGGAACTGTAAGCACACGTTATAATTATTATTAGTTGTTTATTAAATAGTTCACAAACATAATACATAGTTCTTTATGCTTTACACTTTTATTCAATGCTTTAACATTTTCTTTCTTTTCTATTGAAAACCCAAATAAAAAGTCAAAGCTTTAAGATGCCAAAGTGTTCTGGATGACCCGGAACTTCAGCAGTGGTGACATGGCCACAGAACATCACCGACTGAACCAAAAAAAAAAATCTGTTCTGAAAGTGGCAGCTAGCAGCAACAAAGATCCTTTCTCCTTCCAGTGTTGCTGAACCAAGTTAGAGTGGAAGAAAAATTTTTTAGCAACTGAGGAGAGGAACAGAGTGAGTCACAGTAATTCGGATGAGGAAAAAATACACACAAGACTTTCTCCTGGTGTCTCTGGAATGAAAACTGCTTAGTTTGAATACATTCCTTCTGTCTGCATGTGGTTTTCTTGGATGTGCAATTGCCCAGTCAGGCAGATAAGAGTCCGGCTTAGCCAACCATCACCAGACATCATTTGGTGGATATAAATAAAAAGAAAAAATGTCAAAAGATCAAAGCATTCTGCGTATAAGATTTGATTTAGTTGCACTGTTTACACCAATTCCAAGTAAATCTTTAAGTAAGATAGTCCTGGGGGGCTTTTGTTAAGAAGTGCTTTGAAGTTTGAAAATATATATAAACAAGAAACGGCAAATGTCTTGAAGTGGTAAAAAATAAAACAATCTGACACGATTGTTGTTTCTCTATCACTAAACAAAGGTAAAAATCTTCACCATTCCTGCAACTGTTATGCGCTCATTACGCTTATGCTACGTTCTCATCTAACGTGATTAGCGTCTTCCGCCTCTGGTTAGATGCACATCAGATTTACTGCTTGACACTTGTCCAAAGTGTGTTCCTGAACCTGCTGCTCTCACCATGTTTTGGAGAAGCTACCATCAAATGTTTTTAGCCTAATCACTACACAGCGGACACAGATTATGTAGAGAGATCAAGTTTATTTATTTTAAAAAGCTCTACAAAACCTCAGTAATCACATCTCTATGAAAATATCCTAAAGTTCAGCAGGAGAACAAATGAAAACGATCAGCTTCTCTGCTGGTGGATTTTGGAATTCAGCTGCTGTTCACGTCATCAACATGTAGCAGATAGCATTGCAAATAACATAGCAGATTGGGTTCCCACCTTGCCCACCCATGTGTCAAAGTGTCCTTGAGCAAGACACTGAACCCCACTTTGCTCCTGGTAGTTATTGGTTGATGCCAGTGTTCGGCAGCAGAGCCGCCATCAGAGTGTGAATGTGTGGGTGAATGGGACTGTGACTGTAAAACACTTTGAGCCTTCAAGGAAGTTTGTAAAGAGTGTCATTTACCATTTCAGATATTTGAACTTTAATAAACATTGCGGCATCAGAATTTGAGTTGGATTGAGTGAGCCCAGTTTCTGATTGAACACACCTGATCCAGGTGACCAGCAATTACTGAAGCAGGATTAGCTGCCAAAACAAAGTCGTAGTTCAAGATGGACAGGGTTGAAGACCACTGTGCTAGAGAATCGTGCTGCAAACCCAGACCTGCAGGTCCTCTGATTGCATCTTTAGATTGGCCTTACATTAAAACTGGATGTCCTGCTGTGCAAAGCATGTTCAGTGTGAATACAGCTTTGTTAGTGTTGTAATTATTTGTATTTCCTAAATTACCAGAAACCTTGTCAGTCATTTTTCATTTCAGTAGATAAAAGGTAAAATAGTGAACTTTTAAAAAGCACGCCAAAAAAGCCAACAAGTGTTTCAAAAATGCAGTTCAGTTGTCATCCAAGTGACTATATGTTTGCATGAAAATTCTATCTTTTTAAATGGGTGACTTCAGCCATGAGAGATAGGAATCCGAGCCATTTAAACCAGTTTGGAAATGTAAGTAAAGTGCTTATTTGAAAAGTATCTACACATGTCAAAGTTTGTGCTCACCATGTACACAATGGGAGAAAAAAATTATTCAATTTATTTAAAACAACAAAAAAGTTGAAATTCTGCCAGGTGCATTCATGACTGAAACAAAAGTCTGTTATGTGAAAGCAAAGCACACAAAGACATGAGACTGTAGAGCGCTGTAGAGACTTTCAGCAGACATCATGCCTTATCTGGATTTAAGGCACAAACAAGGGATGGCGAACATGTTGTTATTCAGGAAAAAGAATGTGATCTCTTTTCAAACTGATTCTGGGTTCTGCTTAGATTTGAGCAAAGTTGAGCCTCTGATTATTTTTGTCATTCAGAAATGAATCTTCATTTAAAAAAGTGTTTTTAGACATTTTGTAACTGTCATTCATAACTGACGAGAGAGAAAAGATGAGTCATAGTTGCATGGGCCTCAAACCTTTTTTTTTCCACCAAATTGTCCATATTTTTTCAAACACTTGTTGAATATTTATACCTATTTATCATGTTTCTGGTTAAGAATCTTCCTGCAACTATTGCAACATTACTTGCATCACCTTCCATCCATGGTATTTAATTATAAAATGACTAACGATTAAAAAAAAAAAACAAACACAGTCACAGCATATTTTCTGTGGAAATGGTTCTAATGTTTTGGTTCCTTTAACTATTTTCAATAACACCACTCTTTTGTTCCAAACCATCATTCAAGTATTTTTGGAACTTTTGATCAAGGCCATTATTGAATTATGTGCCATTATGTGTGTGTATGTGGGGGGGTAAAACTCCAGAATAACTGATGTACGGTGGATTATAAAGGTTTCCATAGTAATCAGTGGACTAAGATTTATTCTCTTCTTAAAATATGTGCATATTAAGTGACATTAATGACCTTTCCCGTAATTACTTGTGGAGCCATGTCTTTCAACTTCAAATCCGTTTTCTTGCTTTAAAAAAGGTTCTTAAAACATCTAGACAGGGTCTAAGATCCACCGAAAAGCTGGTCTAATAGTCAACAGAAATTCTTACGTAGATCATACAGAAAAAAAAATTGTAGTCTGAAAGCTGGAGCATTAGTGTCAACAAATGTTTTCCAGCATGTGGGCTACAAAAGTTTTTTTGCAGATTTTTAAAAATCGTTTTCAACGCTTTTTTCAGTCTTATATTTGGCTGAGCTGTGGTTTGACCGGTGTGGTTTAACTCCACCTCAAACTCAACCTGGAATCTGACCACTGCAAACATAGACACTTTGAGAACTCTCCTGGGCCTTTTCTATTTGGAGGCACCAGACGATGCACACCAATACCGCACACCACGACATCACCATAAAGGACTTTACAGTGATGTTATTTATGAATGAAGCTCTTAGATCAGAGCACTACATCTAAAGCAACACAAATTTTCCTAAATTGGTGAATGTTATGGTTTGGTCTGCTGCACACAATCGAAAGCCTTATTCACATGCACCCATACGGGGGTTGACCTGGTTGACCAGGCCCATGGAGGGTCATAGACGAAGCGGCTGCATTTTAAGGGGAGCGCAGGTGTGTCTTGCAGTTACCTTGAGGCTCTTACAAACACCTCAAAGGACATCATGAAAATGGAACGTACCATTGTCATGGGTGCGGTATTGTGAAGTATTTGTAAGGCTGATAGAAGTTGTACGCCTTATAGGTGATGCTGTCATTCTGTGCCCTTATGTCACACTTCGGTTGGGTGCAAGTACTGGCGCTTTACTCACTGTGCTCGAATGCCACGTGCAGTGGGTGAGCCCGCAGGAAGCCCACACAAACGCACTCTGGTTGCCTAATTTCCTCATTTGTAATAGTCAGTCTTCCAACAAGGTGCATGCAAAGAGTGCAGGCTCCCTGCACTGCCTGCAGGATTTCAGGTGTTTGGAAAAAATGCAAAATCTTTCTGAAGTTTCATGCTTTATGATGTCTGCACCTCACTTACTTCACCCTTACTTTCCATCTGCATGCTTTGTGCAGATTTGCCCATCATTCGCCCACAGACAGCCCATACCTACCCCAAAGACATTTTTGTAAATGTTTAAAATACATACACATGCAATACACATTTAAGAATATGAAAGAAGTCATGTCCTGCTAATGCCATATTATAGATTGCCATTATCCCACCTGTGAGCAAAAGCAAACACACCTGCAGTGTTTTATATTGAAAAAAATAGGAGGGGACCTAACAGGTTTTACAAAAAAAAAAAATGCTTATTCTGATATTTGTAAACTAAAAAACTGAGCATTTTAAAATGCTGTTATACCCTAGTTGTGACAAAGTCCACATGGTAAGCTGTGTTCTTGCGCTGAGTCCAGTTTTACAGGTTTGACTGTTTCTTTTCGCTCCCAATTTTCATTTGACTTTGAGTCGAAAAGCTGGGGGCGCATTTTGCCAACAGACATGACAACAGAACTTTGTAGCTAAAGAAACC
Organism: Adrianichthys oophorus; assembly: GCA_036245035.1. NCBI lineage: Eukaryota > Metazoa > Chordata > Actinopteri > Beloniformes > Adrianichthyidae > Adrianichthys > Adrianichthys oophorus. Next base: position 26,409,606 of record BSAI01000104.1, read on the forward strand.
TTCATCTGCTGCTTTTCAGTTGTTCAGACAAAGATCTTGAATTTCTCTGTAGAGAAGAGAAAGGCATCTGCTATACATAATCCATTTGATAACTTTGTGAAATCATTGTACGAGCAGTCATTTAACACTGGGGTTCTACTTTGAAAGACAAACAGACCTAGATTGAGGCAAAGGATCATATTCCTATACTTTCGGGGATTTCTGTTTCATAACCTGCATCTCTTTGTTTGCCATTATTCACAAAAAATTGCCATTTTGCAGTTTAACAATACTAACAATATTTTTTTTTGTCTGTGTGAGCTCTATTTGGCAGTAAAAAAGAAATCACCTGATCTGTCCTATGAATCACGTTTCCCGTCCCAACACAGGTCTTAATGATGCCTTGATGATGGAGGAAGACAGTTGTGTTCTTTAGTGTTTTTCTTTTTATGTGTACTCTTCAATTTTTTTTTTTTCCATGAATGGAAACCAGAGCACAAAGAAAGCAGAAACATATGTTTTCCTTTGGTCTGCAGCACATCGCTGTTACTTTTTCTGATTCTGAAGAGGTGATGAAATGTCAGTGTTACATTTAGAGCTTGTTGCACTGTGCCAAAGTGGATGAGAAAAAAATCTATGTGGTTTTTACTTTTATTTAGTGATATATAAAAATTTTACTTCAACATTGTAAATCTGAAAAAAGAACAATGGAAACACAGCTCATTAGTTGACCAACGTGTTCTGACACACTGGTAGGGAGGAAAAATTAATTATATTTTCCAGTTGCTGCTTGGTAAAAATGAATGACATGAGCTTTTGTTTCAACAATAGTACTATAAAAAAAAGGCTTTTGGTCAGTTTTCAAGGGTAACTTTGCCATGGAAGGCATTTGTAGTTGAAATAATAAAAGATTATCAATGACATGGACTGTCAATAATTATACGTTTCCATGTATTGACATGCTGAAAGCCCAAGGAACGGCATGTTTGTCTGAAGGCTTAACACAGATCAATACACTTTCAAGGTTCAATGACATAATGTTCAGCAGCTGGGCAACAATGTGTCACTCCACATTTTTTAATATAGCTGTGTTAATACCACATGATTGTCTACACTATTGCTTTTTATTTTACAAAGCTAACATAAAAGGGCAAATATGGAGCAAAATAAAAACACCCAGTGGTAAAAACAAAGAAAAAAACCTTAACAAGGTTTCTTGATATTCCATTAAATTTACTTTATTTTTAAACCTAAAAGTTTGATATCAGATCCCACATGTTTAAGTTAGATATTCTTTAAACCTGTAGAATGAATGTGTTAAAGTCCCAATCTGATCATCTTTTGATGTATTTAAAAGTGTTCCCAGTGGTCTTTCTATTATGTTAAGCCATTAACACAAACTAATTTTCTTGGACATATTTTCTGCAGAACAGCAGAGGTTTATTAGAAATTCACGTCTGAGTTGTTGGTGGAACCATTGCTGCAGAGCAAGTTCTCCTGTTAGCTTACAGCCCCTCACACCCTCAAACTAATATTAGCCGTGCAACAAAAATAATGAGCAATATTGGAGCTGTCCAGCCATACAGTTTTGAACCAGATTCCAGCTCAGACGAGGAAAACAAAGACGTGAATGGATATGCAAGTATACTCAAAAATAGAATTTTAAACTTAATTGTCTTTGTTCTCCATCATCAGCTACATTTTAGAAACACTAAAACATAATTTTTATCATTTTAAAATAAAATAAATCTCAAATATTCTCTAAGCAAATAAATGCTCAATAAATCACATTCACATCTATTTACTTTCTTTTATTTGAATGACAAAAAATACATTTTTTTCTCGCATTTATAGTTAAATGTGTCTGGAAATTCCATCTCTGCAGGTGGAAACAAAACTGCAATTTCAATTTGGGATGGCTGAGATGCACGGTGTGTGATATCAGACTTAATCACGTGAAGGCAGTTTGCCTTTAGAGACTGAGTGTGACACATGAGGTATCACTGAACTTCAATACTCATTGAGTTACAATAGCTGGTGCAACTTCATTTATTCCATGTCTGAATTCCATCACTTACTATATTACATTATTACATTACTAAGTAGTTTTTCTTTATCTCCTGATCATGATCTAAACACGTGCTAGGATCCACTGAGAGTGTCAAGAATCCCCGTCACGACTGTTGCCCTGAGTTGGTGTTGAGCTTTGCCAGACTTAATTATAAAACTGTGAATCTTTTGGAGAAACTCTGACGCCATGTCATTTTAAAGCTCATTTATCATCATAGGATAAAAGGAAAAAAAAAAAAGACTTGAAAGGAAACGCTGCAATAGGAAAGAACTAAAAGGAAGGCATAAAAGAAAAGAGAGAAGTGAAAAGGAAGTGGCTCTCTACGGATGGCTTGTCATCTGAGGTGAGACTGAACAGAACAGAGGTAAACAATGGATGTTTGGTAAAAGGCAGAAGCAGTCAGGCAGGCAGTAATAAAAAAAGAGAGAGAAAAAAAGAAGGAAAAATAAAAACAGCCGCAAGTCTTTCTTAGGGGAAGCTGCCAGTGTCCATTTGTCTGAGTGTGCAGCACACTGTCAGCTGCCATAACTACCCATCAACCCCCTTGGATTTTTCTGCCCCAACAATTCCCTGTAGCATGGTGATTGTGTGTGTATGTACATTTGGTGTATGAATGTCAGTGTGTGTGTGTGTGTGTGTGTGTGTCACATGGCCCAGACCGGTTTGAGGGCTTGTTTGAAGTATTTGAGAGAGATGCAGGTACTGATCCCAGATGACATTCTTGACTGTGTTGTGGCGCCTGGAGTGTTGACCTGCTAAGGTGGCAGTGCCGACACAGGCCATCTGTCTCAGCTTATCTGGATCTTCTCATCTTCCTGCTCAGAAACAGTGTTTGCTTTTTCCTCCTGTGAAGATCGCAGTTTCAAATTAAAGGCTGTCTGTGAACATACCATCAAACTAGGGTTTCGACAAGCAGAATCGCAACAAAAACAAGATTTTTGGAAAAGAATGTAGATGTGGGGTTTGCTCCTCCTATCCCTTGCAAGCGATTAATTAAACTTTACTTTACTCTATTCAGTGTGTTGTGTTTGTGATAGAAGAATAAAGGCAAATGTGTCTATTATGATGAGGAGTAACTACTATATCAAGATTAAAGCGTTATTTTCTTTTACAATCAATTTATGAATTGAAATATTAAGTAGATCATGTATCCATGTATGCATGCATACATATTTACATATAGTCAGAAGGTATGTGTGTGTAATTGCATGGAATAAACCAATCACTAGATTAAACATATTAAAAATACTATACATTTTTTTTCATTTTCTAGCTTAAATCAATCCACCTTAGCAACAGTAGAGATTTTTAAGTCATACATTTACAGAAGTTGTTTGCATCTTTGCACAGCAGCCACCATATGGGAGCTTTTTTTTGTTGTTGTAAAAATCACATTAAGTATTCAAGCATAACTTTAGACCAAATACTTTAACAAGAGAATATTCTGAAAAATTAATTATAAAAGGCATTATCTGGTGCCAAACTTAAAAAGGCCATTTGCTATAGAAAAAGGGATAAGACACTGACTAAATGTTTTCTTTTGTAGTTTAACAAAGATGAATCCAGGAAAAACAGAATCCTTGAAGTATTCCTTATATGAATATTTAAGCACAATATGATTTAGTTTGTTTTTGCACTGACAGGATTTGAATAATTTACAATTATTCTATTACCCGTATCAGCAAATACAAAATGTTAGACTTTGAGCTTCTTTTTAGTAAACCATATTGTGACTCTAAAACATATCTTTTAGGTTTTCTGCAATAGGCCTAAATTATTGGTAGAAACTAAAGGATACAATGAGCATTTTTTTCACCTTTGTACCTGCATGTTCTTTTTTTGTCTATGAACGTGCATCTGATTGTTTCAAGTCTATTTCCTGCAACAGAAGCTCCAGTGTTTTTGATTCTGTCACTCTTTCCTGTCCTCACTGACTTTTACTTGTCACAGCAATCGATGACAAGTTTTCATCTCCAGACTTTTCTTGTTGCTTGCTCGGCACAGGGAATTGCATGAAAAAACATTTAATGTAGACTGTTGTCATTAGACATCCACTCCAATGAAAATATGGTTTTGTTTTTTTTTTTACATATTCTTGACAGGTTTTCTGATGATGGAGGACATATGTGAAGAAAATTAAGCTCAAAAAACATTTCTGAGTATTCCTTATATTAATTGTGACAGAAAATACAGTAGATGAGCCATGAGCTTCAGCAACAGCAACAGGGATGGGAAAGAGAGGCAGGGTTGCTGAGCGCAATTGGTCCCATCCACAAATCAGAGGTGAATGTCTGCTACTCTGCAAAAACTTTTCCAGAAAACAGAGAAAACTTTTTAGATTTTGGCTAAAAAAAAACAGCCTAATCATAATTAAAAACCACTAGAAATGCTTTTACAACAGATCAAAAGATGATCGGTGTGCGACTTTAAAAGGCATATAATGTGACCTTACTGGAAGGAAGTTGTGGTCATTTGCAAAGAGGATGGACACTTTTGATTTTGACCTCATAAAACGAATGCAGTTCCACTACATCTGAAAAAGAACAAACATTTTACAACAAGCTTTGCCTAAAGAACCCCAAAAGATGTCCTTTGCTTTTATTTCCCAGAGGTTCAATACATTGAAAAATGAGACAGTATTGTATTTTGCATAAAAATCAAAGGTTGAAGTCACACGTGACACCCAGCTGTTGGCACATCTGTCAGACTTGGAATAACCAGAGGACCTCCACAGCACCCGTCCCCACATGTTTGCAGCAGTCCCACTGTCAATTCAGCTCCCTCTTACTTCTGGAGAGGGTGACAGAGTGTGAAAGGTACAGACTTCACCTTTAAATAGGGTAAACTTACCGCTCATCCAGAGCAACATTTTGTGTCAAGGGTTGTGAATCAAACTCGCTGTTGGCTGTTAGTATGGAGGTAAATGTAACTGTCAGCTTCTATGACTTGCAGACAATATTTCAGTAACAGACTGCTGTCTCGGTCTAGACGTGTTTACCCAAGGATAAAAAAGAGATTTCCACAGACCAACCTTAAATAACACATCTGATGGTGTTTTCTTACACAGTTTCAGCCTGTAATAGTTCCGGTAGTGTTCACCTACCTGTATTTTATTTTATTTTATTTTTTCCTGTCAAGGACAGTAACTCCAGGTGCAGCGAGGAGCGATGCAAATCAATCATTTTATCTTGAGTGAGATAATTTATGATGTGCTCGGAGGGTTACGGTTTCAATCTCCGCCATGTTCCTACTGTCATGTCCCATGTTTAGGGCTGTCATCAGTCTTCATCAGGCGCCCCGCTTCATTCCTGCTGTCCCCATCCTTGGAGCCACGATTTATCCCACAAATAATTGATTATGACAGCTTGCATGCAAACAGAAAGAGAACTAAACATGATTAATCACTTTGTTCGATTAATTAGAGCGGTTGATGCATTTTAAGCACCAGTCTCACAGTGGATGATCACTGGAGAGAAGCCCATATAATCAACAGACCTACACCTGGGAGTGTGTGCAGAAAAATCAAACGGTCATTTTGAAAAGATTTTCTCAACACTATCTGGAGACAAACAGTAATTCCTCTCTATTTTGTTTGATCAGGTTTAAAAAAGGTACTTAATGCATATAAATTAAAGGGACGATGATTGACTTTCTAAACGATGATACTGCTTACGTCCTTTGAAATGTATTTTATGTCATGAAAAGTCCAAAAGCAAATTGTGGAAGGCGCGTTGCCCTGTCTGACTTTCCTTGATATTCAAAGTAATACAATACAATTCCCACTGAAAATTGCAAATCAGATCACATAAGCAGGTTCACAAAAAAAGCAATTAAGATTCAGTGAAACATGTAATTTAATCAGACTGAAAAGGAAATATATTAAGGTTAAGAGTGCAGAGTTTTGCCCTTCTTTCCTTGCCCATTATTCAAATGAAGTCACCAGTCAAATAAGGATTTTGATGGACACAAAACTATCTGGAATGACAGTGTGGACTCACTTAGATAATTTACGCCTCTAAAATCAGCTTGTCTGATAACATGAGGAAGGGCTGTCAAGCATTCACTTGTTTCATTGCTTCTTCGTTCAGCATTCTGCTGTGACTCTGCATTAATTAAACTTGCCATACAACAATCCATATGGGTAAAGCATGTTCTTGTCAGACCAGGCATTAAGTCAATTACTTCCAAATTACAACAAATTAGAGGGAAATAGACATCAGATGCCAATACAAAAGGAATGCCTTTACTTCCTCCGGTAATGTCTGAGGACATTCACTTTGATAATGCTGACTTCTTAAGGAGAACATCTGCTATTAGATAGTTGAACCTGTGTTTACAAAAAAAAATAAAATTTTAAAAAGTTATTCTCATAAATCCCTTTTAAAATGAATGCCAAATTGTAATTATATTTACTGTGTTAGTTAGTCTTTTTTTCCCTGGTTGGGCACAGGCCATCAATAACTCCTCACCATGGTCTTTTGTCCTGGGCAATCCTTTCTTGCCCCCTCCAGATTCCTTCTGCATGATCATTGGTGTTCCAAGTCAGGATCTGACGGGTGATGCTGGATTATGGTTTCCTATGGTGTGGCTGATCCAACTCCATCCTCTCCTCCTCATCTTTTCTTTCACTGGTACCTGGTTTGTTCTTTTTCAGAGCTCTTTGTTGCTGATGGTTTCTGACCAGTGGATCTTGAGGATTGTTTTTAGACAGGAATTGCTAAAAAACTCTCCTCTCCTGATAGAGGTTTTTATTTTTCTTCATGATCTAGCTCTGTACATCAGGACAGACTTGATATTTGAGTTGAATAGGTGAGTCTTGGTGAGTGTTGTGATGAGGTGGGATCTACAGATGTTCTTGAAGGTGACGAAGGGTACCCTCGCCTTTCTAATGCGGGTTTTTATGTCCATGTCCATTGCTCCCTGTTGGTTCACCACACTGCCAAGACATGTGAAGGTCTCCATTTCTTCCAATTTGTTGTTGCCAAGCTTCACTGGCTCTGTGCTGGTGGTTGATCTTCAGGATCTTGGTGGATATGAAGGGCAACTTAGGAAGGGAAGTGAGCTAGACTGGATGTTTTTGTAAACCATAATGAATCAAGACTTTCATTTTATCCAGTCAGGTGTTTTTGTGTTTTAAGCCAGGTAACACCAAGTGAAGAAGCAGAAGGTAAGTGAAGCTGCACACATGCAAATTGGGCATTTATATAATTATAAATAACAATAAATGTATTTATAGAAATGACCACAATAATATTGAAGCACTTTAAGACTTGATATTTAACAGTGGTTGGGTAGACTTGCTTGTTTATATGTAAAATTATATTATATTTCATTGATTTATTTGTAAAGCTTGCTAAATAAGAGATAATAGATTGTTTTAGGCAGGACATATTTAAAAAAAAATGCTAGTACTTATTTTTCCTGGACAAAAGTAGGAGCCATAAGGGATTCTTTCATCCTTTGGGTGTCACTGTGTCATCTTCATGTCAATTACAAATACAGGTTGATGAGCTGACCTCAAACAGGTGTGTTTCATGCCGCAATGGCAAAAGGTTCTCAAATGCGGTTGCGATTTAAAAATAGATTAAGTGAATTCTGTATCTACAATATGATGTTAAAAATGAACAATTTTCCGACTCATGAATGTTGTTTATTTATATTAGACCCTTTTGTAAAGTGAAGTGATTGGATTGTAGTGCATGAGGTCAGCTGTGATTCAATTTTCCCAGCCCAACATCGCCCAGAAGTTTTGCTTTGCAGGTTACCACTGATAGACCTCTTTTCAAAATCTGGTGTCTTCTACTAAATTCACGGGGAATAAAATACACACAGGTGTTTTTGTAACAACATTTAACTAATTGCTATTTTTCCCCATCTAGAAAAAGAGTGATTTTGTTCTACCTGTATTTGTACTTGTTGCAATGACAATAACGGTGGTTCATTCATTAAAACTGAAAGAGATGGCGACGTGAATGACCAGTACGTCTTGTATACTGAATAATGATTTGACCATGAAAAACAAACTTGCTTATACAAGTTGTAATAAACTATTAACGTACATAACTCATTTATTGACTCTGTCTAAAAGACCAGACTGTGTCACACAATTGGGTTGCTGAGGTCATTCTGGCCAAACGTCCCCATTAGTGGTGGACTTTCAGAGTCTTTGACATTGTTGTAAAACACAGATTATCATGAGATCTTGAATCTAGGCCAAGTCAAGCTGGATGCTTTTCTGCTGAGTGAGTTTCCCTAAAAGCCTAGTTGAAACTACAGCACCATCACCTACTTTCATTTGTTTATTCAAGCATAGATCCATTCTCTCCTCTGCACTGTGAGGGTTCTCGAGCTTTATTTGTATTGTTAATGCAGTGAGGAAACACCCCACCTCAGGAGAAAAACCTAGATGAACAAAAATTAGACAGAGAGGGATTCTGCTTTAGAGAGCCTTTATATATTTATGTAATATATCATTGAGGTTTCAGCAGACCTCTGTGCTTAGATTGTTTACATTGAATGTCACTTGCTCAAATAAGAAGGCAAAGACCATGACAGCTTACAGAGTGGCTCCTCCCATGTCACCATAGCAACCAGATATCCTTGAGCACCAACAAGTGCCAGAAGTATAAAATAACTTGATAGTCTGTGCTTGTGCGCACGATGCCCTGGAAAAGTGAAATCCTGACAATTCATCTTTGCAGCATCCAGTGTTTTCTCCAAAAGGCTTTTTTTAGCCTCTTTTCTACTTCAAAACAGCCATTTCCTTAAAGATCTACACTGCAGTTGCTGCTTAGTGATATGTGCAATATCCAGGGCCTATCATTTGTTATTGAAACTGTGTTTATTTTCCTCAATGGGTCCTGAAGCTCCTTCACTTCTTCTCTGCTCCACCTGGACGTGGATGTTCAAACTTCTTAGGTCCTCAGGATTATTTCAAGTCCTCTTCATTCCCACCAGTGCAAACTCAAAGGGGATTTTTTTGGTTTGCCTAAAGCATCGTCTGAGCTCACACATGCATCCTGTTAGTCATCCTGGTGTTAAGGTGCCAAAAACTGTCACTTTTTTGTAAATAAATTTACTTTGAAAGACCTACTCTTGTCTTCTGTCAATAATATGCATTACTGACATTGTGGTGATTTTATGTGGAGGAGCAAAAACAGTCCTTATTTGTTTTTCTGCCTTCACTTATTCACTTTGCTTCCAAAGCTGGTTCACTCACTTTACCTCCTTTTTGCATTAACTTTTGTCCTTCATGGAAATTTCTCAAAAAACATTCACAACATCCTCCTCTACTTCCACTTCATTGTCCTCTGAACATCATCTTCTTCTTAGTGGCTTTTATGGCAAAATTATATGACAGGGTTTGTATTTAGAAGGACACACACTGTAGTCAGAACGTGTTCCTTGGATCTCAGAAAATACCTTTTTTTTCATCATGTTTTGTAACCCTCCACAGGTTTGGTTTTTTTTTTTTTGGGATTGTCTCAACCATTGCAGCATCATCTTAGAAGTATTTCTGCTTGTCTGCAAACTTTCTTTTTTTTTTTTTTTTCCTTCACTGACTGTTTTCTTTTTGGTGCCACATAAGGGCTGTTGAACTGAAGAGTTAGACTTTGCACACAAAGCTCTTCAAGTGCAGTTCTTTATATATGCATTCATATTCAAATCAGTTGTTATTTGACCAAGGCAGAAGAAGGATTACCTCAAATAAAGTGATTACACTTAGTTTTCCGTTTCTACATGAATGCATGATTACTACCTTAAAATATTGCAGCAACTGAAGCTTCAAGATCAAAATTCACAGTGGATTTAGACGGGTAAAAATATAAATGAAAATAGTATTATGATTTATTTTAGTCATTAAATTCCAGCATTGCTTTTATGTTTGGTACAAACAATGATTTAGTCCTCTGACTTGACAACATTTAAGTGTTGTTTTAGTATCAATTTGCTCCTTTTGACAGCATCAAGAATCATTGGTGCTTTTTAGACCTGAATTATAAAGAACCCTGAAGCATAAAATGCACCATAAACTAATCTGTAATAAACCGCAAACTCCTACTAGCAACCAATTTAAACCATTTCCGTTTTTAAACTGGGGTAGTTTGCATTCTAAATTTAAGTACTGCCAAACATGAGCAAACTCTTGATAAAGTACTGGCAGTCCTCTGCAGAAATAATTTATTTCTAAAGTAGATGATGAAATAATATATGGAACAAGTCAGTTAGCAGGAAACATTAGTTTGATTCTTTGTAAATAAATTTGCTGTTGTGCAGATTACACGACTGATTGATAATCGATCAATTTAAGCTTTACAAGAATAAACAACTTCCACTGCAAATGTGAAGTCTCAGCAGCTGCGAACATCAGACTCTACTCACCAAAGGTTATTTACGCTCATCTTACTCAAGTAATTTTTCTTTCTGGCTTAAAAAAAATAGCTTTTTGGTAACCAGATTCCTACATGTATTTCTTCAAGATCAGTTAAAGTGTTTTTAAGGGCTGCAGACTGTGTTTTTAAAGGAAGGCTCAAGTCCTATTCTAATCTGGCTTTTAGCTGAAATCAAGGAACATTTTAATTTGATACACGCATTATGTTGTGTACTTTTTTATTCTTATTCGATTTTTTTTATTTGTCTTTGTTTATTTAGTTATTAAACTTTTTTTAAACTTTTATGTATTTTATTAATCCTTTTCCATTTTGTTTTTAACTCCCGTGTTTTCTCAGAGAGACCCTCCACTCCAGTGATCAAGCCTCCTCAATAAACAAGGTCATTGCAGTGGGATCTGGCTCCTTGCTTTATGATCCTCTGGTCCTGTGGTAGCCTTGAATGTGAATATGAGTGGGGTGGTTGTTGGTGTGGACAGGTTCCCAAAATAATGTTTCCCCAGTCTGATTTCTACTTTGCATCTTATTTATATGTCATTTTATCCCCCTTTATATTGTGTGTTAGGGGGTTGGGGGCATTCTGTGTATTTTACAATTTTTTGTATGAAGGCCTTTGTTTATGTATGAAAAGTGTTGTTTAAATACAGTTTGATTTGAGGAGGTATTTGACTAAGCTCAGATCCAGCATTTATAAGCTCTCACCTACTGCATCTGACTGTGAAGGAACTGAGGAGTTTCTTCCGCGACAGACTCAGACACCTGTAGTGTGGGCACAAGTGTTATCACAGGTAATTTGTTCCTACCTCCATCAGACTACACAACTCCTCTGTGTGACCAGGTCATCAAAATTTGCACAATTATTTTTTATTTGCGTGAGTATATATTTGGTGAGTTGTAATTGTTCTATCGCTTGTTTTTTTCTTTGAGCTGCCATGACGAGTGCATTTCTCCCTGGGAGATTAAGTTCAATTCAATTCAACTTGATATGATGTATTTTTTCTTGTTATAATTACAGTCTATTGAAACCATCTTCAAAATGGTCCTTACCATATATTTAACCCTGCTTTTTTTGTGTGTCTAGTTTGGTTCAGGAAATAATAATAATATTCTATTTAAAAAAAAGACTGTTGGCATTGAGAGTTTGTGGCATTGATTAAACTGGTAGCAAGAAGGAAAAAAGGAAGCCCAGGACCATAAATTAAGAAGTTGTTGAGAAGATAAGAGGAAAAGCCTGTCCTCCCATGCGAATGTTCCAGACTGCTGATCTAGTAAGTCCGTGAAGTCTGTCTTGAAGTCGAGTCCTATTTCTCAGAGTCTGTCACAAGGAGCCAATACTTAGTCCCATCAGAATGATAGATGGAGGTATAATCACACAATGACACTCTTGACTGCGAATCTCACTCCTAAAAACACTTGAGTCAGCTCGATTGATCATGCATTTTTGGAGCTGGATACTTGAAAGAACTTAGTTTGTGACAGATTTCCTTTTTTGAGGTCAGTCCACTCCAGCTAATGGCTGCTTCATCACAACTGTGACCCACCTTTAAGACAGCTGCCTGTATTAGAGATACACAATAAGGTTAAAAGGATTTTGCTAGATGACCTCATGTGCTCCACTTGCATACATCTGCCAGGTCCTGACAGAGTTATAGATGTAGTAAAGATTGACTTCACACGAAAAGTAAAATGACAAGATGAAGAATGTCCTTTAGTGCTGTTTCTAGCACAATAACTAAGACCAACTAAGTTATCTGATATAATATATTGAGAAAGATGGCCGTTGTGAGTCATTACTGTTTGACATTTTGATGAATAAAGATTCAGGACTTAAGCATTTATGTTATCATAAAGTTCAGCCCCTGACAAGTAAGATCTAGCTTGATGCGTCTTTTGTTTTCTTTTTTTAAGCCAGTTGATGCCTGCGGGGAAATCAAATTAAATGAGAAAAGTAATTCTAACACCTCTCTGTGAACTGGCACTTTAACATGGTGGAGGGGTTTGAGAGCTCGAGTGATCCCAGGAGCTAAGCTGTATGACGCTTTTGCCCCTAGTAGAGTCTCCCATGGCAGACAGGTTTTGGGTGACTAGCTAGACAAAGAGCTGTTCAGAAACCCTTATGAGAAGAAAAAACACAGATCCTATACCGTCGCCCAGACTGGGATCACCGGTGCCCCACCCTGGATCCTGGCCCAGGGTTGGGACTTGCCGCTGAGCACCTGGTGACCTGGGCTCTTCCCTTGGGCCTCAATCGGGTCCAACCTGAAGAAACGACGTGGCATCACTCCCATGGGCCCACCACCCATTGGAGTGGTGGGCCACAGGAGAGCTCAGAAGGGGCCGGTACAATATGGTTTGGGTGGCAGTCAAAGGTGGGTGCCTCGGTGGCCCAAACCCCAGTCATGGAACTTGGCTTTTGGCGCATGGAACCTCACCTCTCTAGGAGGGAAGGAGCCTGAGCTTGTGTAGGAGGTTAAGAGGTACCAGCTAGATATAGTTGGGCTCACCTCCACTCACAGTCTGGGCTCTGAAACTCAGGGCCTCGAGTCACTCACTAAGATAGTAAAACAAATAAATAAATAAAGATAGTTTCCCCTCTCTGGGTGGGTGGACTGCTGTTGTATCAAGTGGAAGAGCTTAAAAATCGTGGGGTCTTCTTCACAAATGAGGGAAGATCGGAGCGCGAGATCAACTGGCGGATTGGTGCAGCGTGCACTGTTAAACATGGTCACTGTACCGGTTTGTTGCGGTGAAGAAAGAGCTGAGCCGGAAAGCAAAGCTCTCAATTTACTTGTCAATCTTTGTACCAGCACTCATCTATTGTCAAAAGTTCAATAATTGTCAAAAGAATGAGGTCCCGGATATAAGCGACCAAAATGAGCTTCCTCCATAGGGTGGCTGGGCACTCACTTAGAGATAGGGTAAGAAGCTCGGTCACCCAGGAAGAGCTTGGATTAGAGCCACTGCTCCTCCACATCAAGAGGAGGCAGTTGAGGTGGCTCGGGCATCTGGTACGGATGCCTCCTGGACACCTCCCTGTAGAGGTCCCACTGAGCGGAAGCCCAGCGGAAGACCTAGGACAAGCTGGAGAGACTACATCTCTTGGTTGGCCTGGGAACGCCTTGGGGTCCCCCCAGAGGACCTGGAGGATGTGGCCGGTGTGAGGGAAGTCTGGGCATCTTTGCTTAGACTGCTGCCCCCGCGACCCGGTTCCAGATGAGCGGAAGAAAATGGATAGATGGAAGTAATTATAACTTTATTAAAGTACAAATACTGTTCCAATATTATTATTTTGTTTTATTTCAAGCTGCTCCCTTCCCTCTTATGGATCCACTCAAATGAAAATTGTGTTTTTGGTGTTTTTAACATGTTCTCATGGCATATTTCTGATGATGTTTGTTAGAAAAATTTAAACCAGAATTTCATTTCTGAGTTTTTCTTTATTCAAACTGTTGTGAATCAGACCAAAACAAAAAAATTCTGTTTGAAAAGAGCTTATTTGAGACATAGAATCATAATTATATGTAATAGTCATAATTAAAAGACCACTGAAAATGTTTGAAAATCGGTCAAAAGATGATCAGAGTGCATTTTTATTTTTAATGGAGTCATTTTATTGTTTTACTACACCTTTTTTTTTTTTTTTCTTTATATACCTAAAAATAATGCACTGCATTACATCTGTAGATTGCATCTAACAAGTGGTGAACATTTTGATGTTTTATTTATACACAGAAATTAGCATGCGTCTCATTTAAAAAAAAAAAAAAAAAAAGAATTTTTTTGACAATAGCACCAGGTTTGCTATCAGCGTGCTGACAGGCTACACATGTATTCACAGGAGCTGAGCTCCATCCAGTCACAGCTAATAGCATTTTTGTCCTTCTAGGGGACAAAACTGTTAACCCAACAACAGAATGGGATGCTGGCGCTCTGTCACGTCGAGCTGCAACCCTACGAGAACAGAAAAAATTAGAAAATAACATTCTCATTACAGACAAAAACCTTGAATTTGTCTTAGTGTGGCACATAACAATTCAACGTGCTTAAACAAATAGCTGCAGATGGATTTTGAAGAATAGAAGAAAGAAAAAACAAGAAAATAAAGGTTGTTCGACAAGGAAGCAACAGGGAAATAACACTTATTTAATGGTAATCAGTTGAATGTGAGGAGAGGTCACCTCCGTGACCACAGTGCTTGCATTTGCTCAATCATCTAAAGGTGGCCACAGTTCAACAAGCTGACCCTGAGGTGTTAACCATTAAAACTCTCAAAAGAAAGTTTTACAAATGGTTGATATCCCACTGAAAAAGGGGCTTTTTAGTTGAGATAGTTTAAATGGTGAAAATGACAGATGAAAGTAGTGGGTGTAGGGAATAATGACCTGTTTACCCCATCAGCAGATCAAGCTGCAGCCAGCAAAAAAAAAACATGTTTTTTTGCCAGCATCATACAGGCAAGGATAAAGATGAAAGACATTTGGTCGTGCTCAAAAAAGAAGCAGAAATTCCAGAAAAGACTAAAAGATCCTTTTATCTGCAGATAATACAAGCACACCAATACTCTGCACTAATATCTCTATTGTAAGATGGTGTTTTTACATTTCCAGAAACAAATTTGATCCAAATAAATGTGCAGTATGCCTGTGAAAGGAAACTCCTTGTATGTGGACTTTTTCCAGATATGGTGTTTTTATTGCAGCACATGAAGATGTGCTAGATAGCCTATAGACAGGTCTGGAAAAAAAAAAAAAAAGTACACTGCAGCATCTAAGTGTCAAAAGGGGCCAGTTGCATTTTCCTTTTGGACAGAGGATCTGAAGCCTCATATTGGTTTGGCTCATATTTCCTCCTTTACCCATGCTGACTTGGTGCTGACACCACTGAAAACAGCAGTTTATGGTTCTGAGGTTCTCTTATTTGTGCCAGCATAGGTTACAGCCTGTCTACCCTGGCTGCAGGTTTTTCAGATGTTCTGGAAACAGCAGCTTTGTGGGAAAATACTTTGAACATTTTGTTTTGAACTAGAGCAAAAATCTTACTTTACAGGTGTCTGCATTCTTTATGAGCAGGCAGCTAAACATTTTCTAAAGTCCCATATTATCTTTTGGTCCTTTATAAAAGCGGTCCTAGTGGTCTTTTAATTATGAGTATGCCAATTTGAGCCAAAAAACTGTGTGGTTTTCTAGGACATAGTTTCTGTAAAGCAGCAGTAGTTCACTGGAAATTTGCTTCTGAGATGTGGGGGGGACTTCTGGCACAAAGCTTTTTTCCATCTTTTCTTCTTTTGATTCACAACCAGTTGAATACTCACAAATACTCAGAAATGCAATTTTAATATAAATGTTCCTAATAAATGTCCTTCATCACCAGAAAAATGACACAAGAACATGGTAACACTTTTTATTGGAGAGGGTCCTTAAGGTGAGACATTTGAAAAGGGGTTTAAAAATTGTCTCTGCTATGACTTATGCTTTTAATAACAGATCATACAGAAATTATTTTTTTCTGTTTCTATAAAAAAATGAACATCCAGCATAGATCGAATACATCTGTGCACTCTTTATTCTATTGGTTTATGTATTTGCTTTTGTAAAATAGCCTTTTTGCAAAAAATCAAAGTGCACATGCAAAATAAAGGCAGGATTTTCTCTTTTTTGTTGTTAGATGTTAGATCAAAGTCAAGACAGCAGAAAACATGATAAAGACAAAGGCTTCTCAACCCTATGATCCTTTTGAGACCTTTGAAAATGCAATTAATGGGCAGAAACTAACATGCCACTCTACCCTGTCAAAAAAGAACAAAAAAACTCCAATGAAATGTCACAGTGGTAAAAATCTGCTTTGTAATAACTGATTGAAGACAGAAAAAAACAGCTTATTTATAAATATGCTTTAGTGTTACTGGATAACCTTTGCCTTTATTAAAAGCGAAAGTGCTGCTTCCCTTGTTTTGTAAAATATCTTCCTTTCATTTCTTCTCTGGGCTGAACACTTTTGAATAATTGTTTAAATGTTTGTTCTTTCTTCCTAATATTTGCTTAATTATAGCCAAGGGCAAAACAAGTTGCTGAAAATATCCACTTTTTTACACTTAATTCCGACAATATGTCATCAAGACAAATGACACATGACTCGCCACATGAGCATTTGACTCATAGGATTAATAAAGTCATTAAACTGAATAAAAGCCCTTGCCATTCAGTTCAGTTCCCCACAGTGTTTCACCTTGTCTGCTTGGCAGGAAGGTGTTCTCTGTCTTGTTGAAAAATGAGAAGAAGTTAGCCTCAGCTCTCACCGCTTTTGACGAGCCGCTCTGCCGGCAACTACGTCTGCTTCACTCAACACCATTGATTACCTGATGCAAGCAAAAGCCAAGCGCAATGCCCTGATCATTAATCCTTGCACAACCTGCTCTTAAACAACAGTTCCCCCTGTGCTTCTTTCCTCTTCCTCCCCACTTCTGGCATTTAACAAAGCAATAAGGCCATGGGCTAAATGAGGCCTGTGTGATGGAGGATTTGCAAAGCAAGATTTTTTCACATGTGAGGTCATGGTGCTTTGAGAATGGTCAAGGTGGAAAAGCTTTCTCTGGTATGAGTTTAGGTTTTAATGAAACCTCATGGTATAAAGAAAAATTAACATCAAATAAAGCATTTCATTGATAGAGAAATTTTAGACCAAAGGGGAAAATTATGAATTAGCTCTGTAAACTTTAGTGATGTTACTTCAGATCAGGATCTGCTTCCGTCAAACAACAAGAACAGCAGCCATTCAACTCTTATCCTGCTAAGGCAAGAATGAAAATACTTGGGTATGAGTAAAGTCCTGTGACGTCATTTCCGAGTGAGCGTTAACCAGTGCTTGGTCATTGTTTTTGTTGCTCCTGTTATTCAATTGCCTGATTTGCTTATATCTGATTTTGTGTTATCTGGTTTAGTATTTAAAAAATTCTAAGTAGAATCTTTACCATTCTAGTGAGTAAACTACTGTGTTAAGAGTTTGCTGTCTAGAAACCTACGACGTCGTTGCTCCTCCTTAGCTAAAAAACCGCAAGCCTTAGCTTAGTGTTTAGCATGGCCTCTCCCTCTTCTGTCTTCACCCCTCTGTCCTGCTCCACATACCATATGTTCAGCGAAGATCCTGCCTCCTTCAGTGAGGATAGTGGTAGATGTGTTAAGTGTTGCCTTATTTTAGAATGGGAGGCCAGGCTAGAGCAGTAAGAAGTGCGTCTCCTCACAGTGGATGCCATGCCTGATGCTAAGCCTGTTAGCCAGATTCTTACTTGTAGTGCAGGTCGCACTACCAGGGCTAAACTAACTAGCAAGAAAAAAGAGCCTTCATAGGAAACTCAATGAAGTTGTGGAAAATCACTCTTGAAGCTAATGGCAAGCCACTTGCACAAGTGCTATACGCTAAGAGCGACCCCGACATTGACCCCTGATCCACACCACCAGGATCTACAGTACTGACATGGGGATGTCATTCAGGCTTGAGAAATGCAGTTGAATTGAG
This sequence comes from Adrianichthys oophorus, assembly GCA_036245035.1. NCBI lineage: Eukaryota > Metazoa > Chordata > Actinopteri > Beloniformes > Adrianichthyidae > Adrianichthys > Adrianichthys oophorus. Next base: position 26,427,558 of record BSAI01000104.1, read on the forward strand.
ACAAAGAGAGGCAAGGTTACGCAGGGAAACCAGGGTTCGATTCCCGGTGGATGCCCAGAGTATGCAATGAGGGGCAGTTAACAACAGAGGCTACTAACATCCATCCTCCTCCTGGGGGACTTAAATGCCCACGTGGGCAACGACAGTAGCACCTGGAGGAGCGTGATTGCTAGGAATGGCTTCCCTGATCCATGGACGTTTGTTGTCTCTGTAACTACCTCTTGTTGAGTCGGTCAGTGTTTGTAGCTCAACTCTGTGCTGACACATAAATGTCCTGTTTGCAAATCATTGACCGACCCATAGTGTGCTGCTACTAAAAGCAAACAAAAACAAACAAACATAAACTCTGTGATTGTTCACCAAGTTTCACTCCCAGGCAATATGTCACTTTTGCACTTGGGTTCAGTCTTGCAGTAAAACAGGAAGAAAGGAACAATCTTATAGTTGTCCTACAAAAAAAAAAAAAAACCTTCACAGTTCAAATCACAACAAATGCCAAGCAGAGCAGCTTTCATTGCAGCATATAACACATTAGCCCAGCTCCATGGTCCAGTGTACACTCCTCTAGGTTACAGTATGGACACTTTACTGAAAAATCTTTTTTGTTTGTCAGTTTTAATGCACTTTAGAAGTTGCTGACACAACTCTGTGACTTAAAACCAGTTTTCTGCTTCACGACTGGCTTTCTGCTGCTGCTCCTTGAGACTCTTAATTCTAATAATCTTACTTACATTTAATATCCCAGTGAATTTTCTTAATCAGTTTTGGTGCGAAGAGGGCACCCTGTCATATTTACTAGATTTGTTACTTTTGGAATCACGGTGAGAACAGAGTGAAAATGGGAATTTTGATTTTTAATATTAAAGCTACTGTTTGGCTTGAAATAGGTCTACTACTATAAATGAAAATAAAAAATAAAAAAAACATCAAAAATATATTTTAAATTGCCAGTGCTATGAGAGGAATCACAGAATGGCTAAAAACATATTAAACAAAAATATAAATCTGTTTTGTTTAACTTTCTTTTGATTTTAGATTAGCTCCAGGACTCATGTAGTTTTGATGGAGGTGGAACATCAAAAAAGAAAACCATTATTTTTGGAATGGTTTTTTTACTCATGGGAGGCCACTTTCAGAACACGCATCTACACAATAGCCTCGGTGCATGTCCTAAAAACCAGTCAAATATGAGTTTTGTGACTCCCACACATCATGTGGCAGATACACTTACTGTGAGGAAATTTCACAGCAGGTATTATCTGCAATTTTTTTTTCTGTTCCTCTGGGAGAGATACGGGCAAGGCGGGCTGCACAGACAAGGTATTGGTTGAGGGGGTGAGGTTTCTCTTCCACCCTCAGCTCTAAGGGTGAAAATTACACTGTCTCCTCTGTGGGCTTGGAGGGCCACCAGACCTCATCAAGCAGCAGGTGAGCGCTTTTTTGCATTTCTTCCTCAGTGTTGTCGCATACAATATAAATAGAACAGTGTGGCAGTGCAAGTCATATCTCATTTGATGTGTTGTGTCTCAACGTACCTCCACTGAGACGCCGGGCAGTGAGGGCAGCAGGGAGAGAGCACAGCATCACTAATGGACAGAAGCCAGGCTGGAAATTTACAGACCCTACCAAAAAGCCATTGTTGCTCCTTCAACTGAAACACAGTAAGAACAATGTTTTGGCTCATTTTTTCTCCCTTTTGAGTTGATGATAATTACCTGAATGGTTACATGCCAACATGTAAATACTGGGGTTTTATATTTGGTTTATTTGCCTGATGGTTGCCCTCATTCATCAAAATTTTGCAGAAAATATATTAATCTTTCAGGGGGATGAAACCACGACAGAACTTGCAACCTAAGACAGCTATGTTCACAATAAAAAGATTTAAAGAAATTATTCACTTTATTTAATCCAATTGCTTACCCGTAGTCCTCTTAAAATGTGATACATTTTATGTTAAAAAATAATACAGAGATCTCTAAAACTGTGTTTTGTTGAGTAACTAAAGTGTTTCATAATTAAAATATTACATTTTTGTGAAAGAGCCCTTCGCTCACAAGAAATAGACATAAGTGTGGCTTCTGGATTGAAAAAATGTTTAGTTAATAACCACTGCCCTGTTTCAGAACATCTAGTTTACTCACACAATCTGTGCAAAATCACAACAAACCGACAAAGGATGAAACAGATCAAAAAACTAAACTGATGAGTCGTAGGCCTAGATTTAGTGCATTAAAAAAAACTAAAACATCAGATTTTTGTTTTTCGGAATGTAAGTGTATGTAAAGTAAAAAAAAAAAAAAAATGCTTTAAGTGAGTTATAATATATCATAATTCCAAAGGACAAATAGATTGTTGACAAATATATGTCATTTGATCATTTAAATGATAGGGTTTTTTTTTTATCATGATGATGGAGTGTAGTGGCTTCAACCAAAAAATAAATAAATAAAAACTCATGACCTCATGGTATTTACCTTTAAATAAACGTACTTACTGTCATAGCAAAACAAATGTTGTGTATATTAAAAAAAAAAAAAAAAAAAAAAAAAAAAACAACCTTTGATGACTTAGCAGGAGTTGCATTATTTAGTCAGCCGAAAAGAAAGAACCTTCCAAAGATAACTTGGATCTTTTACACTAATAAGTCTTGTTCCTTGATGTGTATGTGATGAAGTGTGTTTTTTTATTATTTCAAATGCAAAGATATATTTTGGAATTTTTTTATCCACTTCTGCTAACAATTACTTTTATTTATTAGTTTTTTACTCGCCATGTCAATTTTGGTGCCACACAGTGGTGTAGTGGTTAGCACTCTCGCCTCACAGCAGGCTTTGGTTCAAATTTCAGCTGGGACCCTTCTGTGTGAAGTTTGCATGCTCTCCCCATCCGTGCGTAGGTTATCTCCGGGCACTTTAGTTACTTCCCTCCTGAGTCCAAAAACATGCTCTATAGGTTAATTGGTGTCTCTGGCCCTGGGTATGCATGCATGGGTCTGAGTGTGTGGCCCTGCGACAGACTGGTGACATGTTCAACCAACATTAGCTGGGTTGGCTCCAGCAACCCCGTGACCCTGAAAAGGAATCTGCAGGTTTTAAGGAATCTGCAGGTTGGCCGCAGAGGTTTTAAGAAAAGGTTACACTTTTACGCCGACCGAACAATTTTTACCAAAAGTTTATGTCGGTCAGTAGACACCCGAAAACATTTCGAGGTCACGCGGTGGCAGTCCAGTGACAGGCGGGGATGATGCCATTACGAAGTCAGGCAACAGCTAGGCGTTGGCGGCAGCCAGAATCGCCAGGCGGTAGCAGCTCTCAGACAATCAGACTACGTGTAAACATCTCAGGATGATGGCCATCCATTTCAAGTTCCACCAGATGCATAAAAAAACCAGGCCATTCTGCATGCCGGCTACATCAAATCAAACTTTATTTCTATAGCACTTTTCCTATGAAGCATAACACAAGGTGCTTTACATTTAAATAAAACAGATTAAAAACAAGCACAACCATGAAAATGTTAGATAAGGTCCAGGTAAGATATGGGCTTGTCCAACGAGGAGCAGGCCCTGTTAGAGAGCAGTAACACCTCCCCAATCACCACAATCACCCAGAGGTGGCTGGGGATCTAGGCATTCATATAGGGAGTAAATCACACCTGGATAAGTAACTGACGCTGACTGGATGTCTCACGAGAATGCTCAAAAACACTCCCATGTGTTCTGAGCCAAAACCACCTGGTAAGAAGCCCTCTTCTGTTACCCACAGACCGCTGACTGTAAGAGAACTCTGCTGAGTAACTGCTTCCACATCGTGCTCCAAAAAAAAGGAAGTAACCGCTGTTTCCTAGAAGCCAAAATCCCATACATTTCTATTGAGAAATAAGCAGCTATTACTCAGTCATTAACGTTGTCAGAATAACCATTCTTGCTCTTCTACCTATTTATTAACACACTCTTGCTAATCCTATATTTTTCCACAGTAATTTTCTTCATTGGAAATTATTCAAGTCATAAACTGGCCAATAAGATGCCACAAAAAGACCATGTGGTGCCTGCTGGCCCCTGCCTGGACCGTTCGAAATGTCTGATTGACAGATTGCCCCAAGCCCGCTTTGAGAGGGAAGGGGTATTATGGACTTCAAACAAGCTCACTCTTGATTGGAAACAGTAGTTGCCATAGAAACATTGACTCAGACTGACTCGAACCAATCACTGCTTGCTAACCTTCATGACTACTTTTCAAACGGTTGGCATTTCCGTGAATTGAAACGGACGTCCCGGCCAAATCCGAGTCCCTGATTAGTCAAAGTTTAACTGGTTTAACTTTTAATATGCGTTTAAGAGCTGTGCTTTTTGAACTTAAAAACATGTGTAGCAACATGTCAATGTGAGAATTTTGAACGTGGAAGCCCAAAACCAAAACTATTCATTGAAAATGGTCGTTTGCACACATATTTTTGAGCCTGATGTGAATGTAGCATTAGCTGTTTGTTCCTATCCCCCAAACAACCATGCCATCTATGAAAATGTAAATCTACAAAGCAAATATTTTGATCTGATGTAATCTCTTATATTTATTAGTAAATACATTCTCAAATACAGTGAATTAAAAAAAGGGCAAAAATCATAGTTTCTTAAGTTTGTCTGTAGTCGACTCTTATGTGCAGAAGCTGTTGGAAGGTTAAAACCATCATTATCTTCATTGGGTATACAGTCAGTGTAGTAGAGAACCGAACAATAAAGGTCTCTGCAGCATCTCCAGAGACTCCCAGAAAAACATGGATTAAGTGGAGATTATTAAATGTCAGCACTTAAAACGAATACTTTTTACAGCCTTAAAGTAAATCAATACTGCTTATCATTGATAAAAGAGTCAGAGCAGATGTGCCAGCATGGTCGTCTGACAGCTCCTCCGCTTTCTCTATTTCTCCTCCAGACCTCTTCTAATAAGACTGAAACATCTCTCAGGAATGTTTTTAGAATTCATTTCTGTGCATTTGTGATCTTTACGCAGATATTGTATCGTTCTTGTAGAAGTGTGTTTCCCATTGTTTGCCCTTTCTATCTATGGTCTTTTGATGTGCCTATGTGGTTTTAAAGCAGCCAATAAAAGATTGTCTTTTTGTTTCCAATGATGGAACTCAGACCAAACTTTTTGAGTTATTACTGGATAGTTTAAATTAATTTTTCCCAATAGTTTTTTTTTTCCTGAATGAATGCATTGTATTTGTTTTTTATGCTCCCCAAACATGCCTGTTTTTCTTTCTTTGCAACCCTCGTGCCAGTGATTCTCTGAACATTCAACTTCATGCTGAAAAATTCATTTTCTCAAAGGCACACAGATTGACATCTGCAAATATTGATGGTAAACAAACCAATCAGAACAGCTCAGTAGATGGCTACATGGAGCTCGCTTCCACACCTCATCTCCTTTCTTTGAAATCAAGCGCAGAATGCACCGCGCTGCGCTGATCCCTCATTACTCCTGCAATGATGTGGGCTTGAAGTTTCAAGTGCTTCCACAGAAGGACTCCACGCCATTATTTCAGCTTTGTTCTCTGTATTGGTACCAGTGTGAGTGTGTATTTTTGTATGGTTTGTAGCTCACCCTTAGTGCTGTCACACTGCCTGCATTCAAATCATAATTACAATGTAATATCACGCATAAGGCAGTGCCCCCGCTGTTGTTTCACTTTCTCCAAGGCTCCCCTTCTATGAATATCAAATACCCTCATGCTGAGCCCTGAAAGCTGCACAGCTCCTTCTCAGACACTCACACAGACAGGGGGAGTTGGGAAGGTAGGTTTTACTCTCCTCCGGCCTTGACAGGAAATGCCAACCGTGGGACCTCGAATTTAAAAACACGTGTACATTCCTACTGGTCTACCGTTAGCCTTGTCTAAGCTAGAAAATCTCATTTCCTATTCACATGTCCTTTGCTGGGTGTACATGATATTTTCCTATTCATGTCCCACAATCTGACAAAATCCCAAATGCTGTCGTAGACGCAGTCGGGCCAGGTGCCAGAGTCTTGGCAAGGCTTTGTTATTACACAGAAGAAACCCACAATGCTTCAGCGATGCCAGCTGTTTTAGCGAGGAGGGCATCTGTCAATGTTCACTCAAACAATAACTTCCTGCAAAAAACTAAACAAAAAACTGTGAAATAGTATGTACACCCACCCTCCTAAGCTGGAAACAAAGTATTTGTTCTATTTAAAACCGGCCCAGTCTGATGAAAACTGAGCAAACATGTTAACATGTTGTGTAATTTTTTCTAATATTTGGAAAATATTTGGAAAATTAAGCTTAAATTTGCATTTCTGTATTAAATTAAGAGTCTTGAATTATTCAAATCATTGTTAATCTGGAGCAGACCAAAAAATGTTGTTTCAAAAAGATTGTATTGTCATGTAAAAAAAATGCTCTGGACGAGCCACAAGCTCCCTGATCTGCTCCATTCTGATGTATTCCCTTGTAAACGACTAAGTCCATGTAGGTCTTTTCTCTTCTCATCCAAGCTGGTATCTGGCACAAAACTGTACGACTACCAATATTGCTTTCCATTTTTTTTGCACAGTAATGTTGGGTTAGGGTTGTAACTATGTAGGATTTTGTGCAAACATACAGCAAAAATACTAAAAGTAAGGATAACTCTTACAAGGATAACATTGCATATATGTTTACTTGAGAATTAAAATGACTTCCTTTATAAGGATTATTCCATTATAAGAAAACTTTATAGAAATAGCGCAACCTAAAGTTTGTAAGTTCTTATAGATTATTAGGCTGTCATTAAATTACTTAAAATGGAAAAAAATAGCAACTCTTGTAGGGATAACATCACACATCAGTTTATTTGAGGTTTAAAATACAAATATCACAAATCAACGTAGAAAATACACTATAAACTTTGTAGAAACTAAAGTAGAGGGGATTGAAGCTGATATTTTTAATGCAATTTCTGACAACAAGCTGAGGAACCAGCACAAAGTAATTGTAATAATACTCAGAATAATTACAAATATCTTAATAACGTGAGGAGGTCAGCATGTTGTGTTATGCTGTTTGAAAGAATGCTGATGTTATTCGCAAATATTTACATGCAACCATCACAACTAGTGATGGAAATTCTTGTTGGCTAAATGTAATACAGCACAAAAGATGCACATCACTGCATTGCCCACACCTATTTTAAGTGCGTCCAAAGCTGGATTTTGTTGTTGGCCGCACGTATTTAAAATAAAACTTAAATTCCCATTAGTTGTCACGCACCTATGTGTGTGAAATGTGTTCTTCGCATCTGAACCATCCCCTTGAGGGGCAGTGGGCTGCAGAAACATCTGCACTCAGAAACCATTTGGTGGTTTAACCCTAACCATAATCCTAATCTTAACCCTTCTTCTGCGTCCGTGCGGCAAAGAAAAAAGTTCAACACTCGCTGCACTTATTTGGAAAATTACTTGCGAATAGACACTTTGTTTGAAGAAAGCATGGCTGAAGGAGTTGATTAAAATTGTTTAGATATGAGCATATATTAAATTTTATTTAATTAGCTGCATTTAATGCTCAAATTGAGTTTGGATTAACAAAACGTTGAAAGTATGGGCTAACAACAGCCTTAGCCTAACTCTTCAAATATTATTCTACATGTTTAATAAAGTTTTCTTGAGCTTAAATATTGACCTTAACAATGTTTCATATCATACCTTTGTTCTTTTCACGACTCTCTTGATTTTCTTGATTCCACAGTGTACTGCAATGAGGTGAAGGCGCCATTTTTTGCGTCGTGCAGCAGAGGATGCTGTTTGATATTTAAATGCACCTTCAGATAACTAGAACAGGCGCGCTGCACAATTCAAATAAAGAAGCGAAATACTGAATGTTTTTTTCCCTCGTTCATGCCACCTTGGGCGATCAAAAACCACTACTTGGTTCCTCCACGCCAACGGTCCTTCCCACAACTCGAATTTCTAATGAAGTCCTGGCACTCTGCAGAAACTATGTCCTAGAAAACATTTGTTTTTATTATTTGTTCTAAAAACGGCATAACTGATACTAAAAGACCACTGGGAACACTTTGAAAATGGTTCAAAAGGTGATCGGAGTGGGACATTAGGTGCCTCTGGGACAGATTTTATCCATTCAACCTAGTAACAGTCAAAAGAAAGTTACCCTTTTTTCTGGCTAAACTGTGTTACCAAGCAAAAACTTGAATTGAAAGAAACAGCCTCCGGCAGTATAATAAACACATTCTCTGTTCTACACGGCACAGGGGTTCTCTTTCACCTACTCCACAAATGTGAATCAAAAAACACTAGTATTCTCTGTTATTTTTGCTCTGTAGGCGACAAACAGATGGAAACACAAGCAAATTTAATAATGCTTCTGAGCTTGATTATATCAATTTCTGGTTGATGGAGGCATGTTTTGATTCCTGAAAGTCGTATGTGAGAGAAGAAAGGCTTTCATAATGACGGTTCGACACAAACATGCATCTCTAGGCAGGTTATTGAGTATTAACGGGGCTTTTAACCCTTGGGCACGTGAAACCGTAATGGTGACAAAGCTGAAGTGTAAATTAGCATCTCTGAAAAACATCAGCAAACCAGATAAGTAGTTTCAAAAATGTATGCAAAACTTGTTTAAAAGAAACAAGGGTGTGTTTATTGCTAGAATAATTTCCCTATAATTTTTCTCAAGTCTTATGATTGAATATGCGGCTGACTAACTACAACTATTCTCCAGCAGTGCCAACAACTAAAAATCAAATGTTTTGTGTAAACGTGGACTTTTGTGCAATTTCAGTCATCCGAAATGCATATACTGAGCTCTATATTTTCTAGAACAGTTGTTGTGCTTCATTCAACCGCCTGCTAAGAATTGAATGGAAACTTGCAGTTGTCCACACAGTTACAGAAGACAGATGGTTGTGTAAATCCACCCTCTATAATATTAGTCCTAATAAACAAAAAGAATGTAAACATTGTCTACATTTACATAAACAGCATAACACAATCTGACCCTTACCATATGTAAACAAGCTCATTGTGAAAACACAAAAGGAGAGTGGGAGCTGTGTAGAGTTGTACATTTATACCAAAGTCTCTGTATGAAAGCCCATGAACATAATCTGAGGGAGAAAGATCACAAACACTGGTTTAGTATAGAAATCTATGCTGGTATTGTGTGTAATTGCAAAGAAAAGCTTTTGAACATGCTGGTGTTCATTATGTTTTAGTTCATGTGCACACATCTTGTCTCAGCATAGTGTGTTTCATGTTTGTTTGTCTCTGGCCGTATCATCTTAGTTTTTTTTATTCTGACCTGTTTGCCTTATTTCTACGACAGAGTCAGACCTTGCTGCATTTTGTGGATCTTCGTGTGTCTTTCTTCAATTTTGGTTTTTGGGTTTGGTTTGCTGGATGGTGGAATATTGAACCCGAGCTGATGGAGTCAGTCTTTATATCTCTGCCCCTCCAGTTTTTGAGAAGAGAGCTCAGGTCTTTGTGTTGAGGTTGTCAGAATTAACTGGACCGTACCGTACCAGACTGCTCAGTGGACACAAGGCTTTAGTCTCCTCTTCTGGAGACATATCTTAAAAAGTCTTTTGTTTATAGTGTTTAGCTGAAGCTGTAGGGGTGAATTGTCATTTTCTTTAGTCATGGTTTTCTCCTGTTTATGTTAATTCAGAAAAATGTATGTTTTCTGTTTGCTTGCTTTCTTTTTGTTAGTCTCTTGCTGTTGGGTAAATGTTTGGATCTCTACATCTATAGATATCTACATGGTATGCTCTAAATCACTCCTAGACAAAGATAAAAAGAAACATTTGCAATGATAACCCGTTCTGAAGTTTTGAGCTCATCTGCTCGTGCGTTGGTATTTTGAACGTGATTAAAAATTAAAAAGCTGATACAATTTCTACTTACTTATTCATAATGCTCAGCTGCACACACCAAAAAAATAAATAGAAAATAAAAAAGCCACTTACCTAGCCTGTTTATGGAGGTTATCACTCATCCAGGTTCTCTTGTACTGGGATTGAAAGCAGAGGTAGATGAAGTGCTAAAGTTTCTACAAAAGTAAAAATGTTGTTAGAGTTTCATAAATGCAATAAATTATAGAAAGAGAACTATTGTGAAAAAATCCCCTGAGAATCAACTTAAGTGAAAGAGTATTTAGTTACTTGCAAAAATAAAGTTTTTTTTTTATCACTTTTTTTGGAGAAATATTCATTGTGGATTGCACATTTGTTAAATGAATAAAACAACTTCATGATAACCTGGTAAAACATTTAAGGATCAAAACTTGTTACAGCAGCGACCTGCAGCGTACAGTGAAATCATATAAAATTGTTTCTAATGTTAAACTGTAACTAATGTTTACTAAAAAAGTTCACAATTTAAAATTTGTCTAGGCTGCTTTTTTTTTTTTAAATGGCTTAAAACATTGTCATCAAACTTGAGATTTTAAGTTAAGTTTAAATTTGTTACTTAAAAATGCTGCTGTAATTTGCAATACTTTTTTGATAAATGCAGTTCTCACTTTTGGAAAGTTGAGCTGAAGCACATGTATAAATCAATTCAATATTTTTCATTAAATGACAGTTTTCAGATTGTATTCTATTCAGATTCATTCAGAGACTGAATTCAGTTTGATCCTATAACAGTTGCCATGTTATCACCTTTCTGCAGAGGGGCCACACAAGCAGCAATCCTGATTTTTGGGTTCAAACCAATCAAAAGAGTCAATGTAATAACACATATAAACAAAAAACAAGTTTTGTTTAGCTTTATTTTAAAATTTCTTAACCAACTTCTGATTTATTCATAAAAACTATGGCTGTTCAAACTGCAACAGCTTTGCAAGAAAAATTGTACAAAAGCACTGGCATTCAATTCTGCATGGTTTTGTACTAATGCAGTCTATGGGCGGTTTTCCAAGGAGGGCAAACTGCATCACTTCAGTAAATGACATCCAAGCAAAAGAGACATTAAATTTCAATTATCTAATGAGAAAATTTAATGCCATAAGCTGCAACGCACCAAAATCATTACCAAACCAAAAGTTTACAAAAAGCCTAAAGGCAAAAAGATTCCATCTGTCAAATTTATGAAGAGTTCACAACAAAAATGGTTGTAAATGGTTTTAACATGTTGAACAGCAGCAGGTCAGTTTGATTCCTGAATTAAAGAAAATGTTCTCTTTTGTCATTTGTTTAACAACTTCATGTACTGAAAAATTTAAATAACATAGATTTAGATTTGTTTAAACAAGTTAGACAGTCTTATGCTAACAGTGCTGCTTTAAAGACCCACTCCATGTAACATGTAGCATATTTCTTTTAATGGAGGACATGCATAAAAATATTTAAGATCAAAACAGAATTTCTGAGTATTTCTTTATTCAGATTGCATTGGAGAAGGAGCAGATGAAAACCCACACTTTGAAAAAGCTTGTTTGTGGTGCAGCAACTTCCATGGGCGGGCCAAAGTCTACCTCCTGTGTGTCAATTCTTGAAACATCCACTTGCAGACAAATAGATCCATAAACGTCGTCATTGTCCTCATCTGAGCTGGAATCTGGCCCATGCTGATTTTTTTTTTTTTCATTATTTTATATACTAATTTATTTGCTATACTAATTTTAGCTTGGGCTTGTGAGATGCTATAAGCTAGTGGAGAGAGAGTGTAAACACAGGAATGCTGGGAAAATTAGCAAATCTAACTTCTGCGCCAACAGTCTCGTCCACACACCATAATCAAATTTCTAATAAATTCATGGTGCTCCGTCGAAAATAAGTCCTGAAGCAACACAGGCGTTTTGATTTAACTAAAAACTGCATTTTTATAATTAAAGGACCACTAGAAACGATTTTACAATAGAGAAAAATATAGTTGCAGTGGGTCTTTAACTAGGTAGTAGAATCACAAAATACAGCCTAAGCATGATAAACAGGAGCTATTAAAATGAGGGAATGTTTATGCCTACATGCATAAACTCTGAACAATCTGAGGTCTGTAGGTTAGTTTGTTCTTTTGGATTCTTGAGGGGATTGCAGTGGTCCTAAAGTGCTTCATGTGCTTAGAACAGAGATGACCTTTTAAAGTTTCTATTGAACTTTTTGTTTATCTGCATGGCTTTTGATCCACCTTATAATCAGTGAAACCAACAGTCATGACAGAGTGAATCCTCTTCTCTTAGATACAATCTTTGCATTCATGTTTTAACAACAAAAAATCCTGACCTTGGTGGCATCTACAGAAAATCTACTTAGTAACAAGAAAAATGGTCAATTGAATGTAGTGAAGTCAACATTTACAAAATATTTGTACTCAAGGACAAGTAAAAGTTCAGCCCAATTGGCACACACATACAATAACTGTTCTTTTATTATTTATATGCAATAAACACAGAGCTTCACTTTAATTATTTTGTCTTTTGCTTTCTAATGAAGATGTATCTTCTGTCAGATTATAATTTAAATATTGAAAGTAGGTTAAAAGCAATTTAAAAAATTTGTTTTTTTATGCCACTCACAATGACCACTTTAGAAAACTTTTAAAGATACAAAAAGTGATTTTAATTTTTCTGGCAATATGCCCCTTTACCTGAGACTGTGCTTTTTATTTGATACAGCAAAGGTCCGCACTGACTTAAAGTATGATAGAATATGTTCAGTTAAAGATTGATTAAATTTAACAGAACATTGATGAATGGTAATGAGCTTCCCAACCTTTATCAAGATGTAAATGAAAGAATCTGCCACCGCATTGCAGCTCGAGCACGCTCATGTTGTTTGTGGTGTTCAAATCAACCAGGAGTTTCAGAAAGTTTACCAAAAAAATACATTTTCTAAAGGTATTTTGTTGTTCCTCAACACAAAATAAAGCCTATTTCCAATTGTGTTGGTGAAAGTGAGAAGCATGTTGTGTGTCTGCAAGACATGCATGCAGGATTCAGTTATGTGGCACAGATGACGCGGTGCGAGTCAAAATCCATTTGGCTCTGATTCAGTGGAAAATGTCAGAACATTGTATCAGATTAAGTTAATGAGGAACATTATGAGGGAAACATTCACACTGCATTTGGCTGCAAATATATTAACATTTAAGCTATAATTTATTCCTCAACCTCCTTCAACTTTATAACGCACTTGATAGGAGTCAAGTTGTTAGTAATCATGCATGTGTCCACTAAAGCTGAAGAAGTGAAAAGCTATTATAGCAGCACAGATTACACATAGGTACTCGCTTATTCTTCTGCCATGGCTCACTCTAGCATTCTTCATCAGATATGGAAGAAATGGAAAAATAAATCAATGCTGCAGCCGATGTCGCATTAGTAAGGTGCTTCTGGTGCCTGCTGTCTCGTGGGAGCAAGTGGGATGATGGCTGAAAATTAATTTGTGACACTGAATTGATTTCTTAATCCCACATGGTATTTGATTAATAACCTTTCAAAAAACAAACACCTCAGATGATAAATACAGTTATTATCTCTTAGAGGGATAATTAGTGTTTCCTGCAAAGAGAGAGCATCCTATGGGCTCCCGCTGCAGCATCCCAATCCTTACTGGCACAACTCTAAAAAGTTATAGGATTAATGAATCAACTAAAATCTGAAACTCTCAAACTTTGATGAGTTCAAGATGCTTTTTAACCCTTTACTTTCTAAACCTATGTTCCAATGTTCAGTCAACGTACACATAGAATCAGAGGTCATGTGGTGCATTTTGAGAATCAGGCATGACGCGGTGGTCTGGGCACCCAGCGCAATGTTTCTAGAGTTCAAATATTTAAACTTTGGTGAAGAATTTTCATCACGTCAACTAATTAGGAACTCAGCTTTGGCCTGTGACTTGACAGACAATGATAAAAATATCCTCAAATTGTATTTTTTTTTCCTTCCACAGACTAATGTGAGACAGCAAGCTGTCAAAGTGGGTCACAGAGACAGGTCGCTGAAATTAGGCATCCTTCAGAGGACCTCTTGCAGTAGATGGTGAATCTCACCGTACTGGGAGAGTCTCTGAATGATCTCATGAACCCAGACATGGATAATAGATGCTTTTGTGGAGCTCTTTAAAATGAAATAAACGAATTTCCCAATACAATCTGTAATACTCAGATAGAATATGGAATCATTTCAAGTTTTCTTTGTCTTTTAGCTGCTTCCCTCTAGGATCCCATCTTTTTTGCTCACACCATCCACCCTCATGCCCTCCTTCTCTACATCCATGAACCTCCTCTGGTCTTCCCCTAAACCAGGGATGAGCAACCCCAGGCCTCCAGTGCCACATTCTTGCATGTTTTCCAACATATCATGCTCTGCCATGTTCTAATTGGCTGGACACACCTGAACCAGCTAATCAGTCATGAGTAGGCCTTGGATATCTGGAAATCATGCAGACACTGCAGCCCTTGAGACCTGGAGTTGCACTGCTCTACACTCTTTCCTTGTAGCCCAGCATGCTTTTTTACCAGCATCATCACGGTTCCTTCTTTCAACGTGTCCAAACCATCTCTATCTGCTTCCCTGCATTTATCTCCAAAACAGCTACAATGATCTGTTCTTCTGATGGATTCATTCCTTATTCCTGTTCTCGCTCTCAACGGCCTCAACGTCCTCAGCTCTGCTGCCTGCTGGGTATTGCAACCTGTGATTCCTGCATGATCATTCACCTCTTCCCCTCACTCTCTGGTAGTCTGGACTGAATCCTCCACCTCCTTCCCCTCTGCTCCCTGTAACCCCACAGTTCGTCTCATTCACACACAGATCATCTGTCTTGTGGTGGCTGACTTACATTCCTCTCTTTTCCAGAGCAAACCTCCACTTGCTTCTTGCTCTCACTGTAAACATCATGGTCCACAGAGGTTCCTGTTTCATTTCCTCATCTGTCAGTCTGTCCATCACCACACAAGAGGAGCTCAAAGCTGGTCCACGGTGTAGTCCCACCCCCACCATGAGCTCCTTTGTCACACCGACAGAACATCTCACCACTGTCTTCCAGCTGTCATGCATGACCTGAACAACTCCTTCCACACTTCCTCATCCAAATCACATCTCCTCTCTCTATATCATGTCAAAGATTTTCTCTAGATATATAAAGCAGCTCCCTCTGACCTCTGTCCTCATCCAAAAACATCAAAGCAAATATTGCATCTGTGGTTCTTTTCTTTGGCATGAAACCAAACTGATGCTCTCTTCTGACTTCAGCCTGGCTTCCACTACTACTACTTTCCATAACTTCATTGTGTGACTCATGAGCTCTTTTCCTCTCTAGTTTGTGCATGCCAACCTTCTTCTTAAAAATTGGCTCCAGAACCCTCCTTCATTCCACATCCTCTGACTTTACAAGATCTTGTTAAACAGCTGCGCTGCCACCTCCACCTTCACCCTGTGCTGCATCTCTCTGTACTCCTGTCTGCTGTGCCGTAGTCTCAGTGTTTCTGGTTTCATTGCCAGCATTTTTCCTCCTAACACACTCCTCAACTTCTTCATTCCACCACCAGGTCTTAATTTTTCTCTCAAGATGTCATGGATTCCTTCCAGTCTTCCAGACTACTTTGGTTGTAACTGTGCAGTCATCTGAGAGATCCTCCTGATCTACACAAACCTGTTTCAACTCGTACCAAAGGCCACACAACATTCCACCTTTTTCAACTCCCACTACTTGGTCTCTTCTCTACTCTTGTCTTTCCATCTTTACATCATTCATCTATTTTCAAATAAAATTTGATGAAAGTTTTTAAATATTTAAGTCTTTAATGACTCTATGCAATAGATTAGTTTTACTTTCTAACATAAATAGCAAAAAATATTGAGCTTGTCTCAATGATCTAATATGTGAGATGTACCTGTGCTGCCAAGGCATTTTCACCGATTTACCAAACTGGACCACAAAACCTCTTAAGCTGCTAGGGATCCTATTTATCTTGTTTTAGCTCATTTTTTTCTTTTGGTTTAGTTCAAAATATGATTAAAAAGGATTTCAATAACATTCAAGGCATTTCATATTCTGTCTCAATTTCGATAACATGTCTTATTTTATTATTCTGAGCGCAAACTTGAAAATCCCCAAATGTCAGCTGTTTTGTTGATCACCTGGGTGATCCAGTCTAGAATTGCTGTCTCAGTTTTTAGTATTTAGAGTTCTGTGAAACCAACTACCTGTTTTAAGCCTATACTGACAAATATGCTTTGGATACTGTTGTGGGATGAGATTATTACTTGTATTTATCTTATTTACTATACTTTTTCTGTCTACTTTAACCAGGGATATCTTTATTTTTGGTGTATGGCTTAATTGGCTTCACTAAGAAGTTAACTACCTTTTAATGTGTTCAACTCATCAGATAATAATACCGGTAATAATAATAGAAATCAGAAATCAGTTTGGAATTTTTATTTGAATGATAATCTTTGTGGGCACTGAGTTGATGCCAGAGTGAAAACATTTCCTACAAGACATGATTTCATGTTTTTATTCATCAAAAATCTTGCAGAACCTTAGATCCCCCCCCCCAATAACTTTGTAAATGATGCAGAACATAAAATGTCATTAAAACAGCTGTATTTTGTGTTGCCTGCTTTATACAGATTTAAGGCTTTCTATTTAAAATAAGAGCATCTAAATCCCAGCACTATCTGTTACAACACATTGTTTGGTTTGTGCAGTTTCTTTAAACATTTTAGTGTCCAACTTTTAATTCCCTTTGTTAAACTGAGTTTTGGCATGACCACCAGTCTATGTCTGGGACCATATTATATTCCCCTCCTCCCTGAGGTTTAATGGAGTCTTACATGTAAAGTCGTGTTTTTACCAACCTGTGAATAATCAACTGAAGGATTGCCTGGTTTGTTTGTTTTTTTTAAGTTGCTGCCTTTTTCCTAACATTTTGTTCTCATGCTGTTCTGTGTTAATTCAGTACAGACTCCAACCAGTGTCTTTATTTTAAGATTCAGCAACATAACTTTATCAAAATTTTTATTTTTATTTGTTTTTAGATATTTACTGTTTTATTATTTAATTTGCTTACTTGAAAAGCTTTAATTATGTATTTACTACTTATCTAAAACATTCTTAAACGTTCTAGAGATGACCACCTATTCTATTGGATTTAAAAACTCTAAAATCAGGTAATCTTTAGTGCTAATCTCTGGATTTGTTGCTCTTTAATACAAATGCAAATGTGAAATAAAATGATTATTACAACAAGCTTTTTGAGGGCTTAAAATAAGTGTAACTTGGAAATCCAGACCAGCGTCAACTGTTGGAAGACACTTTATCTGACACGCCTGATCATAAATCATTTTATGAGCCAATTTTCCAACATTATCTATGTCCTAAGTCTTAAGTCCTGAACCAAGGATACGTTCAGATCCACAAAAAAAAAAAATAATAAGATAAAATGTCAGTGTTTGTTTAAAAAATGCTTGACATTTGTCAGTTAAGTACAAATGTATTAGGAAATAACCTTCAACACATTTTTAGCTTAAAAATTCAGAAGCATCGTTCAGTTTTAATGACTAAATGGGTAAAAATACAAGCGAAAGACTTTTTATAATGATGTGATAAAAGCATGTTGGCACTCAACTAAAACTATCGATTACAGTATATCTTCCAATAATAATAGACCCCGGTCTCCAAAAAAACGCAGAGTCTAACGGGTGTTAGCTGTTATAGAAGCTGGCGCCGCATAGTGGCCGGGCTGGGTGTCTGTGGCATTCAGCCAGTGTAGCATGCTCACAACATTTTAGCTCATTCCATTTTCTTTAAACTTTTTGTAGTGGAATATACCAAAGAACATTCTGGTGAGGAATCTGAACCACATTTTGGGATGAATCCTAAACATATCAAAGAATGGTGCAAGCAGATGGGTAAAGAACGGTAAAGGACGGCTGCACAAAGAAAAGGAGCAAACATATTTCCTGGTGTTTATAGTGGATCAATCCCTGGATTCTCCTGAACTTCATTCATTTTCTTACCTCACTAGATCCCTTTCGGGGCAGTGAGATTTCCGGAGCCCGTCCAGTCTGCTGCTGTTGGACTAAGGCGTTACACTTTAGAGCTGGAGCTCACTATGCGGCTACCGGGGAGGAGCTGGCAGCCAGACAGAGAGCTGGTGTGGGATGGGAAAGCAGTCCGTTTGGGCCTCCTGAACTTTATTTTCATTGACGCCTCAAAAAAGGTACCCTCATTTTATTCTTGTTTTTATTTTTGCCCTCTCGGCTTAATGCGGGACAGAAAGCTATCAAACTCTGTAAGAGAGAGACGGAAACACAGCGGAAACAGCCATTCAGACACAGTGGAGAGAAGCTCTCGGTAGCTTGCAGGAAATTCTAAATGTTTTCATGAATGTTGTTCTCATTTCAATTAATCCTGAACGGTTCATCTGGTGTTGTCTGCATTTTGTGACCAAATTTCACTGCAAAATGAATCCATTAACCATCACCATTCTGTCCACGATGGAATAAACGCCGGTCTCCAATAGACGCTGATCTCTACTGGGTCGGCCTGCAATTTTTTAAAAATAAACCCCCGGACTACTATTGGAAAATATATGGTATAAATAGATCAAAAACAAAACAACATTCAAGTTTAACAGAAATATCAATGTGCATGGATTTAAATAGAGATTTGTGTTCTTTTTGTCTATTAAAAAAAGGAAAAGTCAATATGTCCTTTTTTTTCAGTTGCAAACCAATCCCTCACAATGCAAAAAAAGACTATTTACAACAAGTGTTTTAGATGCATTACAAACACAACTCAGCTTTTGTTTTTGGTTATATTTTCTGCAAAGTACAATGCAGAGAGGCTTTAAAGGACCCAGTCAAAGTACCTCCTCTGACAATATGGCATTCACTCTAAATGTAAATTAGTGTTTTTGAAAAAAAAGTGTTCTGGTCAGGTAGCATATGCCTACTGTTGAATCTACTGCTTTTGTGTTGTCTCAAAGATGACAAATACTGTTACCATGGAAGAGGCCCTCCAATGACTATCGCACTCAAATGTCATGTGCACGTGTGGAGTGGAGAAGAAAGTGCCCTGAACATAACTGAAAGCAGAGAGGTGAAAAATTAGATGCACACCTGTGCAGAGACACTTGAGAACAAAGAGTAACAATAGAGTTTTGTCAACAGCTAAAAAAGATGCATACAGTTCTTTGCTCACACACACTTGATCTGAAACGGTCGTTCCCATACAACTGTGCTGTGAAACACACAAAAGTGATATTTACTGACCTGAAATGAGCTGTGAAAGTCATGTCAAAAAAGAAAGACATCCGTCTGTCTAAAGATAACACACTGGTCTTGCAAAGGCACAATTTAAAAAGCAAACATTGATTGGTTGCCCAAATCTCCACTTAACCCAAGCCAAAAAGTTAAGAATACAGTGAGTAAGTTGCAGTCATGTGCTTGCTACTTGATTAGCTGATAATCATCAGTTGGAGCTTCTCCATAAAGCTTACGGTTTGCTAGTCTAGAACATTCAAGTGTGCGTTAACACAAGGCCAAGGAGACAGCAAAAAACCTTTAATGATCTGAGAGAATCAATTGTTCTTGCTCATCAGTTGCAAAGGGATTACAAGGCTATTCCGAAGCAATTTGGAGTCCATCATTCCACACTGAGAAAGATTATTCACAAGTGGGAAAACGTGGAAGAGAGCCGTCAAGGTGACAGCGTCCTAACAAGTTCAAAGATCACTTTCTGAAATGTAAAAGAAAAAAAAAGAAAAAGATTGAATTTAAAAAAATAAACCAAAAAAATGTATGAAAATCCTAGAGCTGCATTTCAAAATAAAAAGAGGAAATCCCCTTGCCTAAGTTTATATTTTAATGACTTGATTTAAGTCTAATGTAACCAGGAATGCTGCATGGTGGCGCTTGAGGTTGAACTCCGAGCTGGGGGACCTGAAGCAGCATCACCAATGGGGGCTTTTCTGTGTGGAGTTTGCATGTTCTCCCTCTGCATGTGTGGGTTTGCTCTGGGGTCTCTGGCTTTCTGCCACCGTCCAAAAACATGCTTCATAGGTTAATTGGTGACCCTAAATGTCCCTGGGTGTGTATGGGTGTGTGATTGTGGCCCTGCAACAGACTGGCAACCTGTCCAGGGTGTACTCTGCCTTCTCCCACAAGTGGCCAGGTTAGTCTCCGGCAGCCCCGTGACCCTTAAAGGGACTAAGCGGGTTTAGAAAATGATATGTATTATTTCATTGTTGCCAATAAATGTTTCTTCAAAGTTGTATATAATTAAGCATTTAGTAGCAGAATAGGATGATTAAACTTGTAAACCATTGCACGGTCAATGTAATTTTAAGAAACAGTTTTGGCCTTTAACTGATATTGATGATGAATATGAATCTACAAAAACATTTCTCCTTCAGCTATAAAGAAGCAATTCTTACATTTTTTTCTTACACTGTAGACTGAGACTAGAGTGTAATTTCAGGGAGAAAGTTATTCTAAACTCTCACTCTGCGTTACTTCCTGCTGTTCCAGCAGAGCAGAACAGCAGAACTACAATGCAATGCAAATTATGACATGGTATGATGGTCCTCTGTGTGTTTGCTGAGACCCATTACTTTGTTTTGTGAACATAAAATGTTTCTATGGACTCAGTGTGATGATGAAATATCGTTAAAGAAATGGGAGCATGCCTATGAGCTCTAATAATAGAGGATTCTTATGAGCCGTATCTGTTTTACTCCACACTTTACCTCGTATAAATCTGACTGTGGTTGAGGAAATGTTATTTACAGTTTTCAGCCTGAGCTGCCATCAATCATAAATGGTTGTTTCTATGCATCATCAAGAGAAGCAGCTGGAACCCTCGTATATACAAAGTCCTTCTCGGCAGCGGCTGCTTGATGCTGTTGTATTCTAACTCAGCCAATGATTTATCAAGACGATTTTTAAAATCACATTCTAAAGCCATTTCCATCTTTTTCAACTTTGAGTTTGAATTTCTTGTCAGGCTATTACAATCTTTTCCTAAATATTATTGTTTCCTATTTTATTAGCGAGGAAAAGCAGCATTTATTTTATTGTTTATTTATATTACTTTTTGGCAAATTCAGAATGTTTATTACACTATCCTTATATTTACTGTGAAGCATCCAGCAGATCTTGACTCTGCATGAAGCAATGTGATGAGTGTTAGAATGAAGTGTGTTCATTCCACTTTTTAAATTGTTCCATTCACATAAAGAGCTCCAAATGGCCAAGTTCAATGAAATCTGTAAGTTGTCCTGGTTTGATATTTTGTAAATAAAGCATTTGTTATTCAGTCACTTGTAACCCTTAAAGTTTTTGAAGTAGAGAATGATTCAGACTGTAGGTTTTAAGCACTTCTCATCATTATCCAGATCCTGCGTGGCATCAAGATCCCTGTTAACTTTTTTTCCAGGCCTTATTTTCCAAAAGCCACAACTTCAGTTATGTAGCTATAAACAAAACAGTTAAAAAGGATGACAGTTGTACTTGGTGATGATTGTTCTACATCATGTGAAAAACTGGTTTAAAAAAAGGTGATGTCACCAAAAAATACCAAAAAAAAGAACCTTTTTCAAACTTTTCTGGTTCTGAAATAAAACTCAGAAACACAGTTTTAGGCCTTATTTACTTTATACATGTCCTCCATGAGAAAGATTCTCCAAGAACATGTTAAAAACACCAAAGACACAATTTCCATTGGAGTGGGTCTTTAATCAATAGGTTATAATCAAAGAGAAAAACAGCACAGATAAGAAAAGATGGTTAACAAAAAAACATGTTTTGGTTTACTTGGACTGTGAACAGACTTGAAGCACACTTGAAATGGGACAGGATAAGATATTATTTTAAGAGATTTATACCTTGAGATCATGTCTGCACGATGGGAAGGCCTCCACAGATTAGACTCCTGATGGATTCGCTGTCTCCATCTGTCACCCAAAACAGGCTGACTGAAAATGTTAGCAGTTCCTTAGTAGTTTCCATTTGGCTAGAAAGCTTTAGGTAATACTTAACAATCTCATAAATTACAGACGGCTAGTCATTTGATATCCTTAGTACAACAAATGCAAGAAATAAAGCATTACACGTAAAAGGAGATTTAATGGACTCAAGCCAAGCTTTAGTGACCCTGCAATACTATTACCAATTATAAGGAATGTGGTTAATGCTGAGGACAGTTTAGAATTTTCAAAGATGAAGAATCAAGTTCTCCATGTAGATGGTTCAGGGGTGGATGGATCCGAACCCTGATGTCCCTGGAGGGCACAAAGGAAGCATTCAAAGAGAATCCACACTAGCCGTAAAAATACATTCAGTGATGCAAACAAGGTATCAAAAAGCAGAACAGAGAGGTTTCCTGAGAACAGAGAGGCTTTGATGCAGCCGAGGAGGCTGTCAGGAGGGGTGACAACCTTAACTGCAGGTGTTCTCCTGCTATGGGGAGGGAGCTGAGCTAAAAGAGGGAAGTAATGGAGGGGCCGGGCCTGGTAAGAGGCAGTTCTGGTAGTTTGTCTGAAATCTGGATTTTCTTGAGGCATCCAAGTAGCAGGTGGTAGAATGAATGTAAAATGCCCTCCAGCTGCCATTAGAGCCCCACCTGCAGGAGAGAAACTCTCCTTCCACCCTCACTGTCGATGTCCACTTTGCTTGAAGCACAAACCTGCTGAGGCTTCTACTTGGCAACTTCCTTCAAAAAGTCAGTTGGTAAACACCCCTTCTTCTTTCACCCAACATCACAAGAGTTTATATTTGCAGAAAGCACTTACTGAGGGTTCAGTACTAAGTTTGGGGGAACACATTTTTCCAACATAAACAGCCTTTGGCCAACTCGTAAATGCTCATGAAACTCCATGAAGTGTTCAGAGTACAAACACATTGTTAGAATAGCACTATCTCCTATATGGAGTATGCAGCGGTCAGCACTTTTTTTTTAATCTTTTAACAGTTGGGTATAACATTTTGAAACAAGTCATACAAATTTGCTCTTCAGGCTCAGTGGAAAGATAGTTTGGTGAAACCTGTGAGGAATACATCTTAAAATATACAGAGAAGAAAACGAAGATGTGAAAACACACTTCAATAAGTCTAAACATGTAAGCAAACATCCTAAAATCGGGAGAATCTCAGCTAAGAGGCTGTAGTCGTCACTGAAATCAATACAATATATAGTTGAATTATAATTTAAAGAAGATCCTGCTAGTTTTTAGCTCATTAGATAACATTTTTATTTTTCTAAAAACAGTTGTGAATTTCCCCACAAAACTCCAAAACTTGTGCTTCAGTCACAACTGCCCTCATGGGTGGATGTGGAGTGTCTGGTAAAAAAAAAAAAAAAGGGCCAATCTGTTTGGGGCACGCAGATGGTCTGCACGAAAGACCAAGATTGTAGTCTGCTCGATGAGACTGTGAGCAACAGGTCTTAGTACTCGGACAACATAATGGTGAAGTGGATGAGACGCCCTTGTGTCATACAGATTTTTCCTCTTTCAACCCCGCAGAACCCTGTGCACTGTACAAGGAGCCTCTTAGTGCTGTTAACGTGATAAGTGTGCACTTCTTGTGGCGCAGCCTGACTGTTGGCAATGAGGAGATTAGACAATCAGAGCATAGTTTGTGAGCGTGTCCTACTTTTGTGTCACATACACACCCCGTGGATGCAGCATTTGTGCGTGGTCAGAAAGGGGCCAGTACGTGCAACTTACTACTACAGTGTGGCATAAGAACATCGCATTACAACATCATCTGTCATAAGTGCGTACAACTTACATTATCCTTATAAATACTTCATGATACACTTACCAGACATACGACAACCTTTAGGTGTCCTTACAAGCCTCAAGGGAACTGCAAGACACACCCATGCTCTTAAGATGCAGCCACTCTTTTTATGACCCTCCATGGATCTGGACAACCCATCTGCAACACCTTTATGGGTCAGTCCTCCTCCTGACACGTGCGTATGACGAATGTTTTATATTACAGCGAACAGTACTGCATGGTGGGACAGTGGTTCGCACTCTCACCTCTCAGTGAGAAGGCCCTGGTTCAAATCCCAGCTGGGATCTTTTTGTGTGGAGTTTGCATGTTCTCCCCATGTATGCATGGGCACTCAAAAACATGCTCCTCAAGCTCTGTTGATTCTGAATTGTCCCAAGGTGTGACTGAGAGTGTCTGTGGATGTGTGGCCCTGACACACTGGCGACTTGTCCAGGGTGTACCTCACCTCCAACATTAGCCAGGTGAGGCTCCAGCAGCTCCTTGACCCCAAGGGAATACAGCGGGTTCGGAAAATGAATGGATAGATGGCAGCAAAAATCATGATTTCATGATTCCAATGTCAGTTCAGGATCTCCAAATAAATCTGCTTTATTGCGATAATGCTACAGCTGGGCCAGTTATGATCCAACAAAACAGCTGACAAAGATCACAACAATCTGTAGATTGTTTTAGCATCTTTTCTGATATTATAGCATAAGCAAATGATGTTGACTGAATAATTCTAAATAATTCTCAAATCAGAAAGGAAGGGTCGAGTCTTCCTAGTGCGTTCCAGAAGAAGGACAGTTAATCCAAATGTATGCACCTCAAGTACACATTCAGGTCAAGGACAGTGCTGGCTTGAGTGTGATGTCCATGCTGTAAACAGAGCAGCCATTCATCTGCCAATCACCAGCCCTTCACTGGGGGACTGGACACAGATATGCAATATCCACAGTCGGCAGACAAACAAGGGATGTGTGTGTGTGTAGTGAGTTTTGCATCCTCTGTGCATTTGACCTCCAGGGTGAGTCAATTTGGAGTTCCTTCAAGCAGTAAGAATGAAGAGGGAGGAGCAGACCTTGCTGGCCCCGTCCTCCTCCATCACACCACTGGTTATTCCTAATCAGAAGTGACACTGTGTCTGTTTGTCAGTTTATTCAGCGGCTGCGTTGACTTCAGAGTTTGTGGTCCTGCTAGAAATTGCTTTGTGAGGTGGATGAAGGACATAATACGAGTCATAGCGACTGACATTGCAATTGCAAATTGTTTGGGTGTGAAAAGGTTTTTGTTGGAGAGTAATCCAATCTTCAAAGTAGAGAAACAAAGGCAAGCTGTCACACAAAGACTCTGTCAACATATTTTCTAAAGATTCCATGTTAAATTGCAAACAAATATGGCATAGAACTCCTGTCTAACCAGAATTGGTTAATGGGATTCATTTAAATGCTCAGATAATATCCCTTAAATGAGTTTGGTATTTGATCTCTGAAGAGCAAGGTGGAAATAAGAGAGATGGCACTGAATAAGAAAAAAAGAGCTGAGATGCACATGCAGATCAAAGCAGGAACTTTAAATTATTAGCTGACTGCCTGGCTCCTTGCTGAGATATTTGCATTTTCATAGTTTGGTAACATTTATGCAAGCCAAATAGTTAATTGTTTTTTGCAAATGGAGGTCATTTGTGAGCTTTTGAGTCTCTGATCATCTGAGGAAGATGATGACTTTTAACACTCAGAATGATATTTTGATACTTTTTATTTTTGTCTATGTGCTGTGCATGCTTAAAGACTTCAATGAAAGTCGTGTTTTGGTGTCTTGAACATGTTCTTGTAGCATTTTCTGATGATGGAGAATATATATAAAGAAAATTGAGATTAAAATAGCGTTTCTGAGTATTTTCTGAGTATTTATATTTATTTATATATTTTCTGAGTATTTAAACAAATCATTGTGATTCAGGAGCAGATTAAAAAAGTGCAGTTAAAGTGCGGTTAAAAAAAGACTATTTGTTACGTAGAAAATCCGCTGGAACACAAGCTTTCTGCTCTGCTCCATTCTGATTCATCCACTTTCCATTTACGTCTTTGTTTTCCTTGACAGAGCTGGCATTTGGCTTAAAACTTTACAACTGGATAGCTCCAATATTGCTCACTATTTTTGTTGCACGGCCAATGTTAGGTTGGGAGTGTGAGCATGTAATCAGAGAGCTCTCAAAAATTAGTAGGGCAAGGTAGGTTATTGTTGGTTGTTAGGAAGTTTATTTCAAATAGATGATTGCCGCTCTGCAGAAACTATGTCCTAGAGAACGACATAAGACCATCCGTGGGTGGCTAAACGGTCTTCACCATGGAGAGACTAGTTGCCGCTTGAGAGAGATTCCATAAATCCAAGGAGATCTGTGGACTCACGTCACATGGTGCTGGATATGGGGAGACCAGTCTATGATGCCACTTGGGCCACTAGGAAAGGTGCTACTCCTCCTGAAATCCTTGCCCCCAAAAGTTGATCTGAGTGAAACTTTAAGTTTAAAGACTTTATAAATGTGCACAGAAACAAACCCTGTTGTAGAGCATTCAGAAAGTCATCCATTTGAAAAAGTAGTATGTCTAATAGTAAGAATAGGATGTTTTTAACAATTAAATTGTTTTTTTTAAGTTTATGCATTTGTTGTTCAATTTGTCACCAGAACAGAAAAAGTACTCTGTTCACTATTTATTGGGTTTAGAAATCCAATTGAAATTGCATATCAATATAATAGATCTAGCCATCATTACCATGGGAGTACATAACGGCACAGAGCTCCATTCCCCTACAACTCCAGTACAGCTTCCATCTCACTGTGATTGCTCAATTGCTTGTTTATCATCCATGACATTGGCAAAATGTTTCTTTCTCAGAGTCACCTCATAAAACCCTCATTTACAAAAGTTTAGCTTAGATTAGTCCATTAGCCAAATTACCTAGCCAAGCAGTTGATTTCCAGACGCAGCATCTTCAATCTGCAGCACAGCATGGGACCCCACTCTGAGGACACATAAGAAGAAAGTGAAAGATTCAGCGAGAATTCGGGGAAAATACTTGTGTTAGGAGGAACCAGTGCTATTCTCTCATCTTCCACCAGTGAGTGAGTCATACAACCTTTACCTTTCCTCAGAATTCAACCTCAAGGAGTAAAACACGCATCTCTTATAATGTCAGCAACCTTTATAAAGGCGAGACCAATCCTATCCCAACACCATGCATCGCTTGCTCTTAATTGAAGGATCAAGTAAGAGTTCATTCTGAGCGTCCTTCACTGCCAGGGGTAAATATCAGGAAGGTGCTAGGTGGATGCAACTTCAGTTCCTGTCACCTCGGTCATTAGAAGTCTGACCACAAGGTCTGACTCACTTGAAAGAGGTTTCTGAAGGGCTTTCATCAAAAGACGTCAAATATGTCAGTCCAACTTTTTTTTTCTTCAGTACTGCAATTGCTTCCAAACTTGCAGCCTTATTGCTCCATTTTAACTTTTTATTATCAGTCAAAGGCTTGGAGAGATTAAAAGGCATCAAGTAAAAGCACAATTACTCAATTTTCTATCCTCTGCTCTTTGTCAGACTCTTCCCCCTCCTTCTCTGCACCATTTTGGGACAGTTGCAGTTTCTAAACTCTGACTTGACCCCCTATTAAAATAAGTTAATGTGGTGGACTGTTATAAGGAGAAGGAGGGGGGAGGGGACTGAGAAACCTGTATCAATTCCATACAGTTGGCTCCAGGGAGAATTTGATTCCTTTTCATCTGTCACTCTCAAGGTGTCATTCTCCACCCCAGGTTGTTATCACCACGCAGACTTTGACAGCTTCAAGCCGCTTGCTCAGAAAAAAGAAAGAGAGGGGGGTGGGGTGGGGGGTTGCAAAGCTTGACGACGAATATATGTGGAAGGGGAGGAAAATGACATATCGTTCACATGCAGACGTGGACTGATGCTGCTCTTTTCTCACCATCCCAGCAAACAGAAAGGACCAAAGCTCAGTGTTCACTTTGTGTTGTTCACCGTTAATTCTTGGATTACTTTGCAAGGAGTGCTAATACCCGTTTAATGCCCATAATCGTGTGATGCAATGCTTTAGAAGTTCACCATAAACAAAGCCATTCTTGATCAGATTCACTTGTCTTCAAAACATTTTATTTTTTGTTAGTTTTTTTTCTTGGGAGGTGGGGGCATTGGTGGTTACCACTACAGGTTTTTTAACCATTTAACAACGTAGCTGTTCCTGACAACGCCTAAATAGATGCCTCCATGACACACAGTGAATCTTCTGCAGTTTACAAAATCTCCACAACACAGTCAGCTGATTTACGTCGAATATGTAACCACTCCACTACTGTAAAATGTTGCATATCAGCACAAGGCCACTTTTCTCTGCTTCACAGCTTGCTTGAATTACGTTGATTATGTTAACTTTCAGTGCGCGTTCAATTGCCATGTGTTATGTATGTAGAGCTCACAAATTGACTTAAAAAATGTTTAATGGTATGTTGGAAAAAATGCCAGAAAACATGCAAGAATGCGGCCCTAGAGGCCTGGAGTTAAAGGCCTATCCATAAACTAGAAGCAGAAATCAAAGTGGAAATCTGGGTTGATTCGAGGTAATTGTGTTTTTGAGATTTGTCCATGCCAGCAAGCAACCCAGTAATGATCACTGAGGGCATCAACATGGGACACCCCCTGATCAATGCAAGCAGTCAGACCCAGGGAGGTCTCATTGCAACGCCCCGTTTTATGAGACAGATTGGTCACTATGTGAAGGATCCCTTGTGGGAATTTTGCTGGAGTAAAAACGAAATTTAAAGAATAAAATCCGTAAAAGTTATACTAGAGATTTATAATCAAATAAATATATAGAGCTTACTTGAAAAGTAAATATCAACAGTGGATATAAATAGTTGCAACATGAACATGAAACTGTGAGTGGGAGCAAAGTTTCACTCAAAAGAAGGTTGATTTCTGTAAGAACTGAGTCTAGCAAAAGCTGTAAACAACACATTTAACCTAAATAAAATGCTGTCAAAAAACTCTAAGCTTCAAGTCATGTCAGATTAAAGATTCTAAGGAAAGTCGGGGCTCTCAATTAACTTCTTTCATTGCTGTACCTAACTTTTTGTCTCACTTGTACCCACATTTTCAACTGCATTGCAATTAACGGCACAGTTTCATAGGGTCACTGTTTCTTCTTAAATTGCTGTCCATTTGCTTCTGCACTTTGCTGAAAAGGACAGGGGACACTCAGACCGGGCATTTATCGCAGCATGAAATGTGTTTTGCAGATGCATTGAGCTTTTTTCAGTGTTTCAACTCTCCATGTAGTCGAACCAGTCAAAAATACACTATTGCTACTCATCATCTTCCCAATCGCTTCACAATACGTGCATTATATTATGGGCTTAACTGTATTTGAACCAGGGAAACTAGTCAAGTCACTCTCTTAAACATGTACACACAAAAGTACAATAGGCCAAGTGCTTCCATACAATTTGTTTAATTTATCAGGAAAAAAGCGAGACTTTACCAAAGTCATCAGCCTCACAAAGAACAGTTTTCTTCTTCAAAGTCTGCATCTGTTTTTTCTCTGTTTCTGTCTTCTTCCCTCACTTTGCCCTGAAATTCACATTAAAACAAACATTTTTATATACTTTAATTAAATGAAAATACTGCTCTCTTTTGTTTCTATATAAAGTACACCTTCCATCCCCTCGAACTGCTTTTCCAGCTTTCTCACTCTCTTGTCTTTTTATTTCCCTCTGTTTGGGCTGTCAAAAACAGAAATGTCACTAAATTCAATTCCATTTTATTTATATAGTCCACTAACACAACCACAGTTGTCTCAATGGGCTTCACGCTGGTATTTATGCAAAGAACATAAAGTCAGTCAAAAAATAGGTATTTTTAATAGTTAAAATGTATTCATTCATTAGGGGGAAGGTTTCTTTAAAAAGCTCAGTGGGGATTGGGTCTAAGAGACAAGTTGAGGTTTTGGAGGACATAATAACTCATGTTGTTTCCATTTGATCTATAGGAGTAAAGCAGTCTAACGTTACAGAGGTTTTCTATGGATGCCTTCATTTCTACCGCTTCAGTCTACTCTGGGCTAATTGTAAG
Source organism: Adrianichthys oophorus (assembly GCA_036245035.1). Taxonomy (NCBI): domain Eukaryota; kingdom Metazoa; phylum Chordata; class Actinopteri; order Beloniformes; family Adrianichthyidae; genus Adrianichthys; species Adrianichthys oophorus. Next base: position 26,457,458 of record BSAI01000104.1, read on the forward strand.
GGGAACTTTGTTCAACTTATGTCTAATATTTGAGATTTTACTATCAAAAAAATTTTAGGAAATCTTCAGAGCTGAATGTAGCAGGAATATGTGGTTCTACTGAGCTGTGACTGCTGGTCAGCCTAGCTTTAGTACTAAAAAGAAATATTGGATTATTTCCTTTCTCTGATATTAAAGTTGAGTTGTATTGGGTTCTGGCTTTACGCAGAGATTTTTTTTTTATAATTTAAGAGGAAATATTTCCAGTTATTCAGAGACTGCTCTGAATAACTGCCTTTTTTTTTCTAACTTACGAGATGCTTGTTTAAGGGAATGTGTATCAGGATTAAACCACAATGCTACTCGGTTTTGTTTAACAAGCTTAGGTTCAAAGGGGCAACAGCATTAAGTGTTCTCTAAGTGTAAGTGTTCCCTAAATGTAAAATTACCACACAATGCAGTGGTTGATCTATTATCAGAAGCTGTCTATCTTTCTCACCTCAACCTGTTTTTGTAAACAGTAGAATAAAATCCATTTGCAGGAGAAAAGACTTTGATCTGAAAATATTTGAATCCACTGACCATATGTGGATTTCTATTAAGTAGTAATCAAGCTGCCACTTTAAACTGTTTGGATTGAAATAAAGTGTTCCTCCATTTTATTTACAATTTTCAAATGAAAAACCCTCATATTGTGGTCACATTAATTCGAACGCAGCTGCTCGGGTTCTCACAGGAACCAAAAAAGTTGACCACATCAGTCCAGTTCTGACACTGGCTGCCTGTCTGCCAGAGAATAGACTTTAAGGTTCTGCTACTGGTTTATAAAGCTTTGAATGGTTTATCACCAAAGTACATGACTGACCTCCTGACCCAGTATATACCAGCCAGACCTCTCCGCTCATCTGGATCCAGTCTTTTGTCAGTTCCTAGAATCAAAACTAAACATGGAGAATCTGCATTCAGCTTCTATGCTCCACAGATCTGGAACAGACTTTCAGAAAGCCTTAGATCAGCTGAAACACTCAGTGTATTCAAATCCAGGTTAAAGACCCACCTGTTCTCAGCTGCATTTGATTAAATGATTTTCAAAATTTTACATCTGCACTGTTTATCTATGCTTGTTTTAAATTCAGTTCTTTTTTAACTTTATTTAAATCTTTATTTAATGATCAAATTTGATACTTTTTTAAAATTGTTTTCTTTCTTTTGTGTTTTATGTAAAGCACTTTGAATTGCCTTTTTACATGAAATAAAAAGTGTTAAACCTGACCTTTATATAGACATTCACATTTGGTCAGCGAAATAAAAAGTTTAAATAAGTGAACAATCCTGACAAAGATTTGCAAAGCTGCACTTGCATCTTTCTCTGTTTGTTTTTGACCCGCCCCTGTAACTGCCAATGACAGAAGATCTTTAGTCACGTGGTTTTGTTTACAAGCTTTGGTCCAGAACAGAAATCACCAGTATATCACATCTGAATACAGACCAAACACAAAGTTTAGGACTTGATCCGGAACAAACTAAGACGACTCGGTCCAGAACAAATAATTTTTACAGTGTGAATATACCCTGAGACATTCATTTTTAGACACCAGAGCTCACTAAGCAGGTTGTGATAGTACTCTTAACATGGTGAAGAGGGTTCCAATTCCTTAGTTGTCATGCAAGGTCTGATACACAGGCAGTTTTATGCATTGAATAAAATCTGTATTGTGTAAAGCTAAGGAGTTAGTGCCATTCAATTTAGATTGCTATGATAGTTCTATAAAAAATCTCTTTTTGCTACCTGAAACTAAATTGATATGAATGCATCAGCAAAACCAGAAATCAGCTTTAACCGGGCCTCTGAAAGAACTCCTTTCATGCAAAGAAATAAACAGCAATATATTGTAAATGCCATTGTGTACTAGGGGATGTCTAGAGAGCTGTATTGTGTAGGCAGATAAGAATTACTGTACCAAAAGGCCAAGTCAGAGCTGTACAAACCTACTGCACAGGCTTATTCATTTCCAAGAAATCAAGCTCCCTTGGGGCTTTTTCTTTTTCTCTTTTTCAGTATGTTGTTGCTTTGAGAATGCAGAAACATTTTTTACTCTCCATCTTAGTTGTTGCCAGAATTGTTCTGATCAAAATATATTGCATCTATTGCCCCTGGGAATACCGTCAATTATTTCCAACACACTAGCTGTGCAACACCCAGAATTCATTGTTGATAACTGTAGCCACTAATGTAAGGCACCTAAACAGAAACAGAAACTCTGCCTTTGTAAACAACAGGCTGGGCTTTAAAATGGAGCTCTGATCCTGGTGACTAAAGTCTAACAACATCTGGGCTCAGATTTATCCCATGGACTTGTGAGAATTAACTGACAACAGTTCCTATATCATGAATAATTCATTTGCATACAAACATTTCAAAAAAGGGAGCTAGTTGTGTTAGTAGTGAACCATTTTTCTTTAATTTTTAAATCTACGATCAACTTTCCCTTGAGACAAAAAAAAAAAAAAAAGAAAACAAATAAATTAACAAAGTGGTCTGGAAAGTAATGGAATTGGTGGTGGAAGACCTACTTTAAGACTTTTCTTGGTTTGGAGTATTGTTATTTCATACTCTCTGTACCCCCTCTTCCTTTAAACATTAGCCCTAATGTAGTGACAAAAGACTGATTTCTCTAAGGCAGCATTATCAATAAACATTGTTTAATGGAGAAATTGTTTTTACTATCATATTCAATATAGTTCCATATACATTATTGCATTTATATGATGCTTAGTTTATGTAAAGAGTGAAAACACAAATTCAAAGTTAGATTAAATAGAGAAAACACACAAAGTATTAAGAAAAACATAAAGTCAACTTGTTGCACTTCAGTCAAAGTTTTTGTACAATGTTCTTTTCAAAAAAGGTTAAAGAGGCTTCCCTATCATAAAAAAACTACTGCAGATGTATAAATATAGATTTTAAAGGTGCAACCAGGTATTTTTTCACTCCCTTAGTGGTTCAGTAGAAACTGAAAAAAATCTGTATTAAAGCACATAATGATTTAGAGACCTAAAAAAAAATCCACCACTGTTCCCCTAAAGACTCTAGTTTGAGTCCCACATGGGAAAAGTGGGATTTGGCTCAGTTGCTCTTTGCTGGAGTCTGGAGGTTAGAACGAAAGCAGTCGCTTCACTTTTTGGGGTTAAAATCACTAAACTGAAATAGAAGGAGAAGAGGGAAAATGAATCATTGGTTGGCCTATTCACATATAAAATCCCAAAAAAGCAGGCTTTTAACCGATGAAGTCTGCAGAAATTGTGGGGACGTTTAGTTTTAGGGGAAATATATTTGCTGCTGGTCTTGATGCTTTCAGAAAAAATATTTCTTTTAAGGGGTAACTTTATTATTAGGTTGTTTTCATTATTTTTCCTTCCTAAAATTCTTGGAACACAGCACAAAAAAAAAAAAGTTTTTATTCAAGATAGTCAAGATATTAACTAATGTGTTGTCTTGTGGGTAAAAACTGACCCACTACCATGTTTAGTTTAGAAAAAAAATACCTTAACCTATCCTTTTCCAACTTAAAATGTTGTGACTTTTCCTAAAAAGTTTGAAAAAGTGATCATTAGTTTTTGTTTATGATAATATGTGGGCTGTACAATATTTGTGTACTAAGGGTGTCTTATGGGTCATTTTTTACCCATGAATTATAAAGGCATTCAAACACCAGAAAAACTTCCAAGGATGCACACAAACTCTCTAATTCACAGACACACACACACACACACCTACACTTATACACCCACAAAAAAGGTGCCAGTTCTGCATTACTTTTTTGAGGGCTTGAGGGATGACCCTTATGGGTGACCCCTAGGAAAAAGGGAGTAAACAGAATGTTAGAATTGCACAAGGTTAAGATGTTCACTCATAGTGAAATGTTTCTTTCACTAAATTAGCAATGAAGTTTTAAGCCAGATACACCTCTATGATTGTTGCGTTAGATTGAACCTGTGCCCTGATGGGTATGAATCTGGTGCATTTTCAACTACACCAGGAGAGTAACATGTTTTAACAGTAATAGCGAATACAAAGAAAAAAAAATCATGACGCACCCTAACACAGATCTCTTCTTTTGCACTGTTCAGACAAGAGAGTGACTTTTTCAGCATAAAATCCCTCTTTTTGCCCTCCCTGACACTTAAGCTCATTCTTCACATTTCTTGAAGGGAAACAGAAACATGAAAAATCCCTCGACACCCAGAGATGGCAATAATCTTCTCTCTTCTTTACATTCTTCAATTTCTAATGTGTTCCAACAAAATAAATTTATGGTAATCTATTGCTATCTATTGCTCAAATCTGCACAAGTCAGCCATACATTTTTTCTTTCTGCCTGCACTGTATGCCTACACGTGGAAGCACAGGCATTGTGCCCTGTAATAGTTACTTCAAGCGGACCTTCATTCACATACTTACGCAGTCCTTTGGATTTTAAATTACCATACTGCTGAAGAGATTCAAAAAAAATCCCTGGATCTAATGCTTGAATTCCTCACACTGCAAGATGAACACATGCTAATCTGCTTTGATGTTCTCGGGTGTTTGTGCATATGTATGCTTCGGTGAAGACCATGGGCTTCCTCACAGTCTGAAGCTGGCAAACTTCAGAAAGAAATATATGCATAGACTCTTATCTGCTATTAATGGAGCTGTTATTTTGGACTTGGCTTATTACAGTTGCAAGCTCAGTTTACCACTTGTTGTCAAAAGTGGCACACATGCAAAAACAGTCCAGGAAAAGCTGCCAAACTGATAACATGGGCTGTTAGTAGACACAATTAGCACAAAAATGGTTAATTCAGAGTACACAATTTTGTTTTGAATAGTATTAAAGAAGCACATTCTTATTTATGGATGCATTTACCACAATCCTCATAATTCATACTGTGTTGGGAAAAAAATGGAAAAACCTGCAATGTAAGAAAACCACAATCACCAAACTACTGCATATTTTATTAACAGTTTTTTGCTCTTCATATGTATGTAAAAATAAATAGTAATAAAAGCTATTAAAACATACCCCATACACCAAGCTCAAATGCAACTACTGAGAGGGTAGAGCAATTTACCTACACCTTTTTTGTCCCTGAATGGAACACAACTGGTAATCTACTGTGGCTAAGAGTTTTTTCTAATAGTCTTCTCAAAGAAAAAAAGAAAAAAAACATCTCTGCTTTAACCAAGACTGACACAGTCAGCTAATTGAGCATTACTCAAAGTACCTACAAGAGTTAACCCTATAGCACATGCTCTTTGGCTTACAATGACTCTTTGATTGTTTACACAGTCAACGTGAATCTGTTTTTTTCTGACGTGGAGAAAAGCAACTTACTGTATTGGCTTTAAAAAATGTTGCATATGGTCGCAGGGCTGCTTTTCTCTCTTCAGAATTTGTTGGAATTATGTTTTCCTATCTGTCTGTGCGTTTGCTTGTCTGGCCACCTAAGTTTGTGATGGTGTAGCTTAGTGGGATGCTACATCTTGTAAAGAGATTCCTGTCTTTCTATAAGGGCATGTCATAGTATGAGCTCATTAGCGTGTTGTTTCTTCATGTCTTTTTGAAAAAAAAAATTAGCAGGGGTTTTCTTGCCTAAGGAAATCCTGAAATCTTATTTATAGAGTAGGCTGCAGTGGTGAGTGTGTTAAATAATGCCCCCTTAGCTGATTGCCAAGTAAACAAAAAGGCAAAACTTTTGCAAGAACCAACATTCAACACAGAACTTACCCTCTGTACCCCCCCTCCCCCCACCTCCCCACTGGAAAGCCTCTGTGTATCTGAATGTCATAACTAATCACTCTCACTTGGAATCACTGACATTTGGAAGTTCAGGAGCAAGCCTATATGTTCTGACAACAAGAAGTCATTTATTTCTGATGGTTAAATGCAGAAAATGTCATGTCCTTACTATATCATGATTGATCACAATACATGCAGAATGCACACACACACACACACACCAATGTGTGCTTCCTCTCCTCAGAGCGGTGTAATATTTTTATAACTTGGTAGAAGTGTGTTATTGTGCTAGTTTTTGGATTTAAATGCCTTCCCCTGATTACCGAATTCTGTTTGATAGGAAGCCCCAAAATGCACCCCAGAAGGGTAATGTTGGGAACCAAAAACATGTCATTTGAAAATGGCTGCCTCTGGGTTTGTTCGACTGCTTTGCTATTAGCACCAAACACTCATTAACATTAACATAGTTATTTAATCCAGGAAAAAAATATTTTTAATGCTCTTAAAGTACTTTCTTTAATGCGTTTTTTTTTTTCTCTGAAAGTCCATCCATCTTTTTCATCCAGCTTTACCTCCAGGGCTACTGGGACGCCTCAGGCTGGAAGCCACAAACACAGAGACAAGCTTCCAGTTCATCACTGGGCCAGAACCATGGAAATGAGTCTGAACCACAGATGATCATTTCTAAAACTAGTTGATATCAGTTAAGCTCACGTGTATATTTTTGAGCCAAGGCTTGAGTGTTCGAACATTCCAACCCAAACACCACACTTTCAGTAACAAACAGTGAAGCCAGCATTTTATGTTTTTATATTATTGCCTGTTTGTTGGCTGCAGCATAGACCATGAACCCAAAAAACAACGTTTTTGTTTTTTTTTTCTGCTGGTGTAGACTGAGTTCCGTCAATATTGGTTTCAAACAATCAAACTTTTTGTCTAACCAGGTACTTTATAATGTATGTCTAAACAAACAAAAAGAGTACGACAGGGAAATGTTCAGAAGGGGTTTTTGAAACTCCACCACCAGCATTTTGAAATAGGGTTACCAAAACATTAGAACTGTCTGTAAAAGATTGGAGCAAGTTATTTTTTGATGATTTATGCTGGAATAGTTAAGTAAGTAAAATAGTTAAGAGTACAGACAGAAAATACATTTACTGACAGCAAAAGAAAAAAAATCAAGGCTTGGCAAAGCAAACACAGGGGGTTGATCAATACTCAGCCAAATCCAGAAAATGTACAAAATAACTACTATTGAATTTTACGAGAAGACTTTTGCATGCACGGCCAACGGCTAGGCCAAAACCGAATTCTTCCCACACGGCTTCTCCCTACCCCTGGATTTAGCCCTCCAATAACTCCCTTCAATATGGAAAAAAGTGTCTTCAAACTCAGACATTACTAATCTGCAAAAACGCCATCAATAGTTGCCTGTCATTTACGCAAGTCCGTAGTTGCCAGCGCTTGGAAAATACATCACAACATCAGTTTTATAACTTTAGAAAGTCATGCTAAAACAAAAAGTCATTACTTGAATATACAATGCAACATTTTCCCACCAGGACAGTGGTCTAGGAAATGAAAGCCACCTCAGTGGTTAAACAATTTAGAGTCACAGTGTACATGATTTACTATTATCAGTTGGATTCCAAGGAAACAGACTCATTTGAGTCACAGGCCACCAAGTAGTTACGTGATGAACTGATCTGGCTTCAGCTAGATCAGACTTGCTCTCAATAGGTGTATAATCCATTTAAATGACATACCTGTTCAGTTCTCAGCTCTTGAATGGCTCTACTGCATGTACTCCAGTAAAATTTTGCAACAGGTAAATGCCATTTATTCATTCATTTTCCAATCCGCTTTATCCCTTTCGGGGTCACGGGGTTGCCAGAGCCTAACCCGGCTACTCATGGGCGAAGGCAGGGTACACCCCTGGACTGGTCGCCAGTCTGTCGCAGGGGCCACAAACACACACCCATGCACACTCACATGCACACCTAGGGACAATTTACAGTAACCAATTAACCTATGAAGCATGTTTTTGGACGGTGGGAGGAAGCCGGAGTACCCGGAGAAAACCCACGCATGCACGGGGAGAACATGCAAACTCCACACAGAAAGGTCCCCCAGCCAGGACTTGAACCGGGAACCTTCTTGCTGTGAGGCTGGAGCGCTAACCACTGCGCCACCGTGCAGCCCTAAATGCCATTTATATTTTCATTTTATGAAAAGTTAAGGTCAGTCATGCCATATATGGTCTACATGAGGATGAACACAATGTATGACGCAAACCAAATACTCCATACATCTACAGCAGTGGTCCCCAACCCCCCAGGCCGCATAACGGTACTGGTCCGTAGATCAATTGCCACCGAACCGCGAAAGAATGAATTAGTTATTTTGTTTTTTATCCCGAAAATCTTTTACTTTGAAAAATAAGCAAATTCTCTTAGCTACACCTTTGATCACTTGAGTTGTAAAGTTTGGTCAGGGGGCAAAATGACTACGTCTGAACAATCTTTTATCCTGAGAAATATTTTGGTTATGAAAATCGACTGGATTGTCTCGATTATATTTCAGTCACTTGAACGCTAAAAGCAGTCCAGGGGCGTATAACACAAGAACAGGTATCGCAACAGGTGATTCCCACACACTGTACCTGTTTGCATAGAGATGTGATTTTCACGAACGACTACGTTCACACGAAAGCTCAAACAAGCTCATCCATTCGCATGCACATTTCACACAAGTTGTGACCACTCAATTCATACAAGAACCTCCATGAAAAAAAGAGAAGCAGTGTGTGCAGCGAGTGGGACGGACATGGGGGGGGTGCTAATGTTTTTTATTTGTATGTTTATGTTTTTTAGCAATCCTCCAAAACACACAAGTCAGATGACTGAGTGAAATGATGATTAAATCTATTCTCAGAGCTGTTTTTTTTATCAAGTTTAAAGCACACGTTCTTATTCAAGTATACTGTTTCTTTGTTATTACACACCCCAACATCCCCAACCCCACCCCACCCCGGGCGGCAGTAAAATTCTCATGGTGTTGACCTGTCCGCAGCCACAAAAAGGTCGGGGACCACTGATCTACAGTGAACCACTGATTGCTTCAGACACTGCGTTGGAACACAGTTTGTCAGCACTTTATTTGTTTGGAGGCCGTGTCTCACTAAGCTTTAAATCTTCTGCTGACTAACAAACATGGGTACCAAAGAACACAAAAATGAACTCTTTAAATGTGCATTTATTTATGCCAAAAACTCCCTGACTCAATGAAATAATATAGATAAAATGTGACAATTATTACAAATGGACTTTCATGACAATCAATAAATTCAGTTGAATTAAACAAGACTTTCTTTTATTCCAGAAAAGAATGCTTGAGTTAATACTCCTCCTTTTCAAGAACAGGTTTTTAAGGAGGTTACTGTAAGAGTTAACTGGGCCACATTAAAACAAGGAACGGCGTCAACTGAATCTAGAGAGCTTTCAAGTTGGTATGCTTGATTCAAATGACTAATTTAATTTAAAAATATCGCAGCTAGTTTTGTTATGTCAAAACTGGGGGGAAAAAAGTGTAAATTCTGTATCTTCAGTTTGAATGTTCTAGTGAGCCATTTCCTTTTTGTTAGTGTGAGTAGGCTATAAACTTTAAAAATTACAAAAAAAGTTCAGTCTTTTGAGGAAAAAGTACAGAAAAGGAGTCAGTTTTTCAACAGAAACCTGTATTTACTTTACTTTAGCCAAGAAGACAAGTAGAAACATTTTTCTTGAAAGCATCTAACAGTGCTTTTTTCCCAAAGGGTAGGGATTATAAACGCTGATCATGAAGTGTAATTCGGAGCTCAGCCTACTTTGAGGTTTCAAATGGCCTAAAAGTACCAGATGAAAAGACCTGCACTTCGTAAATCCACAATTGATGTATTCTGTTGAGTCAAAGTGGAAATATACTTTTCATCAATCATCAGTTTTACCTGCAAAGATTGATAATTAAAGCTTCAGATGCCCACAGCAAAAATTGCAGTAGTATCTCTTTTGTGGCTGCTGTTATCTTAGGCAAAAGTTTTTAAGGGCTGATCGGTCGGTCGGTCTGCAGACTACGTTTGCAGCCCCTTTACCTGTCAACAGCGATATGTTGCAGAACACCCTTCTCTCTTTTTTTTAAGCAGAAACTCAGATTGGATTGATTCTTCTGTCTTTCACTTGATTTTAGAAGGAGTGTTGTTGGGGGTGGGGGCTGATTCTCTCACAGTTCAGACGAGACTGCTGTGTTGTTCGGCAATAATCAGAGGCGTAGCCGAGTGAGAGAGAGGTCACCCGATATGATTATCCCTGAGTGTCAATACTAAAGGGGGGCATGAGATTGGTCCCCACTGAGTTGGAAAATGAATGGCTTTGACCTAATCAAACCGGTGGAAGCATCTTCACTTGCTAATTAAGATTGAGTGGAAGAAAGTCATCAGTGTACAGCGCCGGCCATCTTAGCTGAGGCTAATCATGTGCACTTCAGTGCTCTTAGTATTTATTAAAGGAGACTGCCCAGGACAGCAGAGGAAAAGGGTGACGCAGCTGGCAGTGTTTTATAATAATGATGACAGCACCTTTCCCTGACACACCGGCCCATTCCATCTTCAGAGACTGCATTAGGTTGTGCGCTTGTAGTTATTTCGAACACATTGTAAGGGAGTGATGTCCCAATAACAGGCTCATTATTCCCAATTAAAGTGTCTCGCATCCATCATAAACTGCCACAGTAAACCAGGCACGGGCCCATTATTGCCTCCCATTAATAGGGTATATACAAGCAGATGGCTGTAGTGGGAGGACCAGTGTATATGGCTGGGGGCAGAGTTGGGAGGGTAACTGTATCCAGCTTTATTTCTGTGCATCTCATTCCCATTCTGGGAATATTCTTTCAAAACATCAGTCAACTGCTGATTTTAGAACAAATACAGTCTTACTTTAGGTTTTGTGTAGAAAATAACATTTTAAATGCAAGTTTAAATGGAAGCATCCCATAATTGTCTTTACAAAAATACATTTGCTAAGTTTACTCAATCAAACTAAGGCACAGCACTGAGATACGCACATTAATGTACCTTGATGCTACCTTGATGAAGCTGATCTTCAGCAATCATTGATAAATTGTTTGCACTGACTGTATAAAAAAAACTGGACGGAGTACCCTTCCTTCTTGACATTCCAAACAGGAACTACCCACTGGCTCCAAGAAGCCAAAATCCCATAGACTTCTATTAAGAAATAAACAGTTATTACTAGGTCGTTATATTTGTCAAAATAATAATTGTTGCTCTGATACTGATGTTTAACATGCTCTTGGTTATCTTATTTTTGAAAATATTTGTTTTTCTTCATTGCATGTTATTCAAGTTGAAAACTGACCAATCAGATGTTTAAATCAAAGTATGCGGTGGCCACTGGCTCCCACATCCAACCCTTTCTACTGCCTAGCCCACTTTAAGTGGTAGGGGTGTGGTCTTCCAACAAGCTCCTTTCTGTTTGGCAAAAATGTTGACTCAGACTGATCACTGATGGCGGCATCCTTACCACAAACAAGTGGCATTTAAGTTGACATCATCTCGTTGGAGCTGGAAGTAAGCCATTTTCTGTGGGTGATGTCACAGTCACTCAGTCCAGTTCTCCTATACAGTCAATGATTGTTTATCATCAAATGTGTAGACATTGATTCTAATAGTGAGAGCTTATTTTCATTCATTTTTTAAACAGTTTTATCCCTTTCAGGGTCATGGGGCTGCCGGAGCCTAACCCGGCTACTCATGGGCGAAAGCAGGGGGCACCCCTGGATTAGTCGCCAGTCTGTCGCAGGGGCCACAGTCACACACCCACACATCACATCCACACCTAGGGACAATTTAGAGTGACCAATTGTTACGTCATCCTGCTGCTGCCTTCCATCCTCTGTCATTCTGCTCCCCTGGCAGGTGAAGCCAATGTCCAATGAACCTATGAAAACATGCACAAGGAGGACATGCAAACTCCACAAAGAAAGGTCCCCCCATTGATGACACTGTTTCAAGTCCCCCAGACTGGGACTTGAACCGAGAACCTTCTTGCTGTGAGGCAAGAGCGCTAACCACTGCGCCACCGCCAGCCCTGAGAGCTTATAAAAAGTGAAAGTTATTGGAGACAGCTGACAGTCCCTTCAACATAAACAAGGTAATAATCAGCATTATACTAAAAAAAGATTAAACTAAATTTGGCCTTACTTAACAAATTGAATTAAAAGTTACTGTCTGGACAGCAAGGCCAAATGAAAACTCTTCTTTTAAAATTTGAAAAGAAACAGCATGAGGTCAATGAATAAAAAAATTAAATCTGAATATTATACAAGATGGGGAAATACCTCCCATTGATATATGTTTTACTTCAGATTTATTCATATATGCATTTCTTTGATATAAATTAATGTTGGCTTTAAAGTAGACACATCCAAAGTAAACTCAATGAATATCAATGAAGTCTCTCTCTCTCGGTATATATATATATGGCAGAGGACACAAAACACCAACTGTTCCGTGTTGCAGGTGTGCCTGCAGCTCACCGCTCCCTCACGGGATGGGTCACATTCAGAGAGCAAATTTCACACACATAGGTGCGTGACAACTGATGGGACTTTAACTTTACTTACTAGTACAGTATATCTAAAAATGTGTGTTTATGGCTAATTTCAAGATTTATATTTTGTCTTAAAGGGTGGTAGATAACGTATTTTAAGAGATGTTACTAAGGCAAATTCTGCTTGTTTTATTGGCAGAGTTTTTTGCCAATAAGAAAGGAAAAATATCATATCTTTATATGTTTTACTTGTTTTAAAATAAACATTTCCAGTAATGAAGGAATTCATACAGCTTTAAAAAAAAAATGATAAAAAGAATACAAGACAGAATTGGACAGAGTTGTGGGAAATTAAGAACTTAGTTTTCATAATACAAATGTACACTGGTCATGACTCACTCAGCTGGTTTTGGTTCATTATGGCATCATGAATATCAAGCGCTGGTGTGATGTTTTTTTGCTTTTTGAGTAGAGTATGTAAGACGGCCCCAATTGTAAATGGCACTTCATAAGTACAATGAATAAAATAAAATTTAAACGAACATGTATCAAAAATCTGCAGTCTTGCAGCCATGGAGGGTGAGGTCTTGTCTCCTGCCTTATGAAGTAAATATCTCTGGCTGAAGCCTCATTCCACACTATCGCCCTGTGTTCAACACCTTTTAGTAGCTTTCAGTGGGTGTCTTGCTTTCACCTCTGCAGATGTGTAATAATCACACTTCCAGCACAGCAGAAGGCACCAACGCAGCCAGCAGACAATGCAGGGATGACCCCGATCACATGAGGAAGGTGTCTCTCGTACACAAAACGTTCCATGTGAGTAATAGGGATATTGGAGTGGATAGGATCAATCCTACTTCCTGCAGCATTAAAAAGAAAAAAACAGCTACCGTGTCAAATCTGCAGTCAGATGACAGCTTGAGCAGCTTGGTGCCCAAGGCGTTTACCGGTCTTGTCGTTCGCTTTTCTGAAGGTCAATCTTTGGGTGCCCCGCACAAGGCTGCAGTCCTGTTTACCTCTCTCCGAAAGCCAATTACACCGCCACAGTGCGGTGCCAGTCAAAGCTCTCATATTTCATGAACAGACACAAATCTAGGTAAGCAGTAACCCAGACGCACCGTGCACACCCACGCATGCACACAGATACCTGCAGCACCAACTCTCCTCAGCTGCAGCAGAAGGCATGGATAATGCCTTTTGACCTGTCTGCGGTGAAATATATTGACGTGCGCACGTGACATGATTATTTACAGTTTGGGCGTATCACGAGGCAAGTTAGTGAAGGCATGAAAAACGGCAGTTTATTTACCATGGGGTTATTTTGGGTTGAATGTGAGATGATTATTAACCTGTCTTCATTATCTGAAAAATGGAGAAGTCTTGCTAATGTTTGCAGATTTATTCTTCAGGCTCATGAGTTTAGTTCTTGATTTATGTTAGTCGGTGACAGCTTGTGTAATCATACAAGTGTTGGTAAAATAGTGATGAATGGCAGCTTGTTGTCCTCAGCGGTACTTGGGTTCTCACCTATTAAGCTAAAAAATGGCAGCCTTAAGTGTGATCATGAAAAAAGGGAAAAAAAAATCTTTTTCCGACTTTTACCACTGAGACTTTTTTCACATTATTAAAAGAAAAACGTTTTGTTTAGAAAGTTATTAAATGACCAAAAAGTCAGATTTCTGAGACAAATGTGCTGTCTCCACTGAGTTCTGTGCATGTGCTCCTCTGCCATCTACAGACAGTGTAAGGGAGTGCCGCATTCAGATCTCACCCCAAAATTCAGTCTCCCAACCTCAGTTTTCTATTTTTAATGACTTTCTAGTAATTATTTCAATCTTTTATCACCCCTACTTTTCTAACCGCATCATTTATCTATTGAGCGCATTTATGAATGCATATGTGTGTATCACAGAATAAAGAAGAAGTGGAGCAGTTTATGATTTAAAGTTTCCAAACCAAATAATCACCATCTGCATCCTGCAGAAGGTGTTATTGAAATGTTTCAGCAGCACAAAGCAGAGGCACTGTCAGCATAAATGAATATGAGCATTGTTTTGCGCTTATTTTGCTCCTCTGCCATCAAGCTCTGGGTAACCTTGGAAAGATGTTGCAGCGATTGAAATAAAGAGACAAACAATGAGGAAGATCTTTTCTGCCTTCAAGCAGAGAGTTTCTTCTTAAAGAAATCACTCTGATTAGAATCACGTCTTGAGAGTAAGCAGATAATGCTTCAATAATTTGGTCACAATTAAATCTGAATGGGTGGGGATGTTGTAGATGAACCAGAGCAGCCCTGTCTGTGTGTGTATTTGCATGCTGGCTGTAGCAGTGTGAGCAGGTCTCGCTGCGGCTCAGAAGGAGAGGAAAAAAAAGCCCCGGGGTGGAGCATGGACGAAGGGCTCCATCTGGCACCTGGGCAGCCAATGAAAAGAACAGCGAACTGAGGGAGCCAGGAAGAAGGGAAACATCATGAAAAGCTTCAATCAGGTTTGTCATCCAGTTTATTGGCACAGGCTGGGAGGTGGCTAACGAGGCAGGTGGCAATACAGGAAGGACAGGTATCATCAACTCCTTGCATTTTTTCCCCTGTGTGCTCTATAATAGCTGAAGAGAAGATAAAAACTACAAGGGAGGTGGAGTTGGGTCTGTAGTAAACAGTTACAGCTCCGCTGCTATACTTATGCTTGTTTGTAAAAGTGTGTCCTCCCGTCATGGGGAATCTAGTCCTAGTATGTACACTCCTGATGCATCATAGGAGTGAAGATGATGAGCAGGAAGCCATCTGCTTTGCCACTTGCCATGTCTGCTGGTGCCAATGCCGCCCCCTTCTCTTTATCTTTCAGATGGGGGAGTGTAGTGGATCAACTCTGGCCATGCATACACATGTGCACCTCAAACTGTGCCATATGTGTAGGGAAAGGAAATTGCAAAGAACCTGTTTTTTTTATTCTCCTACCATTTTCTACTCCACACTTCTGTACTATTTCCATGTTGCATTTTAATTAGCAGCTCCGGAGGATGCAGGCTTTTCTGAGAATTTTTGTTGTTGATAGCAGAGATGTCACTTTATTTTTTCAAATTTCTGTTTTGATTTTGTTAAGGACCCACTCCGATCATCTTTTGATCTATTTTCAAAGCATTCCCAGAGGTCTTAATTATGATTATGCTGTTTTTAAGTAAAATTAAAAAAAACTTGTGTTGTTTTCTAGGACACAGTTTCTGCAGAGTGACAGGAGTTCATTAGAAATTTGCTTCTGTGGATGAAACTGTTGACACAGAGCAGCCCTGCCCCATTACCCATCATCCAATCGTTTACAAGCTCTCAAATAGTTTACAGCCCCCTACAACCCGAACCTAACATAAGGGGTGCAACAATAAGCAATACTGGAGCTATCCAGCCGCACAGTTTAGAGCCATGAGTCAGCTCTAATGAGGAAAAACAAAGACATACGTGGATCTGTTTGTCTGCAAGTGGATCCATCAGAATAGTGTGGAGCAGGGAGCTTGTGGCCCGCCGATCATTTTTTCTAAGTGTTTTTTCATCTGCTCCTAATTCAACACAATTTGAATAAATAATTCCTCAGACAAGCAATTTTTAAATCTTAATTATGTTAATACATGTCCTCCATCATGAGAAGAAAGCTACAATTACACGTTAAAAAACACAATTCTTTATTGAAGCGGGTCTTTAAAGCAGGCATGCAGCAGAGATGCAGTCCGGGGTCCCTGACAGTTGTGACAAAGAAGATGGATGTACAGCTGGTCAAAGGAAAGTCATTTATTTCAGTTGACCTGCTCGGTCAAACAGATTGAAGCTGAGCCTTTTGGTTTTTGGCTTTCACACACACACACACACACACACACACACACCCCCCTAGACCCCCTTCCAGAGTCCACACTGCTCCTGCAATTACTGCAAACAGAGAAGGGGATGGATCTAAGATTCAGTCCAGATAAAGAAGTCAGGACCCTATCTCTCCCATTGACACCATTAAGCCATCAGTGAGAGCGAGAAAGTGTTGAGGGGCACCGAGGGACTGTCAGTCAAAGCTTACCTCCCAGTTCTTGTTTAAAACCATCTGCTACTGAGCTCCAACCGGTCTCTTTGTATCTGATCCTAAAACCAGTAGTAAAGACTGATGGACTTAGATGCTAGGGGAAATATTTAACACTCAATCTTATCAGATGCGAGCAGGGGACTGCAGAAGCTCCGAGTTTTGAACCGGAGTTGTTGGAGAATAGTCCTCAAGGGTTATTTATCAAGCCACACAGCTCTGACTGCCAGCACCAGAATAAAAAGCCATTCCAAATAGCTGCTGTCTGGCAGAGCAAGCTGAAACAACTGCAATCTAGCTGTCACGGTTTCAAAACGCATATTGATGGAGGCACATCAAGAAAAAGGGTGCGGTTCATTTTGATGGAACAGCTCAAGAGCATTAAGTTTTTCTTGTTGTTTTTTTTTTTCCTTTTCCAGCCCTTTCAGGCATGAAAGAGCAATTTAGTGACTCCAAAAGCCAGTTCAAGCCTAATCCAACATCAGTGTCAGACTGTGCATGTAAATCTCTTCATGGTGGGACTTATCAAACAATAACAGACACTTTGCAGATCTATTTATAGCCGTGAGAGATTAATAATGTGATGTGACTTCAGGGAGACTGTGGCACATGTGTCAACTTGTTCTAATACCTTAATATTTGATCTATTGCATAAATGTATGAGAAGTTGCCACCAGCATTTTATTTTCATGTTTTCCAAACACTTTTCAGGAGATTATGTTAAAAAATTGAATCACCAATTACACTTGAATTCATCTCATTCTACGTCAGGTGACAAACTGAGTCTAAAAACACAGAACTGAAACAATCTCATACATTGTGACAGGCTGGCTGTCTCCAGTCAAAGCCTCACACCCACCTCCACTCTGATTTAAACTTTCTATAGAGCACTGTTCTTAATGGGAACTTGATAGACTTACAGGGTTTTGTAAAAAAAAAAAAAGATGTCAGATTGAAGAAAGTAAAGTGAACAAGAACACGTTGAAACTTTATTCCAAATAATCTAACTTTTTTTTATGTTTGTTAAGAAACTCCAACAATGAGAATTCAATGTTTTTCAATTTAGGTTTTACGTTGCAAAGCACCAACTAAATATCAAATGACCTTTTCCTTTTTTCATAACTGTTCCGGTAAAGATTTACAAACCTCAATTGCTACAAAAAAGCTGATGTGTAGTGAATTATTTAAAAAGTTGCATGTTTAGATATAAAAACTCAATTTGGAAAGGCAAAGTCACCCTTAATCACCCTCAAGAACATCAGGAGATCACAACGCAGACCAAGATTCACCTGTTCAACTCAAACATCAAGTCACTCCTGACCTATGGCGCTGAACCATAGACACCAGCAAAAATACTGTGTTCAAAAGTTTGGGCACCCTGCAAAGTTATTACCTTGTCCTACCACCCTTGGCAAGTATCACAGCTTGTTAATGCTTTTTGTAGCCAAGAGTAACCAAGAGCCAAGAGTCTCTCAATTCTTGTTTGAGGTTTCTTCCTCCATTCTTTACAAAAGTCTTCCAGTTCTTTGGGATTTCTGGGATGTCTGCTACTCACTGCTCTTTTCAGGTTTATTCAAAGATTTTCAATTATGTTGAGGTCAGGTGATTGGGGAGGTCCATTGGGAAGGTTCACTGTGTGAACGACAGCATTCAGCATTAAAATCAGAAAGAAATCAGTTAAGGAAAATAGCATGTGACATTATTTATGGGTTAAAAAGTAGGAATATGATGTGTTTTAGTTGAGACTTGAAAATTTGGAGCATATTTAACATTTTTGTGCAGTGTGTACTTAAAAGCAGCTTCATCGCTGAGCTTTTACTGCTGACTGCTCCCATCACTCTCACACCACTCTGGTTGGGTGTAACAGAGATCAGACATGCATTCAGACCGCATACCACAAATTCACGTATAAACTATTATCCATACTTTGATGTCATATCTTAGTATACCTGACAGAAATGATAAAAGTCTGATTTGGGTGATGGGCTGAACTCAGGTCTCAGTTTAATGTCTGTGAAATGTTGACTTGAATTTTTTTATCTTTAAAATCAAATGAAGTTAACTGTCGACCTTTTGTTCACATTCAATTATTTAGTTCCAAATGTAATGCAAATTAGTGAATACGAAAGCAGTACCCTCATATGTGTGAGCAGAGTGGATCTGAGCTGTCAAACATCTATTTGTTGGTTGTATTAAAGGTGTTCAGAGATGTGGCACTGCATTTGCTTTCATGTCTTTTCTCATTTTGAGTTTGTGCTGCAAAGCTATTCTCATTGGAAACAGCTTTTGTTCAAATTCCTCCTGTGCTAGTTTAAGTTTTGTGTTGTGAATCCTGTCACTTTTGATTTATTCTGAATAACAGCAATGCCTGGAAAGTCTTTATAAACCACAGACTGATTATTCATTCATGCAAACCATAATGCTAATAAAAACCTAAACTAAGACTATTAAAGGTCAAAATAAAAGTAAGAGGAAGTTTGAAGCATATTTACTTCAAAGGTCACAATGATTGTGATTACAACTAGGTAGAATGAACAACCTTGTGATTCTGATTGAAAAACAGCAGGAGTTTCAGATATACATCATTCTACTTCTCACCAAAATTTACGATAAAAACATAATCTGGAATTCGGCATTTTATCCCACCTGCTTTTCAGAAGCTTTAGGCAAATATATACAGTAAAAGAGATTGCACAGTTTGTTTAACATATGATGATATGACTCTGAACACGATGAAATCTATGAAAGAATACACGAGCACCCCATATGTTAAACTCTTGTCTGTTATTATTAACCATGATTTTTTTTTAATCTAAAAAATTAGTTCATTAAAATTAGTTAGCAGAACTAAAGGGCAATACTGAAAAATCAACCTCTTGACATTATGGTAGCTGTTGTTTTTAACAATGTTTTCTGAACATCCAAGCATGACATAGAATCAACGCCACAAAGATGGTGGTCTGCAGTGAGTTTATCTACGTTTAGCAAACACGTTTCGCTCAGTACCACATAGTTTGCTGTGGGAAGCTTTGAAATATGTGCCAAGCACAGCGAGTAAACCGATGGAAGAATATTTTCCAAGACATTTGGTTTACTTCTAGTGCATGAGAATTCACAACAAACTAGCAGACATTGGAAGTATAGGATCACAGAAGGGTGCACAATTTCTACATTTCTTTTTCAAATACGAATGAAACTTCTTATTAGAGCTTCAAAGTGAGTTGTTGGAGAAAAGAGACTTCCGTGTGGGGAGTGACTCGCACCCATTAGAACATAGATGGATGATCTGTAACATCACTTACCACCACGACTCCATGTATCAGAAGGCTCAGAGAAGTTGAATTCAGATTTACTGTGTGCTAGGATGAAGAACAAACTACACAAATCCTGAAGCATTTCAACAGTAAATGGTGTTCTGTCAGATTAGATTGTACGAATGGAGAACCTACCCCAATAACAGGTGGTTTTAGGTCGACAGGGTCCGTGAAGGGTCGTAAAGAGGAGCGGTTGCTTCTTAAGGATAGTGAAGGTGGATCTTGCAGTTTGTCTTGCAAGTTAATACAAGTTGCATGCACTTATGACATACGGGTGATACTGTGGTACATTGCCCTTACGCCACACTCTAGTTGTTAGTAAGATGCACATACTGACTCCTAACTGACTGTAAGCAAATGCTGCAGGCACTATGTTTGGACATCTTCTGTAAGTGCCTGTAGAATACCCACAAAAACGATGCTCTGATTGTCTTAAGTTCCTCTTTTCTAATATTTCTAACTCTTTTTTTTTTCCCTTTAGGGAGGGTATACGCTTGGGTCTCACCCATTTTACGCTTAACTTCCTTGCATAGTATTTAAGTGTTAGCAACAACCTGTTGTCTGCAGCATTTCCATAGAAAAAAATGCGCATGAACATTTTAGTTGTACAGGCTCACAGTGGCCTACGACATTGATAATTTTTGTGGGGTACCTGTGAGTCTCCTGCAGCTTTGCCCGCGACACCTCATATCCACCTGTAGGGGAAGTTGTAACGATGGCTTTACCTACAACAGCAAGTTGCTGATAGCATCAATGACGTTGATGCATCTGAAATTCCAGGCAAACTGAATTTATTCTCTTTGACCATATCTACTGTGGCCATTAACTGTCTAAAATATTACTATCCATCTTCTAAGCCTGATGTATTCTCTGTTGGGATCACGGGAAAGAAATTCCTAAAAAAAAGTAAAGAAGTTGTAAAGAATGATTAGTGTTTTCATTAGACAATGTCTTGGGGTGTTTCAATGTGACAGTTTCAATGTTAAATCAATGTAAAGACACGATTTGAGGTCCTGCGGCACGATTTGGGCAGCGTGGCACGGCAGAGTTCAAATATGTGAACTTTGACAAGGTCGCTGCGTCACATCTACCAATCAGGGACTCATCTTTGGACAAGTGATGTGTTCAGTGACTCGATCAGCTCTGGCAGGCAGAGACACTGGCACTGGGGAGGCAGCCTGTTCGGGTCTTCAGAACTTTGTTATATTTTTCTCATTCTCACCGTGACAATAATAATAAAAAAAGGTGTTATCATTTTATTCTTGTTTTTATGTTTTCCCCTCTCAGGTTAATGTGATACATTAAGTCTTCAAACTGGGTCACAGACAGACGGAAACATTGCGGAAGGGACTGTCATTCAGCAGCTCCTGCAGCAGGAGTATACCGGGAGAATCTGAATGATCGCCTGAACCCAGACATGAGACGGGATTACCGATGCTTTTGTAGAGCTATTTTAAATAACTAATTCTGATCTCTCAACATCCTCCATGTCTTCCATGCATTGTAAATGAGATACACACAGACAGATACTGTGCCATGTAGCGATCAGGCTGAAAGTTGTAGCTCTTCCTGCACTTGGCTGGGGCATTGAGCTTATGAACACATTTTTGGACAGGTGTCATGCTATAGCAAGTGAAAAGTATTATAAATTGCCTGGAAAAGCAGCATAAAGAATGGCATTTTGGCCATAAAAATGATGTTTTTTACAGCAGAAAATTTGCCTCAGCGAAGGAAAGGGCACCAATCTTGGGTCAGAGCAGGCTTCCAACCCTTTCTGTTTGCTTTCCTTTCAGTCTTTAAGTGTTATAAGTCTGCACCATCAAAAGATAAAGCTGTTTCTACAGGAAATACGCAAAAGTCAAAAGAGGCTGTGTGAAAGGATCAGAGAGCACCTAAACATGATATGTTGTTTTTTAAAAGACTGCCAGGTAGACTTTGTGGGTTTAATTTATACTCATCTCAGCAGTCTTAGTGCTGAGCATCCACAGCTTAAAAGAAAAAGCTGGTTGTAGATGAAATTAAAAAGCAACAAGATGCAGCAAAAGCAGATTCACAGTTTACACAAGGTCAGTGGATGAGATGTGAAGGAATAGAGAGAAAGAAACTGTCTCGGAAAGACAGATGGGAGATGGAGGCAGACGGAGTGAAGTTTTTGATGGGAGCAACATATGATATTCTTTTATCTTCCCAGAACTTGAATAGATGGACAGGTGAAGATCCATCATGTTTGTTTTGTTCAAGAGCAGATTCTCTCTGCCAGGATGTAAAGTAAGCTTGTCACATGGGAAATTTACATGGACGCACAATCAAGTGATGAAGACAGAAAAAAAGAACTACAGTAAAGCGGAGAGAAACCTGTTTGTAAAGGAGAGATGTGTGCAGCACGCTGGCAGTCTGTGGGAAAGCCACTAGTCAGTTGGATGAAGCTGGTAACTGAGAGTTGACTTGCTTGAAGATTTCCACTTTTTTTGCCTGCACAAACTTAAGGGCAGATATAGTGGTTGTGTTCTGAGTGAGAACGTATTGTATATTTCATTGAACTCAAAGTTTCTCGGGAGAACTTGTAAAATTGGCCTGTGAAAAAAAAAGAAAATAAACAGAGTTGGTCACAAAAACAGAGAAATGTAATTAGAGAACAGAAGTCTTTCCAGTGGAGATTGGCTGGAGGAACCGAAATCAGGTCATTAACAAAATGTCCAACTCTGGCAGTAGTGAGTTCTTAAAGAAAAATATGAAAGAACGTATGCCGTGTGAGGCAGTCAAGAGAGTACGAAAAGAGGGCAGTTTGTTGCATTTAATTAAATGTTTGCAAAGCTGGGTTGCTTAACGGGTAGGACTTACTTAAGGTGTTTTGGAGGAAGGAAGTGACGTCAGAATCAATACTTGAATACCAGCTCATACACAACTTTATGGCAATAAACTGGCAGATGTGAATGCAAAATCTGCTGCTTGTAGATGTGATCTAGGAATGGTTATCAATCTTGATAACGTAGAAAAAAAGATTATAGTAAAATCAAGAGTAGTTGACATATGAAAACAAAGGTGGGAGGAGGAAAAGAAAGGAAAGGGGTTTTATGATTTCCAGAAATCTGTAGAAGAGATGGAACCTAAGGCCTGCAATAGAACAGAAGATAAAGAAATCACTAGGATTAGATTGGGACAAACTCAAATTACCTACCAGCTTTATATTATTTCTAAAGACATTAATAGATCTGACCAATTTTTCCAAGATAAGTAAACAGTAGAACTGAGGTGTATTAAACTCTGAAGATATAGGGAAATTTTTCTAACCAAACAGACAATTACATGGACGGTATACAGTATTAAAAGTAATGGCTTGCATTACAGATTTTTTGAGAAAGACAGAGCTACTGGGAAGTATATGACTGAGGTGTGGTGTTAGTGGGAATGGGTGACACATCTTGTCTCACACTCCAGACCAGGTGGTGGCAGTAATGCAATGCAACGTTTGCCAACCACCAAAAAATGGGACAGGAAGAGGAAGCAGAAGAAGTGACATCTAGCTAGTTGTATCCTGTGGAAGTTTTGTGTTAAACTGGGATGTTTTTTTTTTTTTTTTAATTGATGTCTCAGGTGGTGAGTTAAATCAACCTTTACCTCATTTTTTGTGTTTGCTCCTCCTGGAGAGACTGGTGTTGCCAAATAGTCTAAATGTCAAATGGAAAGCATTTGGTCAACACTGACTTCTCTCTTCTGGCCCATTTGCCTTTTCATTCACTTTTCTTGTCCATCTCTTTCTCTATTGTTCTCATCTCTATCTCAGAGACCAGCATTAATCACAGTCATTTCTATCACTAGCGAGTTGCAAGTGCTGTGATTGCTTGTTTCTAGCTAATTCTCAACCTTTGTTTACAGAGCTGAGAATATGGGTGCAGAGGTAGGGAAGATTTGGACAGTAAACGCCCGGTTGAGCCTTCTCATCATCTTGAGTCTAACTTGACTAAATACTTCCACTTAAATAACAGGTATGATTTTTTTTTAAAGTTTTTTTTACAGTGTGGAGCATAAATGTTATTTTTATAGTCTGGATCGATGCCCTCCAGTGGTTTGAATCCTATTTATCTGATAGGTATCAGTTTGTTAATGTAAATGGACAGTCCTCTCTTCGCACTCAAATTAGCAATCGAGTTCTACAGGGCTCAGTTCAAGGACCCATCCTGTTTATGCTTTACATGCTGCCCTTAGGAAAAATGATTAGGAAACACAGTATTAATTTTCACTGTTATGCAAATGATACACAGTTGTATTTATCCATTAAACCTGACCAGAATGACCACATAGAGAAACGTGATGGCTGCATTAGAGAAGACTTTGATGACAATTAACTACCTCCTCCTAAACACAGAAAAACTGAGGTCATTGTACTAGGTCTTAAATACCAAGAGATGCTCTATCTGTTCAGATAGTCTCCCTGGATGGTGTAAAATAGCCTCCAATTCCACAGTTAGAAACCTGGGGGTTTTATTTGACCAGGATTGATCATTTATGGCTTACATATCTCAGGCTTGTAAAACTGCATTTTTCACCTACGCAATATTTCTAGGATCAGAAACATATTATCTAGGAGTGATGCTGAAAAACTCATCCATGCATTTGTTACATCTAGGCTGGATTACTGTAACTCTTTGCTAGCAACGTGTCCTAAAAGTTCTTTAAAAAGTCTTCAGCTTGTTCAAAATGCAGCAGCTAGATTGTAAGCAGGAAGCAGTAAAAGAACACATTACTCCTGTGTTAGCTTCACTTCATTGGCTCCCAGTTGAATCTAGAATCAAGTTCAAAATCCTCCTGCTAACCTGTAAGGCCTTGAATGGTATGGCCCCATCATATATTAAATATCTCATAGTGCCTTACCAGCCAAACAGAACACTTCACTCACAAAGTGCAGGACTGCTTGTGGTTCCTAGAATTTCCAAAAGCACAGTTGGAGGGAGAGCCTTTAGACACCAAGCTCCTACTGCTGCCCTTCTTCACCTACTGTAATGAAGTTTTGGGGAATAATTATAGTTTTCATCCATCCATTCATCGCATCCATTATACATACACATTATACATACTTCTCCACGGAGCTAAGCAGAGGGAAGATGGTTTGATAAACCGGGCCATGCTCAGTGGGCTTACGTGGGCTTGGATTAGATTGATATTATATATTTATATTGACATGCTAAAACTGCAGATTCACTATTATTATTATTACCACCATCTGCTGTTTGTGCCATATAACATGCAAATCACCATTAACATGTTTGAATAATATTTCAATACCAATCAGTTGCTAGCAGGATACTAGAAGTTAGAAGCTGAGGAAAGTCTGGTACACTGGAGTTCTGTCCTTTATGACTTCTCTCCTCTATTCTTTATCATTTACCCAGGAGTTTTTTTTTTTTTTTATTCAGTTCATCGTGCCTCTGTTTGGTGCAGTGCAATTCATATGTTGTGAATTTATATTTTTATGATTAACTTTATGTTCTTTGCACAAAAAAAGATGTGAAGCCCAGGTTGACCAGAATATCTTTATTTGTGTGACAGACTTCTAATAAAATGTTTTTTTATTTATTTATTTTCAAGCTAATTATCATTGGCACCTTCACATTGTGCAGTAACAGTTGACTATTTTACTGGAAATATGCAAATTCCACTGTGCTTATCTTAAAGACCCACTTCTTTGAATAATGTAGTATAGGTGTTTTTAACTTGTTCTTGTAGCATTTTTGATAGATGAATATTTATATATATGAAGGAAATTAAGATTAAAATTGCATTTTGAAGTATGTCTTTATTCAAATTATTGTGAATCAGGAGCAGAAAACATGTAGTTGGAAAAAGCTTGTAGTTGTTATGTTGAAGCCACAATCAGCAGGTCACAAGCTCCCTGCTTTGCTCCACTCTGATGCATCCACTTTGTTTTCCTAGTTCGAGCTGGCATCTGGCTCAAAACTCTACAGCTGGATGGCAACTACATTCTAGAAAGTGGCACCGTTTTTGTTTTTTTTTGTTTTTTTTTTGTGATGGGGCTGAAAAGGAAACAATCCTAATCAAAAGACAACTGGAAATCTTTTGAAAATAGATTAAAAGATGGACTTTAAAGAACAAAAAAAGTAAGTAGAAAAGAAACAATAAGAAACTATTTTTAGTAAACTATTATATTATTATTATAACTGCTCTTCACTAACAAAGAAATGTAATTTCTGTTAACATCCTAACTTTATCATTGCGAACACAAGAAATGCAGTGTTCGCACTGCTGTCCAAATGCAGCCTCTGGCCACAAATGTTGCCAGTTTTTAGAAGCTGGAGCCTAAAATATTGCAGTCATTTCTGACAGAGAACGTCATAATTATCCAAAAAGTAGTCACACACTGCACTGGGTGGCATTTTTCTGTTACCTTAAATTTGGCCATTTTTGAGTCATTCCTACGCAAAGTATGGCTGCAGTATATGTTGAGTTTGACAAACAGTTCATTTCTATTATTTTTTTATTTTTTTGGTTTGTTTGAAAAAATGTTTTGTGTATATCCAGCTATGCAAAAAATACAGATCAGCAAAACAGCACTTCTTAGCTGAGGTCTTTCTTTTTCCTGATAATTGCTAATAGAAAATTAGAGGGCTCAGATGCAAGCGCTCTCTGGCGAGACACCTTTTGCAGAGTGAACACCAGGGGGAAAGAGAGAGCGAGGGGCATCCAAACACCAGTGCAAGAGCAATATAGGAGAGGATGAGCCTCTCTGTCTCTTGCGTAATGAAGAATGACTGAGAGGGATTGCATGGGCCAACAGCATCTGGAGATGGGGCCATTGATATGCACGGAGCGTTTCATTTCAGACTGAGCAAGCTGAGACCTGGAGCGTGTGAGGTTAGACTGCAAAAAGACAAGAGGAGCGGGAGGGTAAATGTCTCTGCTTTTAACTCCTTATCCCCCTAAATGACACGGCTCATTCAAACAAACAGGGCACTCTCAAGGACAATAGTAACACTAATTAAAGAAAAAAAGGAGTGGTAGACTTATGATCTTAATGGTCAAAAGAAGAAGAACTGCTTCCATCATTACCCTTTAAATAGTTGAGAGACACAGAACATAGCAGTAGGAACCCATCCTTTTTGAGTATATATTAAATGACAACCACTAAAGGAAGATAGCTCTTGCTGAGATTTCCCTGATGTATAAAGCAGGAGGGGTTTGAAAAGCAATAAATATGAAAGTCTTTCTTGTTCTAACTCTATAATTCTTCAAAACATTTGGCAAATGCATGAAACGTTTAGTTTTCACAGCTGGCAACTTAAGACGGAGCTTTTTTTTTCTATTTTTTTGCTTCATAAAATAAAAGTGCAGAGAAGCTCAGCAAGACTATGGCAAAATGAAAAACATAAGAAGAGTTTTGAGTGGATAAGGAGGAATGCGTGCAATTTATGGAAAAAGAGCTTTGCGGCTTAACACACCTGAGCACGCTCTTTTGATGTGTTTGATGCACGGAGTCCCTGCAGAGCTGCGGAGCTTGTTATGTGGAGGGATAACGAAGTGAAGGCTGCTGCAGGCCTCTCTACTCTCCATGTTTCAATCCTGATAACCACAATCATTTATTCACATCAAGAGGCTGCTTTGTAAAGCACCCAAAAGTGTTTCATTTGAGTTTATTTATTTGTAATGCATTCCCACAGATCCTTGTACAAGTGGCTGTTTTTTTTGTTTTTGTTTTTGTTTTTTTTCTCATATGCCGTCAGCAAGGTGTGCTGAAGCACATCTGCACTTGAAAACATTCTTACACCACTGAGGTTAGTATCCATTAATAGCTTCAATATGACACTTTTTTTCCTTGATTAGAAGTCCTTTACGCTAAAATGATTCCATTCATTGTGAGAGGAGGAGAGTTGGAGGAATAATTAAAGATAAATTAAAGTTAAACTCACAAAGGATTTCTCTTCTAATTGGCCATATGTGCTGCAAAGAAATGCTTAATTTTTTTCGCTTTGTCTTTTAAAAGCAGATGTGCAGGGTCCAAGGCTTTTTTGGCCACAGAGACCCAGGCATTTACCCCTGGTGGTTTCAGCTATAATTGCTATACCTTGTCCTATGCTATTTTAGTCTGTTCTAAGGTTAAAAGCTTAATAAAGTTAAAGTCTTCTTTTCACCAAGTCTTTAACCTGAACTCAGCTATCGACACGCTGTGTGCAGTAGTTGGATGTTTGGGGGATTTGTGATTCAGCCACTCAGATCTGCAGAAAAGCAGCATTGCTCTAAAACATCATGATGGACAGACAGACTTCCATTTGTTTGACTCATTTTACTTGTAAAACTCAGCTCTTGCCATTCAGTCAATGTGCAAAATTTCAACAGCTCAGTGATTCCTTAAGTGTTTTTGAGGCCAAAGTCAAGTCACAGAAGAAGTGTGTTGTTTGAACAGAGGCGTAGGAGCTGAGTTGATATGCATCAGCTTTTGCTACAGCAGTTGTAGTACCCTGTTGGTTTTTGATGGTTGGAGCATGCACTTAAAGAGACGGCAGCACAGAAGCAAGTATAAAAACCAGGAAGGACACACAAATGGGCCGCGGGTCGGTCGCGAATGAAACGGCTCTAAGAGCCGGCTCTTGTCGTTCATTCCTTACTGGAAGCCGTTTTTTGTTTTGTATTTTAAAATGTATTTCACCCTCTCTTACTTATTTTTCTCCCCAAACTGCATGTGATTGTTGAATTTGTGTTTGGTTTGCGCTGAGCAGAGAGGGCAGAGGGTGGGGCGTGTGAAAGCTCATTGGCGTGGCAGCAGCAGCACATGCACCGAGTATGAGGGAGAGAGACAGAGCACCCAGTAACACTGGGGAAAAACACTAAATCTGAAACCATCTTACTTTTATTGATAATATAAATGAAGAGTGTAGAGTCTGCAAGAAAACAGCTCCATACAGAACCAGCTCCACAACCAACCTGCACCTGAGAACTGAGAGTCTTCTCCAGAACAGGGAAGATAGAAGAAACCAGATAAGCTCCTCAAGCTGAGCCATTTATTTCAAAGTGCCAACCATTTCCATGATTAAACATTTTTATTTTGTTGTTTTGCACATTTTACTGTTATTAAAAATCTTGTTTTTTTTGTTTTTTTTTTCATTTTGCACATTTTAGCTTGTATTTTGTGTTTTGGTGGCATTTTTTTGTGTTCTTTGGCTTTAAATTTCCTGTGGTCAACCAACATTAATTTCAGAACTTCCTTTGGATTTCTTTAGCACGTGTATTTTGGTTTTGTTAGTGGATTTTTTTTCTGCACTGTTTATTTATGCGTTTTAAATGTATTTCTTTTTAACTTTCTTTGAATCTTTTTTTAATGATCACACCTTTGATATTTCTTTTGATTGTTTTCTTTCTTTCATGTTTTATGTAAAGCACTTTGACTTGTCTTTGTACATGAAATGGGCTTTACAAATAGACTTACTAGGTGCCTTACTAGGTGCATGTGTGCAGATTTTGGTGAGTTTTTGAGGATGTGGCAGAGGAGAAATTGTTGCTCAAAGGCGCAGTAAGAGCAAAGAAATGTGAAAACAATCTGGTCCTTGCAGTGCAGGACTGTTGCGGGCCAGAACAATCTCAGAGATGCTGGGCCACAGCTGAGTTGATTCTTTTTTGCATAAGTCACTGTTTATTAGAAAGACGATATGTGATTTCTGTGATTCTTCTCTTTTTAATGGGCTTTAATAAAACCCCTTCAAGCACAGGAAGTTGTAAAAATGTCAAGTCACTGTGTGTCGCATGAGATCTCGGTTTAAAAATGGAGGTATATTGATCAAACACATC
>BSAI01000104.1:26487001-26503248 GCA_036245035.1 Adrianichthys oophorus
GCATGAGATCTCGGTTTAAAAATGGAGGTATATTGATCAAACACATCAGTCAGATCAAAGCAGAGTTTCGATGGAATTATTGCCCACGTGTCAAAACCAGTGCTGTATAATCACCAAACTTCACCTCATTCTCATGCCTTTTGGGTCTCGTTCTTCCTACAAGTCCTGGAATCTGGCCCATAATAGTACTCCAAAGTCTCTGCAGCAATCTCCTTTGCAGTTTGTCTGCAGTTGAGATGTAATTTGTTTTTTGTTTTCAATGGCTTTCTGTAGGGCCTTATTACAAACTGCTCTGGCTCTCTGGATCCCTCTGTATGGGGAACATACTAAGTACTCTATTATTGTGCTGCTGCAGTGTGAGATCTTATTGTAGCAAAAGATTCCAGGAAATTCTGACATTATAGACCAGACACCCACCCAGCAGATACTGCTGGAATTCTTTTTCCTGTTATCTGGATGTGTTTAAGTATCATGTTGGTCTGTAATTCAGCGTAAGCGGTTGTTTCAGGGTGTGAGCAATCCTTTGTGACTACACAGAGAAGACCGACATGAATAGAGATTAGTTCTGTTTCTTCATCTTTGATGTAGGGATCCAAAGGCCCAGCCAACACTTTCAAATGACTGTCACCTGCTGTGCTGCCGTATATCCTCCAGGGATGCTGTGATCACTGGCAGGTTGCTATAATTCAGACATTCTCTTGACTAGCTCTCAACGATAGACCTACAGCCTCTTGAGGAAAAAGCTCTTCTTTTCAGTTATCTATCTTTTAATGCGGATCAGAGTGAGACCATTCAGGGATTCAGGCGTGAATAACTAAATTTGCTTGATTTGAAAGAGCTGACCAAACTTCAAGATCTTCAGAAAATTACAAATGATTTCAGAGTCACAGGGCAATTTCTGCACATATTGGCATCTCAGTTGCAGCTTCTTTTCTTATTTCCCTAATATAATTATGTAAATGAAGTTGTGTTGTAAACAAGCCCTGAAAAACGCAAGCAAATAGCTCCTTCATTACCTATTACAAGTGCAAATTACCTCAGCGTTGAAATTAATCCACCAAGGCTGGCACCTTTGCACCCTAAAGCCTCTTCATAAATTCTACATCCTCTGATCTGATCCCACTTTTCCTTATCAGGATTTCTTGGATGAAAAAAAGAAACTTTGTTCCCTTATATGGCTTGCTGTTGACAATGCTGAGTATCAGCCAGGAAAAGTCACCATGAAAAATAATTTTTGTGGCAAAGGTGGGTGGATTAGAAACATCCTAAATGCGACAAACTTCAAATCACTGGTAAGCAGGCAAATATGAGAGGGATTTGCATGTCATTTACATGCCTGAGGTGATGTCAGAAAAAGGAAGATTACTCTTTATTATTAGTTACAGATAACTTGGTGCAGAGATGATTCTGGCTGTGTTCATTCCTAAAGCGGGAAGGCTAAGTTTAGAAATGTTTTGATGCCCTTTCTTTAAAAAATTTAATTATGAACACAATTAAAAACCACATTTTCTAAAACAAGCTCTAAAATGTGTTTTAAAATGGTTTTAAAAAATTAAGATAAAAAAATATTTTAATGGAAACTTTGTCTTGCACTTTAAGAAACCTGTATGATTTTTTTTTCTTGTCAATCAGGTGATCCGGTTTGTAAAACAGTTATTTGAGGGTCCTGACTTATATTTTTATCATTAAAATGTATCGTAAAAGCTTCAGGAATACGTTTAGGTCTTTAAAGGTAAGTTATTTTTTTCAACTAAAAGACAATACTAATGATTAATTCACTAACAAAATAATTTTTATTCAAAACAAGAAGCTTTTTGTACAAAAATCAAATATTTTGGCTGCCAACGTTCAATGCTTGTAGCCTGGTGGAAAAAATATATAATCTTCCAAATAATTAAAATATTTAAAAACTCCTCCAATTGGAAGCAAATGAAAATTCAGGACTGTGAAAAAAATCAATCTGCTCACACCCTTCCTTTTCTCATAGACCAATAATCATATGTTTATTTTTATTTTCTGTTTTATAACAGCATTATGCAACGAGAAAAAACGTATGAAACGCAGCTAACCTGACAGAAGTTGACAACCGGATTGCATCGCTTTAACAGGGAAAATTGTACATGCAATTGTACTTGTGCGTTGACCATTGATGTTTTTGCAATATGGTCAAGTCTGGCAGAAAAAAACTGGGAGAAGATGGCACACTCATGGCTGCAGTCATTTTTGCCTCTTGGCATTTTCTTTTTTTCACATATAAAAAAACAGTTTTTAAGGGAAAGAATACAGAGACAAAATTATGTGGGTTTAGGATTGAAATAACCAGGCTATGGTAAATTCAGCTGGGATTCATAAAATGTACATATTTCCCTTTTTAACATTTTTAATTTTAGAATGTTATTGTATGTCCAGCCTTCTCTTCTCTTCCATCTCTATTGTGCTCCTCTTCCTCTCCAGGCCCCAGCTGCTGCACTTTGCTGAGCCAGCCATTGACAAGCCAAATCAAATCAAACTTTATTTATAAAAAGCGCTTCTCATACCATGCACAACTTGGAGTGCTTTACATTTAAAAATAAAACACAATAAAAACCCAACCCACCCTTCACTCTCCCCCCTCCCAACCATTAACACATACAACCCATGATCCCAAACACAATGAGTAGGCTATAAAATAACTTCTAAATGAACTTAAGGCTCTGCTATGAGGAAACAGTATTTTGGAATCTACTCATGCCAGGAGCAGCTCAGCCACAGGAACGCTGTCACACTCAGACCAGGACAGCAACAAAGTCCACTTCATGGACACAGAGTGAGGCTGCAATGCAGAACTCCAGCCACCCCAGCAAGGGCGACAACCGTGGCAATGACCACAGACCAAGCCAGCAAGCCCTGGTACAAAAGATCCCCACAGGAAACAGGAAAGTCCTTGCCACCTTCCACGCTCCTGTATCCATATTAGTCAACTGATCCATAATTAGAAAATGAGTTCATTTGTTAATAAACTAAAATATTACATTTCTGCCACAAATGAAAAGTATTTGAAATCTGACTTAAAAAAAAAAAAAAATTAATTAGTAACTGGTTGCAATGCCCAAGAAGTAATTGAATCTTAAAAGTAATGAGTTACTCAGCAAAGTAAGGTAAAATACGGCAATAAATTAACTGTTTTTCCTCAGAAGCCCGCAAACATGACAAAGCATTAAAACCAATAATTTAATTAAAATGACACTTCTAACTGGTATAGTTCTATGAAATGTTGTTGTTTAGATACAAAAGAGAGGGAGAGAGGATTGAAGTGTAAATATTTAAATATATCTTAATCCGAATTACCACACAACACGGCAACAAACTATATATGAATATTAATAATATTAGCTTCACATAAACGGAACGTAATAAAATTATCAAACCACAAAACCGCAGCAATAAAAATATTAAAAATATTAACTTTATATGAGGAGAAAAAAACGTCAAATAAAAAAGTAAATGTTTCTAGTTTGAAAATATATTTCAAGTATCCAATGAAATTACGTTTTTAGCTGCGTTTTAATTTTCTGTTCTCATCGTCGAACTACTTTATAAAAGTTTCAACAGGACATTTTAACAGAACGAGATCTTTCAATGACTCAAAATTCAAATGGTCAGCAAGAGCATTTCCAAAACATACTTTACAATAATTGTGTTCATTTCTGTCCAAGTTACTGGGCTGTAAAATCCAGTTTATTTTAATGAAGCTGCTTTGTCACCGGAGCACTGGGGCCCAGCGGCTTGAGAGAAGTAAAAAAAAAAAAGTTTGGGGTTTGGTGCTTTTTCCTGCCTTTATGTTCAAAGCTCCCTTTAACTCCAATGTATTCAAGCAGGATCCCCAAAGCCAAGTCAACGTGTTGTAAAAGGAAGCAAACTGAAATTGTACAGCTGAACCAGTTCATGAGACACATCTGGCTATATTTACAGATGTAATAGAGGACAGAGAAGAGACAAACATACAAACAAACACTAGAATATCTCCTGTAAGAGAAACAGACACAAGTCATTTGTCACAAGGCTGCAACACCTCTATGGAGACGCTAAACTGAGAAGACATCCGAACAGTGACAATATATATATATTTTTTTTAGAATCAAACTGGTTTTAGTATTAAGCAAATGTTTCAAACCCACCCAGGTGAAATCTCATCTGAGTTATGTTATCTGGATCTGCTCCTTAGGGCAACAGAAGAAACAACTTGGATGAGCAGCTAAAGGTCTTGCAGATTAACTTTCTAAGGACGGTTGCCCTTAAGAACAGAATCCTGTGATACCCTCGTAAACTCTTGGGGGGAATGTGGGCTTAAATTTGTCTGGCGTTCACAAACAAGTTATGCAACACATGCGTGTTGCATGGGTTTTTCAGGTCACTACACATCCAGTTGATAAAAGTTGTCATATGTCACTAAACTCTAACATAGTTTTTTCATACTTCACAGTTTCTGATTAAAAGAAAAAGTGAAAAATATTCAGTAGCAAAACATTTTTCAAAGTTCAGGGTGATACCATGTGAAAACAGTGGCTATTTACATTCACTTTGTACTGCAACTAAAGATCTTATTCTAACAATAGATACCATGGAAAATTTGATCCAGCAGGAATATTTTCTTCCACAGTTTTCTGATGATATTCTGAAAAATCCATCAGCGTAACGAGCTGTGTGACAATTTTTTTTCAACATTTATTAAACTTATTTAAATTTAAACAAACATGTTTGGTTGTAAAGCCACAAAGTTATTAGTTTTAAATTACAAATTTGTTTAGAAAATGTTGTCAGCTGATAGCAAAAGTCATAAAAACCTTTAGAAGCTACATGTTGACCATCCTTTTAAACTAGGGGTCCACAACCTTTTTCAGGCCAGTTTAATATCAGATAGGATTTTCATGGTCTGGCTTGTATGAGGCTGAAGTCCAACTATTATAAACCAATCTAGTTTATGGAACATTTCTTTTTTTAAGGGTAAGACGATCCGATGAAATCGTTGAAATTAATCCACCTTTCAGATGGTATCTGGAATTTGGCGTATAAGCAAATGATTCCGCTTATAATAACATTATGTTCTCCCAATTGAAACTGCAACAGCTGACCAGGTCCCTGCTGCTTCTGATTTCAACAAGTCCATCAACAAATAAAGAATCCAACAGAAATCTGCTTCCAGACTTGAGGTTCTACCTCTATTATGAAGGTGGAACTTAAAACTGAGTTTTAGTCAGCAAGTCAGGTGTAGCGCCTTCATTGATTAATAGTTGTTTTCCCCTTTGACAGTGTTATTAATCATGACAAATCTCTTTTAAGATGTCAGGAACAGGGTTAGTCAATGAGATTTTAGAGGTGATCCTGATGTTTTTCTTGAGTCACCCCCAGGGTTCACATCCTTGGTAATGAACAGGTTCTACTTTAGCTCAGTGTGAGTGCAGATTTTCTTTTTACCGTTTTTGTTTTTCTCATTTTGTGCAGTTTTTAGTTGGAATCCAGTTTCCGAAAACTGAATTTAGTAGGTGCTGTATTCAGAGTCTTTACACGAGCAAATCTTTCACTAAAGTACAACCTACTGCCTTCAACCTTTGGTTTTAACAGCATCAATGATCTATTTAAGTCAGTGACGGGGCTTCAGAGGTTACTGCTTCGCATCTCAGTGCAGCATAAAAGCTGTTATTAGTTTCTATGATGAAAACTGCGTTTTTAGTCATTTTGACTTCAAAATTACACAGCAGTTACTTTACTTTTTCAGCAAACACTGTGCCCTGGATTCTCACAGTTCAGGTGTGGACACGCATTAGCACTACCATAGATTAGATAAAAAAGCCGAAATAGAAGATTTTGCCTTTTAAAAGACCAAAATGTAATATTTAGGCATCATCATAAACTAAAAGTTTGGCATGTTTAACCCTGAGCTTGAAAAAAAAAAGAGCAATCCCTCCATTCCAGTCGCTCATATACAGTCAATGGAGAGAACCGTTTAGAATTAATTAATTAATTGCAAAAATGGTTGAATAGTTTCAGTAGTTCATGGAGCTTGTGTTATTTAGATGTCCTTGGTGACAACTCCGGTGTTAAAGGGTTAATTACAAGTGTGTGGTCAAAAAAGATCTTTTTTTTTTTTTGTCTGCCAGCATAATGTAAGGCTTGTAAAAAGAATCACACAGTTATTAAGATGTTTAAAATAAACATCTAAATTTAAACTTTAAACATAAACATTCAAAATGGTTGTCTTACAGCCCAGTGTGATTTGTAAAGTTCAAAAGAGATCAGATCCTCAGGTTTTTGTTTCATTTTCATGCTGGAATTAGGTTTTGTTTCATGTAATTACCATAAGAAAACAGTTTTAACAGCTAGATGTTAATGTTGACTGTTCATTTCTTTTTTAGTACAACTATTGTGTTTATGCACACATAGACACAAAGGCAAATATATTGTTTTTCCCTACTGACTATGTGCAAAAAAAAACCTCCTGCAGCAGTGGATCTGATTTGCAGCGACTGTTGGTTTTCCATCCGTGATTGTGCATTTGCATAATGGAATTATGGGCTCAGCCATGCTATGTCTTTAGTGGACCATTAGGCGGGCCTTCACTGGACTGTAATTAGTGGCTTCTGCCCTTCACCTTCATTAGCATGCAAATGAAAATTCCGAACACCAAGAAATATTTGGCACATCAGAAGAAAAATGCCAAAGTGATTAACAGGCAATCTGAAGTGGAACTGTCTTTCACTATCCATCAACGTTTGGAGGACTCCAAATGAGACATTGCTCAGAGCTGCAGTACTAACAGGTTGATCTGGGCAGGCATTTGAAGTGAATTGTGATGACATGAGTGGTGACGTACAGTTCATTCTGACCAAAGGTTCTTTGTTCTTAATCAGAGAAAAATGAAGCAGCTGTTTCGCCTGGAACAATGCAGCCTTTCATCGAGGAGCAGTGTCACGGTCCTCCATCTTACAATGAGCGCCACTTCTCCCTGCAATCGCTTTGCAAACCCCACCTCATAAGATCCTGCACTTGCACTTATCAAGCATCCAGTATCATTTGCAATTCTAATGCACTCATTTGAATTAAGTGCTGATTAGCATGAATACAATTGAACTTTGAAGACGTGTCAGACAAGACCCTGCCAAAAGCAGCCTCGACATAAACGCTACACATTAATCATAGAGGAAGGCCGCTGAACTGCTGAGTGAAAACATCCTTTAAGTGGAAGAATATGTGAGGAATCAATAAATCCTGGTGGTAACTTGCCTTTACTTTATCCTGCCTAATTATGGCTCCAATGGCAAAGCAGAGAGAGAAGGGTGAAGGATGCAGAAATACTATTAAAGGAAAGCTGTTTGTAGCCATAATTGATTTAAATATGCAGATGCCTTTTTTAGTATAGAGGTTTGCACCAATCATATTCGCCTTAAGTTTTTATTTGCTGGCCTTTACTGCATTTGCCATTATTTTCAGTGAGGTTTCTGTTCAGAAAAAAGGCAGATAACAAAAAAACATTATTTTCTCCTATGACTCACCAGTTTTCACCTCTTTGTGCCACAAACCGTACAGTTTACCATCATTTATTAATCAGAAAAAGCACTTCAATGTATTAGTAGCGGGAAAAAAACCTAAATGTCTAAAAAAAAACAGTAAGAAAAATCAAATCAGTGGAATAAACATGAATAAAACGAGAGTAGATATAAATATGCTCAATGGTCTTTGAACCCTATGCAATCTGAAACATGTCATTAGTTGATTAGACACTTGTCTGTAATCAGCCTGGTATTCAAATTAGGTTCATATGGGATAATTCTGGGGGTCTTAAGGCCACAGTTCTGTTTCCAGTGGCACCGCTCTGTGCCAGTACAGGCATGTCTCCTTGGCCTTCATCTGTCTTGTGTATCTGATGGAACAGATTTGCTTCGTCATAGCAGAGTTGAGCTGTCTCAACAGTTTGCTTTGACAGCTCGTGTTGTTTGCACAGCTTACGTGAGTAAACATGACCTGCCACGCTTTCTTTTTTGAGCTGCTAGCAGTATTTATTACTCAAATCAGTCCACAGCTTTAGACTGTGTTGAAGACTATGACTTCATTCTGCACCAAAAACCAATTCTTCCTGCAAGCTTTTGCTGTTCTGCTGAAATGCTGGTTCCCCTCTTCTGTAGGTGGAAGTAAAATATTTTTAAACACTTTCCTAGAAGCATTGTCGAACATCCTTTTTAGAGTTTTTCCAGCTCTGGACATAAAAACTTTATGTACCCAAGTAAAGTATTTAGTTCAAGTTTCAGAATCTTTTAAGAAACATTGAGTTTTGAGTTTCCTCCATGGAGGTTTAGCAAAGCTGAACCTTTGGATCCCCTCTTTTGGAAAAGCACATAAGAAAAATTCAAAATGGTGGCCATTCGTAAAGATGGCAGCCATACACTCAATTGTTGCGAAACTTTGCAATGTCTATGTGCCCCATTCTCAACAAAACAACTGTAAATGTACAAAATGCAGCCTTTTAACTTCCGGGGCACCTACAGAATGCTATTACATTCATAAAATATAAATTACAGTATATATTTTAAATTTTGGGATTTTCTCTGGACCAAGAGGGGATCCTAAGGTACATACATCCCTGTCAAATGTGTTGCTTGTACCACAAAATGCACCAGCTCAGGTGCATTAGTGTTTGCTTGTCTACCCTTGGTGGAGATACCTTATAGTGAGGGCTTGGTGCTGGATGATGCAGTGCAGGTAGCAAGCTGTAAAAAATCCTCACTGCATCTCCTTTAACTACAGATAAGACCTTTTGCAGTGCTCTCCGAAAGTAAAAACCAAAGAGAGCTGCTGTGTCAGCTTCCCCATCATCTCTCAGTCTACAGCCAGAAACTGTGGCTGTAGGCCAAGATGTTGCCAACTTGGAAGTGTGACAACCTGTATGAAGTAAATACAGAGAACAAATTGTTGTCACACTCAGGCGTGTGTAACAATAATCAGTCTTTACATTTATGGCAGCAAGACGTGAAACTTGACTTTTGGTCTTCATCCTTGCGCGCTCTTTCTTTAGATACAAAGTAAAGTGATGCCTCACTATTACGTGATTCACCTGTCATAGTTTCGCAGTATTGCAGATTTTAAAAGGGCATTTTTACATGCTTTGTTTGTTTACAACACATTGTGTTCTACATCCTGATTGGTTGTGGACATTGTCAATCCATCTCCTCTGTTCTGTGTCTTGTGTACAGAATACTCTCAGTTTGCCAAACCTACATAAACCTTTGAACGTGAACAGATCTTTGTTTTTATTCTATAACACTCAACGAAGGTTTAAGCTTTAAGGGGTTTAAACAAGAGAGAAAGGTATGCTGTAGGGAATTTTACAGCCTTCAAATATTTAGAATTATTGCATTTTGCAGACTTCACCTATTGCAAGGTATTTTTAGAATTCTACTTTTTTAGAACGATGGACCACTGTCATATAAAGTTGTGTGTCATCTGGATACCTTTGATTCTAGGATATTATTAGTGGGTTTCGTCTAACACAATGAATAAGTGGTAGAGGTCCAAGTACCGAGCATAGATGTGCTCCTCATTAAATGGTGACTTTCAGATTTCTGATTGCTGATAGAAATAAAGTAACTCCATTCTTCATTATATAATTGGACCATCTGAGGACTTTGTCTGATAATCCCACCCATATCAAAGGTTGCATTCAGATCAACATGACTAAAACTGATGTTCTTTGTTGGTCAGTGTTGAAATGAATGCTGTTAACCACTCCTCACTCCTAAAAAGTAGCGTCTCAGTGCTGTGATTTGGTCAAAAGTCTGACTGAAATCTGTTTAAGTTGAAGCAAAACTGCAGATATTGTTTGCAGTAATATGTTTGGTATCTCTGTCAAACCCAAAAAAATGTACTGCACTTACTATGAGATAAGAAATCAGGAGCTGATTTAGTCCATTGAGGTTAGCCTCAAAAGAGTTCTTGGTGCAAAGCCTCTTTCTATTCATTCTTCAATCAGTCAGGAAGAAGATCACTTTTCTGCAATGTTTCTGCAATTTTCAGCATTCTCTAATTTGTTCCTGAACACCCACAGTGTTCCTCCAGAGAGTCGTGCTTTTGCTAGATTTAACATTTAAGATACATGCTGTGAACTTCTTGAGTTTTGCTGCTCTCATCAAGAAGTGAATCAAATTACCTGATGCTTGTTACACAAAGCTTTTGTAAATCTGTTGTATAAGAATCACATTTATATATTTTTTATTTCGTTGCCACAACTGCCATTATGGGTGGATCCGACAGCCTGTGGGTGGAAAATGGTCAAACCTGTACGAGACAAGCAAGTGGCCTGCATGACATATCAAAGTCGTTGACAGAAAAAGTTCATGCACATTTTTTCAATGGGCATGTTGTGGACGACGGGTCATAGTGAACACTTATACAACACGTAAGGGCACATAAAGTAACAGTAAAATAGGTGAGGCACAGCCGTGTTGTTCCGATTTTTCCTTTTTCAACCCCCCCACTCAATCCTGCACACTGTTAAAACCCATTAATGCTGTTCATTTGATAAGAGTGGGCTCCTTGTGTGCACTCTGACTGTTAGAACAAGGAAATTAGACAATCAGTAGTTTGTGTGAACATTCGAAAAATCACATGCACAATCCATGCATGTGGCATTAGTACCCAGTAAGTAAGTAAGTAAGGAGTAAGTACTCACTAATGATAGTGTGGCAGCGTCACCTGTACATCATAAATGTGTGAAACTTACATTAACCTTACAAATACTTTACAATACACTTACAGCACACATAATAAAGGTGCGTTCCATTTTCCTGAGGTGGCTGTGCGATCTTCAAGGAAACTGCAACACAGCTGCGCTGTCCATTAGATGCAGCTTCTTTATGACCCTCAATGGAACCGGACAGCCCAAAAACCCACAGAGCCTGTACGGGTCAACCCCGTGACAATGGGTGAATGTGAGTGAGGTTTTATGTGTGTTCCTACATTTTCATTCTGCTTGTTCATTCAATGGTCATCACAAATCTTCTGTCTGCTTTTAGTGATGCCGCAGCCTGCCATTCCCAACTTCCCATCTTCCCTCAGAGTGTGACTGCCTTTGTCTGCATGCAGGCCACAGGCTGCTCTAGCCATGGACAGCATGTCCAGATTGTCAGCCTGCATTCATCCCTGCTCCAGCTTTCATGCTTCCACCCTGGCATTGTTCAGGGCCAGAGGGATGATGTTGTCTGCATGTCTTTGCCATTCTCCCTTTACTTTACTTGTCAACCCAAAATATCAGGAATATCCAGCTGAGATTTTGTTTCATCTGACAAAAATGTCCATTAAAGCCGATGGACAGATGTATGGAGCTCAGTTTGTCATAGATCAAAGCAGAGAAAAACTTTGACCTCATAACTTTTTAATCACAACTTTTCCTGCAGAAAGACTTGTTTTTTTGCTTTTTCTACAAACTTGATTAATTAGAACTATTAACAGCCAATTAAGTTTTCAGTAATAAATAAAAAATATATGAAATGGCAATACTTCTTTTTAAGAAGAAATACCCAAGTATTTTAGGAGAAAAGCAAAGTTAATTTGTGCTTTTTTTTAAACAATGAGAATAATTAATTAAACCAGTTAATCTCCCTTTAGAATAATAATTCAATGTGTCTTTTTGTATTTTAGGAAAGACTGTAATCAGTAATCCAAATATTATATATCAAATAATAATGTTTTGTGTTCCGAGTGCCACATTTTTTCTACAAAAATGGT
The DNA here is from genome assembly GCA_036245035.1 of Adrianichthys oophorus. Classification (NCBI taxonomy): domain Eukaryota; kingdom Metazoa; phylum Chordata; class Actinopteri; order Beloniformes; family Adrianichthyidae; genus Adrianichthys; species Adrianichthys oophorus. Next base: position 26,498,756 of record BSAI01000104.1, read on the forward strand.
CTGTTTTTTTAAGGCCATTTTTAATCTATGAGCTGTGACCTATAAAGTTAATGGAAGTGCTGTCTTTACAATGTTAATACATTGGATTTTATGATTTTATTGTTTTTTGTTTTTTTTTTCCTTTTCCATCATGCTGAACACCAGTTTTGCACACAGAACCAAAGAGCTGGTGAAACTTGTAGGAGTGTTAAATAAATAAATACTGTCTGAAAACAAAAAGGTGGAAACAAATCAGAAGTAAGGATGAGGAGCAGAAGAAAAGACAAAAAAATCTGAGCAGGTGATCACTGTGTAGATGAAGAGCAGACAAACAAGGACAAAACTTGCACTTAAAAAAATAAAACTTATTGATCTATTTTTTTAAGTTTGACTAAATTGATTGGTTTATTTGGTTTATTTCAAGCATTTTCTGCAGAATGCAGAAAAAAACATAAACATATCAAATCTATTTAAGACATTAATTCATAAATTGATTAAAAAATAATTAAAAGAAATTGAGGCTATTGTCTTGACATTATTAGTTAACCAACAGTTGAAAAGAAACATTCAAATGAAGAAAAAAGTAGTCGAAGAAACTACAATACAGTCGTGCTGCAGATCCATCAGCTTGTGTTACTGCACACTGAAAGCCTCACAAGTTTTTCTCTTACAGGATTTCATGTTTAAAGTTTGTGCGTGAGTTTTAAGATTTTTACAGAGTCTTACAAAAGGAAGTTACAGTAAACATTTCTACCAGAAAGAAAGCAGTTTTCACTGTTTTCCAACCAGCAATCAGCTGCCAAAACCTTGTTTGATCTTCAGATGTGAGGCTCAGTGTAAGCTTTAAATTTAGAAAAGAAATGTACACATAAAAGAACAGGAGCAGTCTACATAAGATTTAAAGTTAGAGGGAAGAAATCAATTTGCCAGAAAAGTATTATGTATTAGTGGATCAAAGGAAATGGTGTAACAAGAGGAGGTTAATGAGACCTATTACATCTAATTATGTATACCCACACACCTCCTGCATTTATTTTGGTTTTTTTTCAAAAAGCTGATACAAACATTCTGTAAACTGATACTTGGTTGTTAAATCATTGTAATCTGGTTTTTCACACTACTGAAAGTTGGATGGACGAGTCTGGCTTCAGTGGTTTCCTTGATATTTGGAGGATAATGCTTCTCTGTTTGGCTGGTGGTGGGGTGTCATTTTAGATGAACTGATTTTGTGGGAGCAGTTTGTAGATGGTCCACTTCTGTTCTAACATGACTGTGCACCAGAACACAGAAAAGGTCCATGAAGAAAGGGATGAGGTTTGGCATGCACCAAATCTTTGGTTATTAAGCCTTTCATTTATAAAATGTCGCTTTGAAACATGTGCAGTCATTGAAATATAAAAGTGTAATATTTGGGTCGCGAGCCGACTCACCAAAGCTTTAATGCGATTTTATGTAGACTGAGTGTGGGTGGGTACCATGATATTATCCCATAGCTCTCAATAGTGTGAGTTTTGCTGACAAAATGAACGGATATGTGGCAGCAGTGGCTCTGAACGTTGAATTCTGCCGTAAGCCGCGAATCACAGACATCCGAAGTTTAGATCGTTTCTGATTGAGAGTTCCAGTCTTTCATTTCTCACGCGGTAACTTTTTTGTCATGGATGTTTTTTAGGTTTCAGTTGCGAAAAACATTTGCACCTGTCTAATTACCAGGTTTCATGGTGGAGGAAACCGCGTTGTTTTTCCATCTGTTTGTAGTGAAATTTGCCTTTGATTCCACTTTGTTTCTTGTTTCAGCTTTTGTTAATGTGCAGGAGCATATCTCAATTATCTACTCTATTACAATTTTAAATACAAAAGACAGACTAACTGTGTAATTCGGAGCTTTTGCAGCGCTTGCTGTCGCTCAAAGAACCATTTGCTGTCCAGAGCATTAGGTTGCAGACCCCAGCTCTAGGGGAGCAGTCCACAACGCCATAAATAATCTTCTAAACTTGTGGGAGACTTTTCAGAACTGTTGAAGCTGTTTTAACTGCAAAAGCTAAGACCATGTCATGCTGACATTTGTGGATTTGACCAAAGTTTATAAGTGTGGAAAGGGGAATTGTCCCAAACCAAAAGTCAACAACACACACAGCTGGATGGAAGGCCCATGAACAGAGTTTTGGAAATGTAGAATCAAAAATCATCATCAGAAGAGTTTCATAAAATGCCTTTGAGATTCTTTTTTTCCCATATTGAGATTTTAATTAACACACAATAGAGAGTGTCAGATGTCAAGTGGAAAAGGTGTTGCATTAAAAACAGCGAATCGTTTCCATGACCTCGCCGCCCCTCCACCTTTGACATGCTTTCTTCTCAGTCCGCTCAAGGAAAGGGGAACGCTTGTTAAACTTCACTGTGCATGCTGTAGGTTTCCATCAGAAAAGCTGCAGCAGCACCTTACTGGCAATCAAGCTGTGTGTTTAACACACTTTGTGGAGATTGGCTTTTTCTGTCAGCCACTGCAGTGAGAAAATGAATGGCAGGATTTACATTCCCAAAGATGTTTTTATCTTGTTTGTAAAAACAATTAAGCCTGACATACAGAAATCATATAAAGTTGTGGGTAGTGCGTGTCTGGGATTTGTCTCTGAGGACCTGAAACCACCAATTAAAATAGATGACAAAAGCCTGAGGAGCAGTTTCTTCACTACACTTCTGGGAGTTCATCTTTTGGTTTGATCTTCTCAAAGTCTGATTTTTTCTGTTTCATCTATTGCATTGGTGACATTTTGTCACCAGCTTCTTCTGTCAAAAAGGTTTTTCCAAAAGCACAAATGATTTCAAAGAAGACTGTTTATGAACATAATGCTCTGGGAGCCGTGTAATGTAGCCACAGTTGGCTTTAATCGCCTCTGGACTGCCCACACTAACTTAAAAAAGAAGCTAAAATGAACATAATGATTTCACAGAATTGAATGAGTAAGAAATGTTGGCATCAATCAGTCTTTGAATGGCCTCTCATTATGGAATTAAGCTGCTTGGGTCAGGAAGAAGTATTCATTCATCCTCCGCAGTTCTACTGAAGTAAATCTAGTTAAAGGAAATTTTAGGTCCGGTGGGTACATTCTGTTTCATTATGTATATATTTATTTCCCAGAACCAATTGCATCGTTGCTCAGAGTGGACAGGCTACTCAATAATTCATACAATTAGTTTTTCTCCTTAAGCAAGCTCTCTTGTTCCAGTAACCTGCCTCAACCTTCGCACCGGCCCCCGTCTTACTAATCAGCCACCATTGATTTAGTGTTGAAACTAATTAAAGGCCCGGCATGTGCAGTTGATTCCAGGCGTTTATATGTGTCACGAATGCAGAAGCACGCAGCTCTGAGCCATTCTGTCACGCCGCCACTGACAGAGTGACTTGCTTTGTGAAACACGGTAGAGCGATGTCACTGAGGAGTTTATCTGCATCCTTCGATGCCACCTGAGCACTGGATTCAAATAGCAGCGAGTCGGCCAACTGTTTGCTTCCAGTCTGAAATGATAAAAAGATTTGTTCCTGCTGAGGTTTTACTTTAACGTTTTTCTGCTTTTTGACTTATTCCTGGCCAAGTAGAAGTTGTCTTTGCTTTTTGTTTTTTTGTTTTTTTTCATATAAGGGACAGTTACTTTGCAATTTACAACTTCTTTATATTTTCAGACTCACGGTACAGTATAAGTTAGGGATAATACTTGAAGAGTTGTCCATTCATTTCTAATAATGGACAACTTGAGGGGCATTTTTCCACTTATACCATGATCAATTTTGAAATGAATAAATAATAAATCAATAATTAGAACTTTAATCTTTGTTATTTCTTTTACGTTGAAGTTGTTTCTCACAAGAAGCGATTTGCGATCTGACACATCAGCTGCATTTACGTAGACACCAAGCAATGTTCCAATCAGAGGTCGACCGCTCTACCGCTGCTCCACCGTAGTGCAGCAGCAGGGCAGTCGACCTCTGATCAGAAGATTGCAGGTTTGAATTCTGCCTGTATCAAAGTGCCCTTGGGCAAGATACTGAATCCCACATTGCCTCTGGTGGGTTGTTGGCACCAGTATTCAGCAACAGAGCCGCTATGAGAATGTGAATGTGTGTATGAATGGGTGAATGGGACTGTAAAGCGCTTTGGGCCTTCTAGGAAGGTAGAAAAGCGCTATACAGGTTTGCGCCATTTACCATATGCATGCTCTTGAAACTTTACTGTGGATTAATATCCAATTCTCAATGTTAATGTTTATAGACTACAATTCAAACTTGCAAGTTTGCAGCATTTGCATAGCATTCATGGAGTTTTCCTTAAATTCCTACTCCGACCACCTTTTGATCTATATTTTCTGTTAATCTATTTTTCAAGCGTTCCCAGTGATCTAAAGATCACAGTTTTTTGCCAATTTTTTTTAAAACAGCAATTTTTTGGGACATAGTTTCTCCAGAGCAGCTGTACTTATTTAGAAATTCACCTCTGAGTTATGGTCATGACCAT
>BSAI01000104.1:26503348-26556004 GCA_036245035.1 Adrianichthys oophorus
CCCACACACACACACACACACACACACACACACCCTCTTGTGACCCATAATTGAGAGCTTTGCGTGCTGTCCTGCTGGCTCACAGCCCTTCACACTGCAAACATAACATTAACAAAAAAAAAGGCGAGCGATGTTGGAGCTATCCAGCCGTAAAGTCTAGTGCCAGATGCCGGCTCAAATGAGGAAAATGAAGTTGTTAATGAATCTAGCCATCAAAAAGCAGATGTATCAGAATGGAGCAGAGCAGAGAGATCACATGTGGCCCGCCCACTTTCTTTTCTACAAAACAAATCAGATCCTTTTCAACGATTTGAATGCAGAAATACTCAGAAATGAAATTTAATTTTCTTAATATATGTCTTCCTTAATCAGAAAATACCAGAATAACACATTAAAAACACCAAAAACTAAATTTTCGTCCGAGTGGGTCTTTAACACCAGAGCTTTTGCTGGAGACAGCAAATAACATTTGCTCCTTGAAGTACTGTAACTCTAACTTTTTATGGAATTGAAATAATTCCAACGAAATCTGATGCAGAGAAAAGCAGCTTTATGTAAAGTCTTGCATATCACCGCAAAGCTGCTTTCCTCTGCATCACAATCCATTGGAATTACATTAGTTGCATAAAAAGTCAGAGTTTCTGTCGTTCAAAGAACGTCAAAAATGGAGCTAAAGCTTTGTTGCCAAGAGGTTAATAAACTTTTGTTTAGTATTTTTTGTAGTCATTTAAAAGAAAGCAATTTTAAATAGGTTACAGACCTAATGAAGAAAAAAATGTGCAAATTCTTTTAATTGAGACTGTGGTAATGGATAAGGATCCAAAACTCATGATTTGTTTTGCCAGTAGACCTCTAAGAAAAAAGTGACTTTCATGAATTTTTTCGTGTTGCCATTGACATTCTCATATAAAATACACACACACACAAAGTAAAGATTACCTCTGTACCCTGTTCCAGCCTCTGATGGGGCTTCATGTTCCTGCATCTTACATCATGTTGTTATGTGCTGAACTGTCTCGGGGATATCTTTGCACAAGCTGCACCTGCGGTCCTCTCTTGGTAATCATGACGGCACAAGAACGAGCCCTGAGCACAACAACACAATCTGTGTGTGAATGTGTGTGTATTTAGAACACACAACCTTTAATGTGCAAACACCGTTGGTCAGTCTCCTAACATCGTTAACTCTGGAGAAATTATCAATTACATTGCTTTTTTTTTCGTATTTGTTGCTATTGCATAAGAAAAAACAAAACGGATTTGATTAATTTTACTGCTGTGAAATGACCATTCAGCCACATGAAAGGGGCCTCCTTCACAACCAGAAAAAAAATGTCTGCTTCATTATTATAAGGTCACAAAAACATAATAGTTTATTTAGCAAAGCAATTAGTTGCTAATAGAAACATGCTTTTTAATTACACAAGTGTTTTTCTCCGCGGCGATCATTGTTGCACACCTTGTTTCTTCAACTGCTTCTGACTTAAGACTTGAATTCATAACCAGCTCATTTGAAACCCAAATTACTCCGCTTAAAAGCACGGAAGGAAGTTTTTTCCACAGCTTTACCACAGACGCACGTAAATACCGGGGAACTGCTGACTCACCGGTATGTCAAAAGCAATAAGAAGGAATGCAACGCTGCAGTTATCCCACATATGGAGGAAAACTATGCTAAATAGCTGTGCTGTTGCTCACAGCTGTTTTACACTTTGTGCAGTAAGCGTTCATCACCATGAAAAACACTCAGCACCATTCATTAGGTAGTATAAACACTCATAACTAGACTTTAAACCCTCAAAATGAATATGTGCTACTTAAACGAGCAGTGGTGGGTAAACAATTAGCGTATTCAACCCTTCAATGATGAAGCTTCCCTCTATCCCTATTAAGACATTGCATATTTGTACAGTTTATCCCTGCTGTTTTATGAATTCACAATTACACCTCATTAATGTGTCATTTGCATAATTACAAGGAATGAGGACAGCATTCACAGCGGGAATACACACTACCTTGAAGAAAAGAGGATGCAACATAATGTTTTGAGCTGCAGCGGCGCAGATGTTTTTATACTTTCCATGTACTTCTGCAGCTTGATTATTAATGAATTTGCTGTTTGAAAAGTAGGACAAATTTCACTTATAAGGGCTTAAGGCGTTTTTGTGTCAGAAGTTCTTTACTGACGGTGGGAATTTCCAAATTCAAAGAAACTTTTTTTTTTACCCCCACATTTTCTTGTTTCCCAACACTTCCCAGAATTTAATTTTGGTCTGATCGAGAAATAAAGCATGGAAAAAGACGATATCTGTCGAGAGAGCTTTGCGAAAAAATTCAGCCAAAGAGTTTATTGAGCGAGCACAGGTACTTTAACCCGCACTCTCTGAGGTATTTGTAAGATAAATGAAACCAGAGAAACAGATGACAGGTCTTTAGCTCAACTATAAAATGCAATTAACCAGCAAATGAGGCCGCTCTGACCGGCCGGTGTGAGCAACAGTTAAAAAGGGTGAGGCTAGAATGGTAATTCAAGCCCAATCTTCAAGCTGTTTCACCACTTTTAGTAGGTTGATAAATAACCTTTTACATTTTAACTGCTGCAAATTTTTAATATTCAGAAAGATTTAATAAGGATTTTAAGGAAAATCTCACCATTAGGAGTCATGTGGAATAACGATACTGGTCGACAATACAGTTATTTTCACTCAGTTGAATGATAATTGCAAATAGGCTAAAAAAAAGAGTGAAATGAGGTTAGCAGTTCTTACAATGGCTTAATGGCAACACACAGATGATGAGGCCATGGAAGTGCTAAGATGCTTACCACATATTCTGCTTTACCATAACTCATTAAAATGTGCTAATTAGTTGTAAATTCAAGGTAAGGAGGAGGCCGATACAAGTCAAGAACTCTATCTTATTTGGTGCTGCAGATTTTTGGATTGTCTTGGCTCATGGGGGGTCGCAGTCAGGTACAGCATTTTAAAGGTGTGTCTTGCTGTTAAGGGACATCATGAAAATAGAACGTACCATTGTTGTGTGTGTGCCAAGTGGATTTAAAAAGGGGTCGCACGCACTTATGACATGAGTGATGCTGTCGTACGGTGCCCTTACGCCACACTTTAGTCATTAGTAAGGTGCGTGCACTGGCTCCTTACTAATGACTACATGCAAATGCTGCACGCGCAGGTTGTGCACGTGATGTGTAAGTGATTGTCATCTGTCCACAAAAACTACGCTTTGATTGTCTAATTTCCTCGTCAGGCTACATGCACGGAGCACACACTTTTTTACTTGAACAGTACTAACGGGCTCCTCGTGCAGTGTTCAGGATTTGAAAAGGTTGAAAAAAATGGAAAAATCCGTACGATGTGCCTGCAGCTCACATACTTTACATACCCTCACGTGTTGTTTGAGTGTTTGATAAGACCTGTCGCCTGCAGCATGCCATAGAAAAACAACAGTGAATGAACATTTTTGCTCTACTGGCTCACCAAGTGGTCTACGATCTTAAAATTTTGTGCAGGCCATCTGCGTACCCCCAACAGAGTTGCCCATTTTTTTGCCAGCAGATGTGACTAAGACGTAATCTGGTGGATTTCAACACTGAGTTTGGTTTGAGGAATGACCGCCAATCATGCAGAAATGACTGCCATTTGAAGATATTTCAAAGATGATGTAAGCAAGCAACAAGCAGTTGGGGATTGCTGTGATTTTTCAGACTTCCAAAGGTTTTTTTTCTTTTTATAAAACAGTCAAACTGTCTCCATCTGTGGCTCCCAGTTGATGATCTTCTTGCAGAGCGGCATGACACAGCATACATACTATCAGTTCATCTGCTGCAGAGAAAGCAGGGGTTGCACATTGTCCCCCGTACCCCGATGCACTTTTTTGCCTGTGGTTTGTAATCTAACATTTTCATTTTGACTACAGCTGGGTCTTTTGCTGAGCAGTGCTTTGAACTGCAGAGATGATAGCTTTTCTGTTTCCCAGCAGTTTTTGCCCGTTTGTGACTGCAGGACCATAAAATACAATTTTTTTTTTCCCTATCTCTGTTTCAGTTGAAAAAAAATACATTATAAAAGTGTATTTCTGTTTTACTTAAATATTTGCATTTATTTGGCTTAAAAATTAAGCCAAATAAATGCAAAGAGTTATAAAAGAAACTGGCTAATTTAGAACATCTTCCGCATGCAAATGTGAAGAAACTTAATCTAATTTTTCAAATCTTGTAAATATTTGTGTAAATTATTTCACAAACTACTTCATCAGACAAGAAGACATTAAGGGTTGTAATGAATGCCTTTGTTGCAGTTAAAGATTCAGTGTTAACTTCACATTTAATGTGACATTTACTGAGGTCACAACCACTCATCAAAGATGCAGAAGAAAATACAGACCAACAAAAACAACACTAACACTATTTGAACAAGAATGTGTAGCCCTCAGACAAAAATGTTACACAGCAGATATGATATTCTGTTTAAAATATTTACAAAGCACCAATTTTCAGTGTTAACCCCAAGAGAAAAACAGGACAAATGTTTCAGTTGTTTCCAGGTAGCTAAAATAAATCAATATTAAAGGCATACAAACTTAACAAAACTGTGTTTTAAAAATAGTAACAGAAAAGCAAATCTTTTTTAAGGAGTCTGGCAAAATGAAGGTTTTTACCTCATTTAGTTATTTATTTATTTGTTTGTTTTCTAAACCAAACAGACAGAAATAGTATTATTTCATTTTAATTTGGTCAAAAATCAGTGATATGTTGTCATGATCTGCAAGGCCTTGTCTGGTGCCTTAAACCTTTGGAAAAGGTTGAATATTCAATTGTTATTGTTTTGTAAAATGGAAATTTAAATTCCTTTTTTAAAAAGTTTAAATGTTTTCTGTATTTTGTAATATATCCACTTGATTCAGTAGCTGACAGTGTTCTACGTTATGTTTTTTCTCCAGTCCCATTTCATCCAACCTCAGTTATCAGAACTCCTAAAATCTGCCCAGGCCTTTAGAATCCACAGGACAGGCTGCTGTGTAGTGGAAGCCACAATCAGATCTCAAGTCTTTGACTCTGAGGTCAGCTAGAAGACTTTACTGAGCATGACATGTACGGTCATGTGATTAGCATTAACCTCTGATGTCAACAGAACTTAAGCAGTAGATGGAAGTGAAAAGCCCATTGAACAGTACCGCAGATCCATTTACATGTTACTCAGAAAAAACGGAAAATGATTATTTTTCAAACTGGTGCTTTTGGAGAGGTTTCTGTTGGCGAATGAAAACATTTGATTTTTATTTTTTTTACATGGTGATGATCCCAGTCCCTGTGGATGCACCCGTACAGGGGGGTTGAACCATACGGATGGATGGGTTTTGGGTTATTTCGGCCCAAGGATGGTCACAGTCACGTGCGGCCACAAAGGTCTGCATGTCAGATTTTTTCTCCAGGGTAAAACAGGGGGAAAACTGAAACTTGGAGTTTTTAATTTTCTTTTGTTTTGTTTCATTTTTAAGTGTGGGATGAGGTTTTAGTTGTCAGAGTTATGGTTTGGCCACCATCTCAGTGGCTCATTGGTAGAGTGTTCGCCCTGAGACTGGTTGGTCATAAGTTCAAATGCATGGTCAAGTCATACAAAAAAACTCTAAAAAAGAGGCCCAACGCATCCCTGCTTGACTCTCAGCATTTAAGGGTTGGATTGGGGGGGGGGGAGGTTCCCGAGCGTGGCTGTGTCTACAGCTCACTGCTCCCCCACGGGACAAATGCAGAAAACACATTTCACACATCCACGTGTGTGACAACTAATGGAACTTTAATTTTAGTGAGGTTTTTCATTGTGTACGCATGTCCCGGTGATAAAATTCTGCAACATCTCAATCATAAGAGTCTTAATGTTTGGTCATGGGATCTTCACTTAAAGACCCACTCCAATGACAATTATATCTTTGGGGTTTTTAACACGTTCTTGTTTTATTCCTCTGATGGAGGACATACTGTATATAAAGAAAATTGAGCTCAAATTGCATTTCTGAGTATTTTTCTGAGTATTTTTTTTTTATGGAGCAGACGAAAAAATGCTGTTTGAGAAAAGCTTGTAGATGTGACATAGATGCTACAATTGTCAGCCCATAAGATCCCTGCTTCACTCCATTCTGATGCATCAATTTCTAGACAACTAGATCCATGTACATCTTTGTTTTTTTTTGTCTGAGCTGAGGGGTGTGAACTGTGAGCTCTCAGTAAGACGAAGGGGAATGGGGGGCGGGATTGATCTGTGCCAACATTTCCGCCTATAACTCAGAGATGAATTTCTAATGAACTCCTGCCGCCCTGCAGAAACTATGTCGTAGAAAACAACAGTTCTTTTTTTTTTGTATTTTGGCTACAAATGGCATTAACATAATTAACTGGGAAAACTTTTATATTAGATAAAAAAATGATTGGTGTGGGTCTTGGGAGAAAAAATATGTTTGTCTAATATTTTACTAAGGGTAAGTCATAAATCAAGCAACTTTTTGATGTCACTACAAATGGTCAAATCAATTTAAGGTCATGAGTAACATGTGTTTGCGTAAGGGTTAAAATTTGGCAATGTAACTACCTTCAAGTGTTAAATTCCTTTACAACATAGATTATTGTTTGCTTCTCCATTATTGATTGTGTTTTAATATAAAATGCAGTTTGGCTGCAAACGGCATCCCCCTTTCATCGGTGAAAATGTTCACCTTAAGTATTTACAACCCACCCATCCTTTGCACAAGCAATTCCCAAGCCCCAGTGACTCAATTTCTTTGCCAAGGCCTTTGTTCTCTGCCACAATACATCTTTATTAGTATAATCCTGTTGCTCCTGTTCTCACTTCATTAGTCTTTATCCAAATCATGCACTTACAGACTGCCATTGATGGGGGAAGAAATACTCTGGACAACAGCAATGGGTAATTGTTTTAACTTTTCGACTAACTGTTTCGAACATCAACTTGGAAAAACGCTTTGGCAGAGTGACAGCAAGCAGCCCATATTCAGAGCTGAGCAGTGAAATGAAAAGCTTCCTTCCGACTGTTCCACTGCTTCCATGTGAAAGAAACCTGGCAGAGTCCCTCTTCCTCTCATCTAGTCCGGATACAACATTGTTCACAGGGGTCCCGAGATTTATGGCACCGGCAGAATGTGGCTGGTGGGGAAAACTCTTTGGGGGTTTTCACATCTCTCCATTTGTTTTTGCACATTACTGATGTTTCCCTTAATGTGCTCCGAGCATCCCCTTGAGAAAGTTAGATGGGCTTGTTCTCAAGTTCAGGCTTCATTTAGTTTTCCTCCTGTTCTTCTCTGGAGATAAAATCTGACATGCAGACCTTTCTGGTTCTCCTGAGGAGCTATTAATATGGGGAAGGAAAGCTGAGGAGGAAAGGAGGTGAGGCCCAGATCCACCTGGCAAGCCAGTACCGTGTTTATTTGGACTGTAGAAATGGATGACTAGCAATGCTCGTAGTTAGACCAGCAAACGGATCTTTCCAGGGTCCCTGATGATTATTGCACCTAATTGCAAGCCAGTCAGCCAAGGTACCACAAAAAAAAAAAAAAAAAAGATTAATGGGATTCATTTCGGTTTTAAATCTAAAGGAACATTTCTTGTCTCTGAGATTTGTTTTCTTTTTATGCTTTTAGAAAATGTATACACCATAAAAACAATCGAAACATTTTTGTTCGTTTGTTTTCACTTGAGTTGTAAAACCAAAGACGCGTTCTTTGACTCAAGTTTTACAGCCCCATTTATCCTAATGATTATGCTCTTTGTTACAAATTGGAAAGCAATTAATAACTGGGTCAATCTCTAGTTTTGCTCTACTTCACACAAACTCACAATCTTTAGAGAACAAATCATGGTTTTCTTTCAGTCGTTCTTTAAAATGTTGCTGTTTCTTCTTTTTTTCACTTCAAAATTAAAAAACATTTGCCAAAACATTTGGTTTGTTGCACAAATACCTTTAACATTCCACCAGTGAGGTATAAAAAGAATAGAAAGTCTACATAAAAGTGCAGGAAAAAAGGAAATACTTCAACTTACTGCAAATCACCATCCTCCCTGCAAATTATTTGATATATTTTTAGACATTTTAGATATTTTACCAGGTTTTAATTTGATTCTTTTTGCTCGAGTCCGAGCCTTTGCCCGAGCTTTTTTAAAGTTCAGCATAGTCAAGATTTTTTTTTTTTTGTCACGTTCAAGCTGGGTTCACAATTAGTGCGATTTGCAGAACAAATTCGCGTCGGCCGTGTCTTCTTTGCCTTGCGGCAAATTGCTTGCTACCTGTCCAAAAATGTAATAATAAGCTTGAAGCCCAAGCTGCATGGGGGAGGAACTTCCAGCTAATGTTTCCAGCCTGATCGCTACATGTAGTGGTGTCTGTGTTTATCTCATTTACAATATATAGAATACATGGATGATGTTGAGAGATCAGATTATTTATTTATTTTAAAGAGCTCCACAAAAACATCAACAATCATGTCTCCATGTTTGGGTTCATGAGATCATTCAGAGATTCCCCAGTTCGCTCCCACTGCGACAGCTGCATCTGAAGGACAGTTGCTTTCGCGGTGACTCTGTCTCTCTGTGACAGAGTTTGAAGGCTTACTGTCCAACATTAACCTGAGAGGGCATAAATACAAACAGGAAATATTTGAACTTTGGCTGTGCCGCCCAAATCACGCTGCTGCCAGACCGCAATGACCGTAAATCATATCACTTCTGTACCCTTGACTTAACTTTGAAACTGGCCGCCTCTACCATGCTAATCGCGTTTGGTTTGAATGAAGCTTAATTATTAAAATGAGTCTAAATCCATTAGCTTCTAGTCTTATGAACAGAAAAAAATAATTTAAAAAACTCATATTGCTTAATTTTATTAAATGTTTATTAAATATCTAAATGCAGTGAAATTCAATTCTGAATTGACAATTTCATGTGTAATTTAATTATGCACTTTGAAAATGTATACATTTTACATCTCAAAATGCAATTCAGCCTTGAGGCCTGAATTTAAAAGTGAATTCTTAGCTGTAAATTGCATTTTCAAATTGGAATCCTGAATTGTATGTTGAAATGTGAAATCCATCCCTCTTTTAAATCCACTGAATCCCCTTCAAGATCAAGGAGCTGCTAGAGCTACTATATACATTTATTGTGAATCAATACAAAATGTAGATTAAAATATGTAGAAATGATTATAGGAAAATAATTGTTAATATCTGCCTGACACAAAAAAAAAATAATTGCATTCTTAGTAGCACAACCATTGGCAGAAACAAGATCTAGTAAGTTCATGTTTCTGCAGAACGTTTCCTATGTTTTACTATTATTTGTAGATTTGTTGTCAATCCAGATTGAAGGGCTTTGTTCCGTACTTTCTAATAGAAACCAACATTTTTGGGAAACTAAACCCCCTTTGGGACATTGATAAACACGTTTGTGAGACCTCACAAATACACACATTCAGATGAACACTTAGGGGCAATTTCGACACGCCAATTAACCTATGAAGCATGTTTTTGGACTGTGGGAGGAAACTGGAGTGCCCAGAGAAAACCCACACATGCTCATGGAGAACATGCAAACTCCACACAATAAGAACGCCGCTGGGAATTGAACAAGGACTTTTCTGCTGTGAAGTGAGAGCACTAACTACAACACCACCGTGCAGCTAAAACATGAAATTCATTTTCAAATTGTTCGATCAAATTACAAATTAATATTGATCAATTGAGAATTTAAATATGAGTTTGAATTATGGTGCAAAAAGTGTTCCTCACCTTTCGGCCAGCTGCTTTCTTTCAGTGAAACATGAGAGTGAAAACATTCTGTTGGTTTTTTAGAGTCTTTTTTGTTTTTGTCATCACAACAGCTGGAACAAAAAAAAAGCACTTGTTCCCCAAATGAAATGTAAGGCTACGATTCGAATATGTTTTACAAAAAAATTGCCTTCATTTAATTAAAAACAACTTCAAAACACTTTTATTTTGAGAGAAAATTCCCATTTGATAGAATTTTAATTAAGGTCCGTAAGTACAGATGAGAGAAGTTAAGAGTCTCAATGGAGGTCATTGTCCCTCCTTCTGTTTTCTCGCAGTTTGTTTATCTCGTATGTTCCGCCAACTCCAGTTGAGGTCCATAATAGAGGCTGTCTTTACCGCATTGGGAGATAACTTTTCCAAGCTTTAGTCTCCTCTGGCTAGCCTTGTAATGCCTTAGCATAAGGACAATGAAAGGAAGGCGATAAATCTTTATTGAAGCAATTATAGAGCAAATGTTATTTACACCATGTAACTGGGTGCGGGTATCTTTCTGCTCATAGAAATTACGGCTGGGGGAGAGTTAAAATGGACGCCAATTAATTTTTGCTGACAGAATCAGCAAACAGCAAATGGAAACAAAGGGAGTTTCCCCAGGAGGTAGTGACTTTAGAGGGAGGTGAGAATAACTCCTCTAATGCAGTCACAACATCTAACCATTTCCATATAAATAACTTCCAAAGAAATAAGAAAGTCATTTGTGCTGCTGAAAGGAAATCAATTATGGCAACAAACGGGCTCGCCCCATTCCCTCAGACCTTGAACAGTATGAATGACACGGTTTTAGTACAAGCTGATGCTCAGCTTGGCTGTACTACAAAATGCATAATGTGCACTGACGGACAGGGAGGGGTAACGTCAGCTAGTAAATGTCAAGTACACATACAGCACCACACACAGCTTATTAAAAAGCTGTCACTAGGAGAGAAGAAGCTAACGGGATGCACCAGACTTGATGAGGATTTATTACCTACTGCCATCTTTACTAAATGGCATTCTTAGACTCACAGAGTCTTAAAATAAATCGCCATGCTTGTGTGTATGTTTGTGCTTTATGTGGGCATGTGTTAACAGGTCACTTTAAAAACAAAAGTTGTTTTCTAAAAGGGTTTTTGACAAAGTGAAAAAGTGAAAACAAAACTTTACAATCATGTATTTGTTTTTAAACAGAGTTGGTTGCTGCCCTTATCAATATCAATCTTTTAATTCAATTAGTAATAAGTGCAGTCAATCAAAATATTGAGGTGCATGTAGGATGTGCCAGTGTACTTCTGAGCTTCAGCTGAGATAGAGGTTTAGGATTTGATGAGATTTGATTCTACGATTATTGAACCAATCATGCTAGCTGCTGTTAAACTTTACTACACGTATGTTGCATTGTTACCAACCAGAAACCACTGCAGCGAGATGTACAAGGTTTAAGGGTGTATTCAGACTGAAAGTCAATTGGTCTACACCGAGTCCGCCTATTTGGTCTGGATGGAGTTCTGAACCTTGAGTTTGGTTTGTATTCAGATTGCTGTCAAACAGATGTTTCTGTTTCAAAACAAAGCTTGTAAACAAAACCACATGACTAAAGATCTTTTTATGTATACATGCTTATTTGGTGATTGCAAAATTATTTCTTCATAGAGTCTAGATTTATGATCAAACGTATTTATTGTTTTTTTTAAGTAGATGATACTAGGAATGTAAAGGATAATAGATACGAATAAAAATCATTTAGTACTGAAGTCGCATCAGTATCAGTTGAAAACCAATTATGCTAGTAAAAAGATATAAAATTGATTGGGAGGTAAATAATTGGCTTTCCCCAAACTTTTTCATTCCATCTTCTTGTTGTGGTGAGCTGCCGCTTTAGTGGTAGTTGAATCTTTTATGCATCGGTTCATGGACCATGTATGGAGATCAAATCCATTGAGAGGGACAGACACACAACCCTATTTTATACTTCACTTTATATTTACACACATTAAAGTATTTGATTGACAAATCACTGCTGAGTATTCTGCTTCACCAATGTTCGCTATTTTTTGAAAAATGTTAACAACCACCACCACTGGGTGCTGCCATCCACCCCTCCCACATCCTACAGTAGACAAGACATTGACAGCTGGAGAAAATTCATGGATTCTAGTAGTGTCACTTACAGTCTTTACATGAAAGTTTACTTTTCCGTTTAAAGGACAACATTCAACTCAATTCCTAATAATCTCTTAAAGTAGTTTACTTAGGTTTTCTATGATTACTAAGACTATTAATTATTACCGTAATTGCTGATGCTAGTTGTTTAAGAAAATTTTATCAAAATCATGAAGCACATTTGTTTACATGTTCAGTTCTGAATTTGTGACACTCTTCTGGTATGTTCATGATGTCTCTATGTAGGGTTTTAATACCTCTTTTCTTCTTATTCAAGTGCAAGGATCAGTTCCTCCTGCACTCACAGCACTTATGGCCCTGTGAAAAAATATTGCAAAAATGTGACTGAACTCTTTCACAGAAGGGTCAAAGCGATGCTTGCACCAAACTTTCACTTTCTTGGGAAACCATGTGGGAATTTAGTGAGTAAAAAAACAGAATAGCTGAATTTTCCATCTTTTGTTTTTAAATGATTACTTTGTCTGGTCTGAAATAGTCTGAAAAGCCAATAATAAGGAATATTTAGGCTCAGTTTCAACTCTTAGTGTATACTTTTGAAAAAGAAGAAACTACAGTTATGCTCAGACTGCTACAAGGGAACCGTAAACATTTTCCCCTTCTCTATTGTCGCGCATTTAGCACAGAAAATGATCTGTTTTCTTTGTTTTGGATGCTTGTAAGAACTTTTAAAGTATTCGGATTGGAGTTATCTATGTGTCCATTATGTAAGAGATAAAAAAATGCTGTTGAATTTGCTGATGAACCAACTGGGAGCAGTATTCATTTAGAGCAGATATGAGTTGGACTCCAGTGGGGAAAAAGTAATATTGTCTGCTCTTCCCTCGCTGGACAAGGTCAATTAAAGAAAGACATGAATTGGCAATCAAAACTGACACCAAAGATAGACTATGGTGATTATAACCTTGCAGATGGGGGGTTAAAGGTTATTAATAATGATTTATGGAACTAATTAAAGAGGTAAGATTGGATTCTGTGCTTTAAAAATGTTTTATAAATCCAGCTGCAGGAGCATTCAGCACTTGTGAGAACTCCAGATGTTAATGTAATTTACTGGGAGATTTGTCTCATTTGAGCTGTGGTGCAGTTATGATTCTGATTAAAGGGAATGAAGATTGATAAGATAAAAAGCATAAACACTATACATATCTGCAGTGTGATCTTGCGGTTTATCATTGGACATATTTCTATCAACAATATTTTGTACAATCAACACAACACTTGGAAGGCTTTTGCAAAGATAATCCGATCATCTAAGAATGATGCTCAGAAAGGATGCTTGTGATTCTGTGGAGCATGTGGTACTCAACAGCATAAAACAGATGAAAGTGTATTTTTCAACAAATATTCTAATTTTAATATTTAGCCATTATAATAAAAAGCTGCCGAATCTTTCTGACTACCATGCACAAAAAATACAATGTTTTAACATAATTCATGCAGTTAAAGACCCACTGTGATGAAAATTGTTTTTTGATGTTTTTAACATCTTCTTGTGGCATTTTTTTCTGATGATGGCGAACATATAGAAAGAACATCAAGCGTGAACTGCCTATCTGAGTATAATTTATTTAAGTCGTTGTGAATCAGGAGCAGACAAAAAAAATGCCATTTGAAAAAGATCTTATCAGTGACATAGAAAGCAGAGCACAAGCTCCCGGCTCTGCTCCATTCTGATGCATCTGACTACATCCGTGTACGTCTTCGATTCTGGCTGATAACTGTACGACTGGATAGCTTAGATTACGCTCACCATTTCTGTTGAAAACTGGTAATGATATAGGTCGGGAGTGAGGCGGCTGTAAGCTAGCAGGACAGTGTGGAAACAAACGGGTGATGGAAAGTTGAGGCGGGCTTGCTCTGTGCCAAGCGTCCCGCCTACAATTCAAAGGTGAAATTCTAATGAACTACTGCAGTTCTTAATGTCCTAGAAAATGACACAGGTTTTTGATTTTTTTTAAACTGCATAATTAATTAACTAATAAAAGACCACTGGGAACGCTTTGAAAGAAGATGATTAGAGTGGGTCTTTAAGCTCTTGTAGTACCCAAAAAGCTATTTTCTTGTCAAATCTGTCAGAATATTTTCCCAAAAGCGTTTTTAGATAAGTCCAGATATTTTTGCCAAAAGCGAGACAAGCCCCTCTGTTCTTTTTGCTCAGAATTGTCTTTCTCTTTGCACTCACATTGATTCATTTTGTCCCATTTCTCTCTGAGTGTAAACCACGACCTCTGACCTACAGTATCTGAGTCAAGTGAAGCCTACACGTCTTTCCACGTCTTCTTTAATGACTTCCTGTTTGAGTCCTTGTTACGTTATTGGACTTATATTTTTGGCCAACTGTCTAAGCCTCCTTGGAGAACAGTGTCTGATTGTCTTCGCTAAAGAAAGTTTGCTTACATATTTCTTCACAGACAGATTTTGACAACTTTTCAACATTTTTTATATTTTAATTTGGGTAAAAAAGACATCCACACCACTTAAGACACAAAAATGTAAATACATTCTTTTTATGGAATGTTCTCTGTTTCATATTTTAGGCCAACCATGCTAAATCACAGCAAAAGCTGTATTTGAAATTGTTTCTAAAGTCCAATATCCAAAAATCTTTTAGCTGCTCCTGCTAAAAGATGTTTTGGCTGGAGAACCTTTTAATACCCCCACTCTTCATCCAAATGTCATCCTATGCACACCAATACGCACATATGTTACATATGGAGGGTGCTTGCCATTGATTACTCCATCCCTGGAGGTGTTCGTGTCTCTGTGGTGCTGGTTCTGGTCCTCATCTTCATGTTTTGGGTGTCAATGCTTACCACTCTTATTACGGACCCCTATCTTTTGCTGGCGCCCTCCTGTTGGACTGGGGAAACTGGCCCCTGCCCCGCCACGAAACAAAAGCTTACATGAAGTATGATGCAGGTGTTTCTTGGGCCAGGTTCACCTCTGGGGTTGGGAGGGGGGATATCAGGACTCCCAGGTGGTAGTGGGTTCCTCATCTGGGGTTAAGGAGACTCTCAGCTGGCTGGACCTCTGTCTGAGCTGGGGCTCTGGTACCCCTCTGCTCTATAGTGCTGGGGGCTCCTGCAGTGGTCCCTCTGATTCTAGCCTTGGTGTCTGATGGGCAGACCCCCTCAGTCTTCCTTTCTGCATTTGGCCAGTGACGTTTTTTTAAAAATCTTCTACAGAGAACAAATTAGCATTGTTGGTAGTCAGGTGGATATGATAAAATAAAGTTTAACCTCAAATACAAAAAGGGATTTATACAAATAAATGGCTACTGTGTCTAAAGCTGCATAACCTCTTTTTGTAAGTGTAATGTCTGTCCAATACTACAGGCCCTCAGCTCTGATCTGTTTCTCAGCTGCTAAGCAAGACAAAAAAAGAGAAAAATAAACAGAAGATGAAAACTGTACTAATCGATGTACAGAGGTCATTTATAACATTTCTAAGTCAATTAGTAAATTGTAATGGGTGGACATATAAATCTGAGTATTGATAGTAATAATACTAGCATGATGAGATTAATACTTTCATCGCAGATTTTTCTTCAAAACATACAGTAAAAAAACTTGAATTTACTTATGGAGTTTATGGTGAAAACATTTTAGCTGGAGTGTTAGAAAATGTTTTTTCAAACAGATTCCTTTGAAGGTTGAGCGGTTTCTCTTTTTTTTATACTTTCCCCTTTTACTCCAAAACCCATTTCAGAGAGACAATTCTTTGAGGTTGTTAATCATTCCAAGCACATGCTCAAAAGTGACATGATCACTTGATGCATTGCTGTGCAATGCACCAGTAATTATTCTTTGCTTTAACAAGGCAGGCAGGCAAAGCCATCCTGCCCTCCTCCCCTCCGTGTCTCACTCATTTATTTCTTCATTTTTGTCTCAACTGGGGAACTGTCTGAGACACGATGAAGCACAGATGCATTGGCAAAATTTGACCAGGTTTTCAGTTTTCTGTCCCCAATGACCAATCAGTCTTGCAAAGCACTGGGTGTAGTCATTAAAAACATTCACTGAGAAATGTAAGGGTTTTAAAAGAATCAAGTTCTTATTTTCTTTTGTAATATTCCAATAAACACCCACACTATACTGACAAGTCAGGGTACGGATTACTCTGACGGTAAGGTTGAGGGTCAAAGAGTCATACTCTAGGGCACCTAATGGATTGTTTTTTATTCCAAGGTCAAAGTAAATCTTTTGCTTCCTACGCATATTTCTTCCTGTTTTCTCAGTATTTGAACTGAAACCCCTAATATGCCAGTTTTTTTTTTTTAAATAAATACATATATAAATATTATGCTTTTTCATTGGTTTAATGCAACACTATTTTTTTGATTTGTTAATAAGTTAACCTCAAGACCCAGTGAGTAAACAGGCATGAAAAAATAAAATTAGCTTAAATTTTAAATTTGACATAAACCTCATCAACGGTTTAAAATGTCAAATTTGTGGCATGTCATGAATGAGTCTGATCTGTTAGGAGTTGTGCTCATCTGAAGACGACCTTGTGTCTGGGACCATTAGGACTCTCAGGTTCTTTGTTTTGTGTGGGGTTGCTTGGTTTTCATCTCCTGCAGCGGCTTCAATTGTCATTGCATTCTTCTCTGTTTATTCTTTGGTCTGTTTTCACTTCTAGCGGCTGATTAAAATCTGCAAGGAGACGTTTTTCAATGCTTTGTGATTGTTCTGTCTAGCTGGAATGACTGCTATATCTGGCCATTTAAATGTGTAAATTTGTCAACACCAATGATCACAGATAACATTTCCTTTCTGTGAGCCATGCCTTGTTTTCCAGTTATCTCCCTCAACATTAAGGGATAGGAAGATAAAAGGTACAATAAAGCAACAGACTAGCAGATGAAAATAGAAATACATCTGATCTTTAGTTTCTTTTTGTTTGGGTTCATTTGATATACAGTGAGGTAAATAAGTTTTTGAACACCCTGTGATTTTTCAAGTTCTACCGCTTAGAAATCATGGAAGGATCTGACATTTTCAGCATAGGTCCATGTCCACTCTGAGAGACATAATCAAAAAAAATCTGGAAAATACATTGTTTGATTTTTTTAAAAAGTATTTATTTGTATGCTACTGCTAAAAATAGGTATTTGAACACCTGAGAAAATCTGTGTTAATAATTAGTACAGTAGCCTTTGTTTGCTATTACACAGGCCAGACGTTTGCACATACTGGAGGATTGCCCACTCCTTCATGAGCAACAAAAACACCCGTCTCACATGACGCTACCACCCCCATGCTTCACATTAGGGATGATGTTCTTGGGATGATACTCATTCTTCTTACTCCAAACACGGCGAGTGGAATTATGACCAAAAAGTTCTATTTTGGTCTCATCTGATCACATGACTTTCTCCCATGACTTCTCTGGATCATCCAAATGGTCATTGACAAACTGAAGACGGGCTTGGATATGTGCTGGTTCAAGCAGGGAAACCTTCTGTGATTTCTGATGACGTTAAAGTGTATTACTAACAGTAACCATGGAAACAGAAGCCCAAGCTCTTTTCCGGACATTATTCAGTCATTTGTGGTTGTTGTTCCACAACTCAATGATAACTATTCAACCCAGTTTTAACGCAGATAAACAGACTGATATGTTGGAGATTGTCCATTGCTTCTTGACAGTTTAATCCAGTAGCCATTGGCTACCTTGTAAAAAATACATTAAAGCAGTGTTGGAAATACATGGCACTTCATTTGCTTAATCATACTTAAACTAGGAATGCTGAAATTAAAAACAGAAGGAGAGCTAAAACTCACCTAATATTTATTAAAATAATAAAACACATAATTTGTTTGCTATCAGTAATAGTTTCAATATAAATAATAACATTGAAAATAAATGCATTAAAAGTGTGAGTCAGCATTTAGAAACTTGTATGCATGTTTTATCCATAAATGTGTGTATCAGTCCTTCAGAGATTTCCACCAGAGTCAGTGGGACAGAACGAAAAAGAGGGAGCTATAAATGCGAGCACAAAGTTGAACCATCAGGTAACACATCTCACATGGTTTAGGAGACTAATTATACAAGAAGGCCATGTTAAGTGGACCACTTCAGAGAGTCTTCAGGCTACACAGGGACCCAGCGACATGGATACCCCATTCAGAGGAAGGAAACAGCTTCTCATGCATCCCTTATTACCCCAAAGACCTTCATCTGAGGCTGAAAAGTCACCTACTCCTTCAAGCCTTGTTCATCTGAGGACACAGATCCTGTAATGATAGATTTCACTCCGGGCAAATTCCAGTTTGATGGGTGGACAAGTGAAAACACGAGAGGAAGGAAAAAAGCAAAAAGCATACAAAATGGGACATCATCTCTGACCCCCATCAAAAAAAGTTCTTACACCGAGAGTCGAGGCGACTCGGTGCCAACCCCTCATTTTCCTGCCGTCCATCTCTAATGGGATTTGGGTTTTATAATAAATCCGCCTCCCCCTCCCACCCCCCTGTCCTGACACTGCGGTGAGAGTGATTTGAATTTAAGAAGTTGCTAAATCCACAGAGCAAGCTTCAAATAGGATTGTGGAGGGCTGTTTCTGTTAAACAGGGCCTTCCAGGTACGCCCGTCCTGTAAAACGACAGGAAAGGTGACGAGTGCTGCTATGTAGGGCAGCACTTACACAACTGCTCGTTCACAAGCAAATCACCCTTTTATGGTCTCAAACAACTCAGTGGGGCAAATTTTTCCTTTAAAATACTTGTGGCTGGTCTGTATTCAAAACTGCCCAATACCTATGACTGGGGGGGGGGCTGTGTGTTCTATGATTTGCACCGTCTTTCCATCATGCACTGTTATAGGAAGAGATGAGAATCTGTTAAATGAATGATTCAAGGTCGTGTAACTTTCGTCTATGAAGGGTGCTTCCTGCTTCAAACCCTGTCCTAAGCACTGCAGATGTGCTTAGCGTCTATGAATTTATAGTATGTACAATTACTTATGTTATTTCTTAAACCAGGTTTTGTTTAAAAACTTTGAAGGAATGATGTACTTATCATTTAGACTTAAACAAGCATGGTGGGATGGGCATTGTGTTCAAAGAATGGGAAAGTAGCAAAACAAAAATTCATTTGAGAGAGGTCGGTCGGAAAAACTTTAAACTCTCAGAATTGCCAGTGATCCTTTGGTCTTTGTTTACCGAAGCCTCTGTCATGCTATCTTGGAAAAAGATGGATGGATGGACGGACGGACGTCCACATGTAGTTTCCCAGATCACTTTTTTTGAAGATGATCATTAAATGTGTACCAGCAAAAAAAAAAAGTCTGTCATTGAGTCATAAAAAACTTATTTATAAACATGAATTCAATCTGTGTCAAGCAATAAGGTTAGCAAGATGGACAACAAAACAATTTCAAATGTCGTCTGCGACATCTCCAGTGTTAAAAGATCAAATCTGGGTTGCATCATTGGTTTGCCCCTTGATCTTAACCTTAATTTGTCATACGTCAAAGCTTGTAAACCTCTTTTCTCTCTCTCTTTTTTAATTTGCTTTTCTTAGTTTTATGAGTTTGGGGGTGTGGGAACTGTTAGTTGTTTAATTTCAAATCAGAGTAAAACAGCGTTTAGCACTGACCATGATAAAATGACTGTCCCTAATTAACTGGCATGCATCTGTCAGTGTGGGGTCTTTGTCATGCATTCAGTCTTAATCTGGCTGACATGTTCCGTGTCACAGCTAATTACAGAAGTAATACATTGGTCCATTAGTAAGTGCTTCGACAGCACAAGTCATTTTTATCATAACTGGCTGGGACAGTCACGCTGGTGCATCCACAAAGCTTGCACCCTTCCAAAAAGCTCATCCCTCGATTTCCAAGAAAACTTTTTTTTTCTCAGCCACTAACTCCAAATGATATAAATATAATTTTGGCATCTGCATCTGTCTGTGGGAGATTGGTACATTGTTTTTCTTATCTTCTCCTGTAGTTTCATTGCCACTTTTTATATTTGCTGCCATCCACATCACAGATAAAATATGAATTTGTTGTCTGTCTGGTTCTGACATGTTTGATGATACAGCAGACCCTCACTCAGAGGTAATGAACAGCTGAGTGCAAATATCCAGCAGATGAGCCACGCTCAGTGTTTGCTTGGCTATCTAAATTATATGATTTTTGTCAATGCAATCACCTGTTTGGGATTAAAAAGTGAGAGAACTGACTGAATGTTTCAGTTCCAACAAAGAATGTTTTAAGTAATGCTGTATTACAGGGATTTCCCACATACCCTCGCAATAGGCTTTGAAAGAAAAAAAAAGGTGGATTTTTCAACAAATGGCAAAGTAGACCAAAGTGCATTTCCAAAAAGCACAACAGCTGTCTTAACGAAGAAAAAAAAAGCCCGCTGTAATTAAAAAATTTTTGTTAGAAGTGCAATTTCAGACTTAAGGGACACTTTTGTATCCAAAGACACTCATTGTCTATTAGCTGCTGGATCTGTGGACCAGTTATTTTACTTCTCCATGTAAAAGTCAGCAGATGTTTTTGAGTCTCAAACCAGATGTTTATGGATCAGCTACAGCAAGCCATCTCTGCGGTGAAGAGGCTTGCTTGTAAAGAAGAACACTGAAGGGAAAGTTGGGAATAATAATAAAGAAGCAGCAGCAGACTACAAAGTCACGACTAATTTGGATGCTGTGTAAAAAAAATTACCACATTTATAGTTAAAAGTTATCAAGACATGTTTTTTTTTATTTTAATTGTTAATTGTTTATTTTTATCAATGTTTTCATTGAGTTGACTAACATTAGAGAAACTTTGTTCTATAAGCAAAGTCACTGAAATGAGGATGACTGCTGCAAAAAGTCGAAATATTTCAAACTACATATTTTTTTCATATTTTTGGTCAAAATTTAATATTACACAAGATATAGCATCAAATAATTTAACACAACTAAACAGAGATTAAATTGAGGATTGAATTATTTGCTTCAAAGTAATATTTTCTAAAAACAACAAATGTTTTACTTGTTTAATTGACAGATTCTTTTGCTAATAAGAACAAAATGTAGTTTGTCAAATTTTAGATATATTTATTTATTTGATTTTCTCCTTTAGTATTTTTATGCCTAATTGAAAGTTTTTTTCTAAATTTAGAAATTACATTTTTTTAAAGAGACTGTGTGTACAATAGATGTGCAAGAAGCAAAAGAAGGAGGGCCAAATGTTCTTTTGACAGTTACTCTCTTTAGGCTATCTTCATGTCCCTGTTGGGAGAAAGACAAGAGATCATAGAGACGGAAAAAAAGGAAGAATCTTAGCATCTATGATACTTTTTCTGCGGTTTTCAAATCTGAATTCTCCATTAGCTGATTGGGTTTGTATTAACTCATGTAACAGATCTAAAACTGGGTTAAAAACCCCACTCTTCTATTTTGTTTTCTACTTTTGTACCTTCTTAAAAATGATAAGTTTGTTTCCATCTTTGTTACCTTGGTAACAGGTATTTTTTCCTTTAAGGTTAATGGAAAAAATGTCATGTCCGTGACCTTGTGCCCTGACAGAGATGCTACAACCCTCCGAGTACAGGTTAACATTTCCTAAAGGGAGTTGTTTTCTAGGCTGCCCTGTGACGTAGTGGTTAGTGCTCTCACCTCATAGCGAGAAGGCTCTGACTCAAATCTTTTTTGATTGGAGTTTGCATGCCCCCTGTTTGCATGTTCTCCCTGTGCATCTATGGGTGCTCCAGCTTCCTCCTACAGTCCAAAAGAATGCTTCTTAGGTTGCTTGGTGTCTCTAAGTTGCGCCTAGGTGTGAACTCAAGTGTGTTGCCCTACAACACGCTAGCGAGCTCTTCAGGGTGCACCCTGCGTTCACTCAACAGTAGCTGGGTTGGCTCCTGCAGCTTCGTGACATTGCAACAATACAGTGAGTTCTGAAGATGGATGGATGGATGGAGCGAGCGAGCAAGCAAGCTGCTTTCTCTAGAATTTCTGCCTGCTCCGTTAGAGGAGTTCTTTGGCTGTTATTTTCTCTAAACCAAAACCTCTGAAACAAAGAAAATATATTTGAGTTAAAAAGTAAAGGGAGCCCAAAATCAAATCAAACTTTATTTATGAAAAGTGCTTCTCATACCTTGCACAACCTGCAGCGCTTTACATTTAAAAGCAAAAACATTCACAATAAAAACCCAAACCCCCCCTTCCCCCCTCCCCTCTGTTAACACATACAACCCAAATCTCACTAACATATATCCTATGAAATTTATCCCATTTATCCTATGTGGGAATAGTACAAATTAATTTATTCATTAAGTTTAGATAAGACACATACTGCATAGACTATATTAATTGAGGAGTAATGTAAATCTTACTGGGTTACTTTTGGAGAACTTAGGGATCAACTGCAGTAATACTCCATGTTCGCATGACTTACAGTCTAGGACCAACCGACTGTGGTCGTGGACAGCTGCAACACTTTAACAGTAAACCAAAGAACACATAATAACTTGGACTGAAGAGCTGGAGCCTGTCAGTCAGACAGAAAACTAGAAAATCTCTTCTCAAAAAATGACAAAAGTTAACAGCAATAGTAAAAATTCCAAACCCAACCGGAGTATTCCAAGACTAAAAGTCTACAGGCTAAAAGTGAACAAGGAAATAGTTTAAAACTAACAAAAGATCTGCAATAACATCCATTCTTTTCCCACATGTGTACAGCACGTTTTAAACATGTCTAAGGGAAGCATAAAAAAAGCATCAGAGCAAAAAGGACATTAATAAGGGCTGCAATACAACAATGAGATGAGGCTATTTTCCTTTAGTTTGATGTTTTCCTCTTTACATAGAAATGAGGGCTTAAAGTTTATTGTTTGTACTTTCTATTTTGGGATGTTTTCCTGCAAAGCACACTTTAAATGCTCTTTAGCAGGGCTGAGAGTAAGCTGGTACCGTCCGGTACTGCGCACTGGTAAAAGATGGCTTCCCTAAATAAACATTAAACATGCGTGTCTTACTGGCTAGCTTTGATTTGTTTCCCACGGATGCTCAATTCATCGTATGTTTGATTTGTTGTCCGGGGACGCTCATTTCATTCACAGTCAAGCAGACATACTTCTGTGCAAGTTGGATACTTTGCAACAAAAGAAGAAAAACTAAAAATGATTCATACAGTTTCCTGAACACTATTGTGATTGATAATTCAAGATAAAACCGAATCCAAAGGTAGAAGTGAAACATGCAGCAAAAAATAAAAAATGTATTATTGAAAAAGTCATTAAAACAGAACCATGCAGGGAAGATTGTTCAAGTGAGGATGAAAATGTACAAGTGAAAATTAGTAGAGAAGAAAATTAGAAAATAGGTGCATTTCCTGTATT
This sequence comes from Adrianichthys oophorus, assembly GCA_036245035.1. NCBI lineage: Eukaryota > Metazoa > Chordata > Actinopteri > Beloniformes > Adrianichthyidae > Adrianichthys > Adrianichthys oophorus. The sequence continues at coordinate 26,526,705 of BSAI01000104.1, forward strand.
TTTCAAGTTCTTTCGTACAATAATCAATTAAAATATTTTTCTCACAAAATCCTGTCTACATTTGTATTTACAGTCAAGATTTATTATCAACTGCATTTATTTGCATTAGTGCTGTCATGATTCGTTTGAACCACAATTAGATTCAGATCATAATTTCTGGTTGCTGATCTGATTCATAGTCAATATTGGTTCATTTTGAATGATCTGATTCACTGACCTAAAATCGATCCAGGACACCTTTAGCCAAAAATTCAATCAGTTTGACTCTGAAGTTTTCCAGATTCCTTGTATTTCTTACAAGATTATCAAGTGTAAATAAAATGTGTGTACAAACACAAGTAAACAAAGTTGAATGACAAATCCATTCACATTTTAGTTTGATAAAGTTCAGCCCACTGTTGTTTTTCCACATTAAAATAATACAAATTGAAAATTGTTATAACATTCTACCACACTGTATGGTCACATGTCTGTGCTCACACATTGGACTGGAATGATGGTTGATTAGTTTTTGTTGTTATCACATGTGTGCTGTCTGCTGTGATGCACTTGATCCTTTTTAAGTTATAATGAGAAAATAAAAAAAAAAACTATCCTCATAACTATTTCATTTTGAAACAGTTTTATAATGGTACAGTTCGATTTGATTCAATTCAAAACTTGCCTCAGACAGATTGATCTGGTTAGTCATGGGATTAAATTCCTGAGTTTCATGAGATCAGCAGTCCTCAAATAAATATTTAGAAATCTAGATATTTATTTAATGCCAATTTTAAATAACAAAAATCTACTTTCACCCCAGCTCTTCAGTAATTACCAACAAGCAAAAAGTGGTTTATTTTCTTTTTTTAAGCAAAAAAAGTGTTTTTTTGCTTCGTTTTTAGGCAAACTAGCTAAAATTTTAATGTACTAGATGAGACAAAATGAAACATTGTAACTCCTTTTTTGTGAGAATTAGGATCATCTGTTTGCAAGATACAATTGGATGAATGTGAAATTTAAAAAAAAACAATTATATAAGTGAACATTCAAAATCTAGAAGCACAGAAATGGACATTTTGAGCCTGTTCACATCTTTATCGAGACAAATGTAGTTGAAAACTGACCAAAAGGTTAAGGAGAAAAGATAAGTCTATCAATTGAATAACTAATAAGTTGAAAACAATTTACGATAAAACTGAAAAAATGCTAATGTGTAAAGCATGCAAATAAAAATAGCAGGTTTGGTGCAAAACAAGAAAAAAAGGATGTTGGTCTTGGAAAAAAAAAATGCAACATGCACTCTGAGGATGAGGTTCTGTGATCCAAAGACATTTGTCCTCCTTTGAGTGTGAGCCTCGCTGACTCCACAGACTGAGTCGACTCTTGGACTGGATGAGGAACACGAAGAGCTCCCACAGTATCTGAGCCGCTGAGTGATCATCCTTGCATTAGGTGTTCAGATCTTTGCCTTTCCTGGGCTTCCTTATAGCTCCTGGGTTTATCGAGGAGAACAGATAGAGCAATTCAGTTTCACACTGCGTTCTGGATCCATGTGTCACACTGTGGAGACAAAAATAGTGAGTTTTTTTGTTTGTTTTTGTTTTTTTGGGGGGTGTTGTCTTGTATCTTAGCTTGGCCTGGATCAGAAATAAAACCCCTGACCCTGGAGGGTTTTATTTTATTGTTTGTTTGTTTTTTTGTCTGGGTCCAGTACGGCTCAGTGGGGTCTCACAGAAGAAAGTCTTGAACACTTCTGCTGCTTCAGGGCACACTGTGCTTTGTGAACCATCACTCCTGAAGTTCCTTGACCCATACTCCACCTCCAGAGGCAGCAAAGCGAACTGCTCGAGGTTGAGGGTCTCCTCAGACCAGAGGATTCTGTGGTTCTGCTTGGTCACTTCCACTCTTGGTAAAATGTCTGGTTCCAGACCTCTCAGGGGATCTTGTTCAATGTGGGGTCCAAGTTGTCTTTGCCATGATTTTACAAAAACAGGACTGGGCCCATAGTTATGTCTGCTTGTTGTTCTAAGGACAGCAAGTTTGTTCATTTGTTCAAGTTTTTCCTACCATCAAACAAATAAAAGGTGGTTTGTTTTTTTTCTAAAGGACAGTTTTTTAATGTTGGCGTGTAATCCCAGAGTATAAATGGGAAATTTTGCAATATAAAGCCCCTATAGAAATGGACTGTCATAATCTATAGATTTAATTTTGGATTAATTCCTCTCCAATTCCTTCTTTTGTGTTTTTATCACTTGCTGCATTTTTACAAAACAACTTTAGGCTTATATTTCATCAAGCAACAAAATCTAACAACTTAAAGTTTTAGGAATAAACATGTGTCCTTTTTTTTAATCTTGTAACTAAGGCTGAATAATTTCATACACAAGAAGTTTCCTTGAACAGCAACAGTTCCCTGGCAAAAGTTTATCACCACCTTCTGTACTAACTTGGGTTGTAACTGTGCCAGGGGAAGAACACACATAAAGACATGTTTACTGCATGAAAACAAATACCACCTGTGTTGAAATTTGTACTGCAAAACACAGATAAGAGTATAAAGAACCCTCTGTAGTTTTTCTGTCTGCGTGTGTAGAAGCCATTAGGTATCAAACCCGTTTTTTTTTACATATTACAGATGGAGATTGCATATAAGTATGACCACCACCAGCCAGCTTTGACAGTCCAGTTGACAGTGAGGTATTGGAACACCCTGTGATTTTGGAAGTTCTTGTTCTTAGAAGTCATGAAATATTTTTTAAAGATATTTTTTGCATGTTACTGCTGCAAAGAAGAATTTGAAAACCTGAGAAAATCTGTGTTAATATTAAACCATGACGCCGTAGCGTATTGGCAACAGTAACCTTGGTAATGGCGGTCCCGGCTCTTTTTTTCAGATTATTGACCCGCTCCTCCCGTGTAGTTCTGGGCTGAATCCTCACTAGTCTTAAAATCAATGAGACCCAACAAGGTGAGATCTTGCATGGAGCCCCATTTGAGGCAGATTAACAGTCACGTTTAACTACTTCCATTTTCTATTAATTGCTCCAACAATGAATCTTTTTTTTACCAAGCTGCTTGATAATGGCCAGTAGCCCTTTCCGGCCTTGTGGAGGTCTAGAGTTTTGTCTCTGGTGTCTTTGGACAGCTCTTTGGTCTTGGCCATGTCAGTAGCTGTAGTATTACTGATTGTATTGGGTGGACAGGTGTCTTCATGCTGCAAACACTTCAAACAGGTGCTTCTAATTTAGGATATTAGGTGGACTGGAGGTGGACTATTTAAAGGTGGACTGACAGGAATTCGAGTTGACAGACAGGTGCTCAAATATGTATTTGCTACAGTATATACAAATTCAATATTTAAAAAATCGTATAATTTAATTTTCCTGATTTTTTTTAAATAACGTTTCTTACAGTGGACATGCACCTAAGATGAAAATTTCAAAATCATCATTTCAGATTATTTTTTTGTAGGAGAACTTGCAAAATCACAGGGTGTTCCAATACTTATTTTCCTCACTGTACGTCTGTAATCTCTGCTGTTAATTAAAAGGTTAATTTCACCAATATTAGACAGGCAGGACAAACTGTAGTTTTTCCCCCTAACTTTTTGTCTAATCTGAAGTGACTTCAGATTTTTTAACAGCTAGTCAGGCATACAGCACTGTGCAAAAAGGTAGATTCCATCAGATTAGTACTATAGGTAAAGAAGCAGTTAACTGGATTTGGTTTATCTTTTATTAAAGATGACAGTTCACCTCTTCTCTGAGAGGCTTTCTCCATTCTCATGAGAAAAAGCTCTTCAGGAAGAGGTTAAATAAATGTAATAAAAGACAAACAAATTCAATGTGACTGCTTCCTTACCTACTGCTTTGAAGGTGTTCTCAATGCTGAGGAATTCAGGGAGATACTTATCCATCATGAAAAACCATCATGGAGGAGTAGGATTGGCTTCAAGTTTATTCTGCAACAGTGCAATGACTCCATACAATCAAAGGCAAAGGAACTATCTTCAGCCTGAAGAACAACAATAAGTACTGAAAGTGATGTAATGGCCCCAAAGAGCCCTGACGTCAACATCATGGAGTGTGTCTGGAATCAGATGAAGAGACAGAAGGATGTGAAAAAGTCTGCATCCATTGAAAATCTGTAGTTTGTTAAACAACCCACCTTTGGAGTTCCTCCAAAAACTGTGTGCAAGTTATCCTGAAATCAAAGGGGGACACACAAGATGTTGACTTGATTGAGATTTCTCTTTTGCTCATTCATTCTATTGTGTTGATTGAAATTTCAATTTTTGAAAGCATTCTTTGTTTACAGCAGTTTGTCATACCTGCCCAAAAGTTTTGCACAGTGATGTTCATATTAAGAAAATAATTCCCCTGTAGCCATAGTGACAAGTCTGGCAGTTTTGTGAAGAGTTTTATAAACTATCTAGAAAAAAAAATCGGATGTAAGATATATTACTAATTGTGACGATAGCAAGTGTTGACAAATAAGAAACACAAAACGTGCTTTCCGTGAAGGACTGTGCTCTATAATTATGCATGACCTGTAAATACACTTAAATTTGTCCACCCCCACCCCCCCACCCCCCCAATCAGAATAACCCTAACCCCATGTATCAAAACTGTAACATGTTGTTATCCTATCTGAAAACCCATCCATCCATCCATCTTTAGGCACTGCTGAGTTCATTTCAGGGCCACAGGGTAGCTGGAACGACTTCCAGCTACCGTTGGGTAAAGGTGAGGTACACGGGTACACCCAGGACAGGTCTCCGGCTGTTGCCCTATCTGAAAACAACTTTCTAAATGTTTCCATTAATTATGCACTAAAGCAAGCAAAAACTTGATATACAGATTATTTTGGAACTTCTGGCTTTCCGTTGACACTTCTGTGATTACTGTATTGCCACGGCAAGGCCAGTTATGAGCCAAAAGAACAGCTCACAAAGATAAACGATGTCACTCCCATTCTCTTATCTATAAGGCTTTCTTTTGTTATTTTTGTCTCCCTTTAGAAAAACTCCTGATGAAGTCTAATTGAGAAGTCTGTGCCATGAAACTGCAGTTGACATGCTTTTTGATTGTATTTAAAAAAATCCCTTCAGCCTTATAAAAGCTCCAGAATTAAGCCCAGAATAAAAAAATTTAAAAAAAGAAAATAGCAGCCTCTTTTTTGTTTGCCAGTACAGTACACTCAGAGAGATACCGCCTCCCTCCTTCCTGAACCCTGAGATGTTTACATATGTGTAATTCTTAAAAGTTGGGACATGTCACATCTGGCGGACTCGTGGGTGCCTTGATTGGCCAGGCTGCTGCGCTGTCCACCGCCGGCTCTGGGGTGTGGACTGGAGTGCCGGGCCTCCTGCCTCTGCTGGAGTAATCAATGTGATCAAGGTACACTCTAAGAAGCACACATTCATTCATTGCTTTCTAACTTTTGCATTGGTACCCTCCACAAGTGTTGGTTAAACAAATCTTGGTTAAACACGTCTTTGAGTTCTTTTCAGCCGTTGCGCCCTGTGAGATAAATGTATGAATATACTTAAAACCTGTCAATAGTGGTGTGCATATTATAGAGTGTCAGAGCAGATATGTGAGAACTAAGTCATGCAATTTACTCATGACACCCTTATGTCATGACTCAGTATTATCGACCCCCTCCCCCTTTCTATCTCCCCCATTTTAACCCTTTACCCCTCCATCTCTAGCATCCCACTCTGTCCCTCTCTTTTCTGTTTTTTTCCATCCGCTCCAACAAGGCATCCATATGAACATGATTATTATAAATGCAGCCTAACCTCAAATACAGAAGGGGTTTAGACAAATATACACATTGTTTGTCTGAAACTCCCTATTGTAACAGTAAAATCTGTCGAGGCCTTCAGCTTTTATCTGCTTACTCAGCTGCTGGACAAGTTTAAAAAAAAAGGTTGAGAGAGATTCACCAAAATCAAAAAGATTTTTCTGTAGCTTACAACCTAAAAAATTCAAAAGGGGCAAAAGGTAAAATCATTTAGCACAGTCAGAATAATTTGTTTATACAATTTGATTTTAAAACTTTAGGTTCACTCATTTTTATTCACGTGTGCACTGTAACTCATGACCAATAGCTCATTTTACTCATTAAATAATTGGGCTATCATCGCATAAAAAAGGGCATTTTTACTCATGTTGTTTTTGTTAACGTTTTTTTCCCAGCTTCATTTAGTTAAACGGGGCAAAATATGTTTTTCTTCTAACAATTTTGCTATGATCTTACTCATCTAATATGATTTTTTTAGCCAAACTTTTGGCATAAAGTTGGTAAATATGCAAAATGTTAGTGATTTAGTCTTTTTGCCACCCCCACCCCCAAAGGGGCGCCAGTGTTTTTGTTTTTTTTTTATTTTAATAACCAATCATGTATTTACCAGGGTTTCATTAAAGAAATGTGTTGGCACATGCCTCCTGGAGCATAACTTCTAAGTAATACATTAACTTTTGATTTTCATTGTTTGTAAATGTGTCTGATAGAGGGGATGTGTGGAGTGACCGTGATAATGAGTTCAGAGGAGCAAATCTTAACAAAGTGATTAATAATCTAAAGAGAAGGAAATTGGGGAGTACAAAGATCTGTCATTTACTTAACAACATCTAATGGAAGATGAGATGAACAATACTTAATTGCAAGTCTAAGACTTTGTGAGATAACTTTGTGACTTTTTTCTTGCACCTCTCTAGTGTAAACAGAACCATAACATGATGGTATCTCTTCAGATGATCCTGTGGGAAAAACTTGTTTCAGTGACGGGCAATTCATCACAGCGACTTCTGCATGTCATTGTGTAAGCGGGGGTCCACTCTGCACACAAACTGAACATATTCTGCTGGAAAATCTAGCGCATAAGCTGTGAGGATGTTCTGTGTCGCACTAATAGCAGCCACTCCTAATTCACTTTAGTTTATTTTCTTTTTAAAAGACATACAAGTTTGCCTCCCACCAGCAAAACAAGGAACATCCATCCAAGCAAAATCAAATTAAATAGTTTGAAATTCCAGATTGCTAAGGTCCAGGTTGATCCAGATCAGTCTTTCATTGACATTGTGCTTTAGGGCGATTGTGAGTTTGAGTAGTCGCATGTTAACGAAGACTCTAGAAATGAGTCCGGTGCCTTTAGTCTGACACTTAAATGAAGGGTTGGATTTTGGGGACAAAACTGCACCTGCAAAAAATCTTGTCTTCTGCAAACTCATCATAAAATACCTTATGCCAACTTTGTTAAATAAAACATCCTATTTTCCAACTCATGATGCATGCACAATAGCAGGGTTTGCTATTTTTTATATCAACCATTATGGAGATCTTGTGTCTCCTGCGCCTGCAGGCTGCGTTTCCAACTATGTATAAATGTTTTCTTGGCTTTGGAGAATGTTCTGGCACGTTCAAGGTTTAGACTGGATCTCCACCAGAGTTCACAGGAGTATGCCCAGGCATACTTCTTCAAGCTGCATGATGCATATCAGTTTGACTACACCAGCCAGACAAACTGGCCAAACTGTCATTCTGAGCAAAGTTTATATTCGGAAAATACCAATTCAGCACCAGTTAGTTGCTGGCAGGCTACTAGAAGTTAGAAGATGGGGAAAGTATGTTTATGTTTATTGTGCTTATTGGTGTGGAAGTGATTCTGAGAGGTACACTGCGCTCTGTCAAGATGTGTTGTTGGGTATTATTGCAAATATGCCAACATGGCTAACATGGCGTGGTATCAGGCTGGGTTTTTTTCTAACAACGTTAGAAGTTAGCATAGTCAAGTTAGCATAGAAAAATCATTGTGAATTCACATAAATATGCGTTGCAGGCTTCCGCGCTCAAAACTCTCATATTCACGTGTCACTAGGCAAGTTTCTACAACCGTTTTTGGGCTGTACATACAAAACCCATGGCCACTGAACACATGCTGCAAGTTAAACCAGGTCAGACTTAGACCAATCAGGGACTGCGACTTTGTAGTAATGTTTGGATAGTGCCTCTTTCAAGTCAAGGAAGTGCCGACCATTTGGAAAATTGGTCATGGAAGAGAAATGAATGATTAGAATTGGTGCGCGGTTGGATTTATCTGATACCAAGGTTTTCATTTATCAGAATAGAGCTGTGAAAGAGCAAGATTTGCACTGTTTTGACATTTCACACCAAGTTTCTTCCAACTGTTCTAATATGCACTAATATCAGGAAGTGACGATCAAATGTGAACAGCTTGGGCTAAATGCGAATTCAACACTGTCTGCATTCAAGAATATATGCCCGGTGTGAACAGCGCATAATAGATTTGTGTGCCCTCATTGACAGTACACCTTATAATCTGATGTGCCCTATAAAACAGAAAATACGGTTCGTGTCATGAAATGGTGCACGGACAGTTGGTAAAATCCAACTAAAACTTTCTAATATCTATGCACACACCCTGCCTCTTTAAGCAACAAATGTACAAAAGCCAAGTTTGTGCTCCAAGTTCCACGCAATGGACCCAAAAGGAGAGCTGCTTCCTTTCCATTCAAACCAAACCACTGAGCCTCTGCTCCTAGAAGAGCTGCTCTCTGATCAGACACAGCAAGATTCAAAGTCAAAATTAGTCTTACAGCTTAGCTGAAGCAACATCACGAGAATATTTAGTGTGACGCCAACAGTTTTTCAATGCTGGAGATGAAAGCAAACTAATTTAGAAAGAACCGAGCCATAACTTATGTATGACATTTAAAAAGATTCATGGATCATTGAAGTTAGAATAAATCAAACAAACAGTTTCACTGAGCATATATGGTAACTTCTGGTAAAAGTAAGCAGTGACATAATGCAGCGTAATCGTCCGAAATGCTTAGCACAGAAATTGCATTTCCGTGCTTTTAAACCTGATGTTGATGTTGTTCCTGGGTGTTTTTGATCGTCTCTGTGTGAAACTTTGTGGGTTGTTCTTATTTACATATTGATTAGATTAAAATCCCATTTTGAAAGGTGTTGCAAACGTTTAAATAACTGATTAATGTGCTAGAAGGAAAACTGAAAGATGGGGAAATGGGACAAAGCTGCATTCCTTACTTTATTTTTTTTTTAATTAATCTAAAATGTCTTATGTCTAATATGTAAAGATAGTACTGTTTTAGGTACATGTTAGTTAGAGTCTGTAGTAAAATGTTGTATCATAGATTTGGATCTCTTGCATTTCAGTCACACACACACACACAGACACACGTGACAGGGTTGGCACAGAGGATTTAGGACTTGTAAATTGATCTTTTATTGAGTTTTATTTTAGTGCATCTCTGTAAAAAGGTTGACACATCAGGGCTGTTTACGCTCTTCTTTCTTTTGTGGTAAATGCGTATTGTTGCCATCCACTTTTTGTTTCCAGATGTTAGAACACATCCATCAACGTTGGCTCTCATGCAGTAAACAAAGTGACCTCCTCTGGGTTTTGTGGGAGTTTTAGAAAAGCTGCTGAAGCCTAAAATTCGTGATTTTGCTGCAGCTTTAGATTCAAATGTTGATGTTTTGTTGTATAATTGAACAAAATGATGATAATTTGTTGGGTTTGTTCAAATTTAAAGGGCTCATCAGTTGTTGCACACCTGAGTGTGTGAAATTTGTCTTCTGCATTTGACCCATCCCTTGGGGAAGTGATGCACCTCAGTCACTTCTGTGCTTAGAAACCATTTGGTGGTTAAACTCCCTAAATCTAACCCTCTAATGTGTCAAGTGGGGGGATTGGACCCTTTTTTAAGAGTCTTTGGTACAACCCAACTTGGGCTCCACCCACGACTGCCTAGTCTCAGGGTGGACACTCTACCACAAGGCCACTAAGCTATTTATTTGTGGTTGCCCATGGCATGATGTCACCCATAGAAAATGCCTTGCTTCCAGTTCTGATGAAATTAGAACAATTCAGTTTTCCTTTTCTTCCCGATATAAATGTCGCCATGTTGGAGCCAGATGCCATCGGTAAGCAGCGATTGGTCTGAGTCCCTCTGAGTTACTGTTTCTATGGCAACCACTCTTGCCAATCAGGAGTGAGCTTGTTGGAAGGTCACACCCCTAAAACTAAAAGCGGGCTACAAGAAATGTGTCAATTAGGCATTTCGAAGGCTTGGTGTGAAATCACGTACTTCTGTTGAGGCATCTGATTAGTCAGTTTTTATTTTAAAAACTTGCAATATAGAACAAAAATCATTAAAGAACTATCAGCAAGAATGGTAATTCTGACAAACATAATGACTGAGTAATAGCTGTTAATTCCTTTATGATCTATTGGATTTAGGTTTCTTGAAGCCCTTTTTGTTGAGTCTTTGGTATCACCCAACCATGAATTTAACCCACAACCTCCCATTTTCAGGGTGGACACTACCACTTAGCCACAAAGCTGGTTATTCGTGGTTGCCTGTGGCAGGAATTTTACATCATGCCAGTGTTCCTGGTAAATGTTGCTGTAGGGACTATAGTAAGTGGAGAAGGAGTCAGTTCTCCTCGTTGTGCTTTTGGTCATTTTGGTTACACACACCTTAAACTGTTAAGCTGTTGTGACTGCATGACATTTCCAGACAATTTAGTCCACTCAGTGTGAAAGAAAATGAACCAAATGAAGGTGTGAATTCATCCTGGTGTGAAAGTTGTGCGTCATTACAACACTCACTAACAAATAGCATTGGTTTTGATATATTTCAGGTCAGAGACAATTAAGACGTCGCTCCTTCATCCCCAAGTCCTCGCCTAGTGCAGGTGGATGGTTTATCTGACTGGAATTTGCTGGATTTTGTTTTATTTTAGTTTGTGAAGAAGCTAGAAACATGCTGTTATTAATTACTGACTTTCACCTTAAGCTTACCTTTTGTCTTCAATTATAGTCGTTCACGTCTTATAGCAGTTGCATCACTACAGGCTTGAAAGGTAAAAGCGCAGATATGTCACATCAGGTTTGAACGGCCTGAGGGTAAAACCACCGTGTGCCTCATCTACGGTGTCAACCCAGATTTTTCAGGCCAGCAAACATGACAAGAGACCACCAGCAGTCTTTTTGTTGGCCAAGACGAGACATGATCGTTTCTGAAGTGTGAAGACATGTCGGCAAGCACTAATTAATTGTAATAAGGCTGGCTGGCACATGTGTTGTCAGGGCCGATCCTTGGGTGAGAGGCGAGGGCTCGGCTTACAGTCAGACTCGGAGCTGTCAGGCCGCTGTGCTTCAGAGACTTGGTCTGGCACTCACCTAGAAGCACATCTGCTCTGATTAATCGCCTGCTTCAGCCACTGCATGCTTTTCATCATCAGCCTTAAGCAACTGAAAACAACAGGGATCAAGCCAATGAGAGGGGGAAATATTAGCCGAATATTTTGTCGATTTTTAGCTTCTCTACTCATTTTTCTTCAAGTAAAAGCAACTTTGATAAAAGCTAAAGTCCCAAACTTCCTTTTTTAGTCAAAATAAATGAAAGTTATTAATGCTACCATTATTTGTAGATGATTTGGCTGCACCATGTGCCTTAAAATGCATGCACAGGTTTATTCGCCACCTTGCTCAGTTTTGCTCAAGGGCATCGGAACAAAATGTTTGGAGATGGTGATAAATGGTACACATTTCCAGACTTCAAAAGAAATGAAGTCTAGGGAAATATCTGCATGATGTTTAGACTGTGGTGGAGCAGGCGAGAGTGTTACCCTCCACAGCAGATCCAGACAAAAGGATGATCACTTACTGAGGCTCCATTCAAAGGCAATTCTCTGAGATTCACTTGTCCATTAGCTCTCTCATAGATTTTCTGATTCTTCCTGTCCTTGCTTGTCAAAAGCTCCTCTGAGTCTGATTTCAGAGCATAAGAAAGGCTCTTAAGAGCGTGGTACAGAGCGTTCTGATGAGGACGAGGCAGACAATAGAGCAACACTGACATCCTCTGGCAGATGCTGTTTGTCACCGAACACACAGACAGACCTGAAGAAAAATCTGCGCTTGGAAGAAAAAGCAGCATTGAGAGGAGGAACCTGAGATGAAATGGGTCAAGGAGATTTAGATCTGGGCCATTATTGTCAAAGAGAACAATGCGCGTGGACGTGGGGAGTAATTGGTAGGAAAGGGTAAGCATTTGTCATGTCGGATCAGACTGACTTTTGTGCTGCTTAAGAGGATTTCAACATGATTTACAGCAATATTTTTGCTTTATTACAGCTCATGACATACTTGCAAATCCCAAATGTGTCACTCTGTAAATGCCTTTTCTTTCCATGCTTTGAAAAAAAGCTTTAAATCATATTTTTCTCACTCAGGAATTGTTACTATGTCATGAATAATCATTCTCAGTTGGAAACGGTACACTAGGTGGGTTTACATGTTGTAATTTTTTGTTCAGCTGCTCTTCTAGTTATGGCCCGCAGCAGCAGGGTCCTGTCTGCAAGGACCGTATTGTTTTTACACGTACGAAAAGACCCAAAAACATACAAAAAGCCTTTGACCGACCTGAAGGAACAGGCCTTTAAGCCCGCTGACCTGGCCAGTGTGTAGTATAAAAAAAAGTGCACGAACCCACACAGTCCTAGGCGCAAATTTTTCTATATTGTATCTGCTTTGTTTAATATTATTATTATTATTATTATGATTATTCTCCTTTCTAACGACACCTGTTTGCCTAAATTTGACCCGCCCCCACATACCCGAAAACTCACCAAAATTTCCACAAACCTAGGGAAAATTGTAAAATAATTTATTTTGAAGTGAACGACCACCCCCCCAAAACGATGACATCACGGCGAGCGATACCGCCAAAAAAATGAATGGGCCGAAATTTGTTTAAGGAGCAAAAAAAAAAAATTTTGAAATACGCAAACGAAACCAAAACACGCGTCGGGGGTATCCAGGAGAGCTTTTGAAATCATTATGGGGGGGGCCACACGACCCACGCCATGGCGGCCATTTTGTAGCGAAGTGCGAGATTTGGCGATTTTCGCGTTTTTCGACAATATGGGAAAACGACACTTTGGTTCTTCCGATTTTTACAAAACTTCACACACATCACGCCAGCCGGAGTCTACAACCACCACAGAAGTTTCGTTGACCTTTGACCTTCGGAAGAGGCCACCATCTTGAATTGTCAAAAAAAAGCACGTTTACTACAAGCTTCAAACGTAAACTCGTCCTAGGGATTTTCATCAATCGTTTTGTAACTTGACGAGCATCAATGGCCAGGAACTGTGAACAAATAACGTTAATAAATCGCTAATTTGGCTTATAATGGGGTTTTCTGGGCTAATTCTGAGTTAAGCTAACATTTTAGCAATATGCTAACTTTTTTCGCTAATTTGGCTTATAGTGGGTTTTTTTGCCTCAAGGGCGGTTGGGGGGGGCTCAGAGGTGGGCGGCGTCGGTGCCTAGAGGTGGGCGGGGAGGGTACAGCAGCGCGTAGAGGTGGGCGGCGAGGGCAGCGGTGGTGTGTAGAGGCCAGGGCTAGGGCGACGGGTAGCGCCTGCGGGCCATCCAACGCCGCTCGCGGCTTTAATTACCTTTATTTCCTATAAATGTGGTTATCCTCCTCTCTTTTTTGTTTCCTCTATTCTTCTCTTATTTTTATGATTATATAGGAGTACCTGCATGTTCCTCTGGATCAGGAATGAATCCATCAAAGGAATAGATTGCGGTCGATGTTTTGGACATAAATGCAGGGAAGCATGTGGAGATGGTTTGGACGCGCTGAGAGGAGGAACAGTGATGATGTTGGTGAAAAATGAATGACATCATATTTATATTTGGCGCTCAAAAAAAAAACAAAAGTAGTGAGCATGTGTCCACAAATTGCATTACAACATCCAGAATCATCTGGATCAGGGGTCGCCACAGCGAATCAGCTTCCACTACCTAACCCTGTCTTTTGCATCTTCTACTCCAGGGGTGTCTAAATCCAGGTCTGGATTTGGCCGAAGGCTGACCACCCTGCCTTATCTGCTGATTACCAGGATCAGGTGAGTTTAGCCAATAAGGAGCTTCAATAGCAGGCTGACTGGGAAATATGTAGGACACCGACCCTCAAGACCTGGATATGGACACCCCTGCTCTACTCTAACACCAGGTACCTTCATGTGGTTGTTCACTGCATCCATAAACCTCCTCTTTGGTCTTCCTCTAGACCTCTCGTCTGGACAGGCTAGTGCAGCAAATAAATGGATGTTAAAAAGGCCAGGCACTGCATGATATCACATCTGCTTGTTTTTGTATACAGAGCATATTTAGAGAATTGTTCCATTGGAATGAAGAAACAGAATGAGGGCACAGAGAACTAGTGGATCACTATGAAACTTTCTCCAACTGCATTTTGTGAACTCTGCTGTTGAGGAGGGAAAATGTTAAGTTTCAACTGTTATTTTTTTAGCCTTTTTAGAAGCAATTACACTGCATCATTTAAAACAAATAAACATAACATCAACATTTTAATTAGCTATAAAAATAAAATAAAATTGTGTGCTCCAAAAGTGCTGCCAAACAATAAACAGATGGAAAAGTCCCTGAAAGACAACATTTCAAATGGATAAGTAGATGGATGTTTAGATATTAAAAAGTTCCTTTTTAAAATAAATGAAAGACATGGATGATTTGGTGAAATATCAGTAAAGTTCCTCCAGAAGTGCTGCTGAAGGCCAGACTGATCCTGTCCAGAGTGAGATGACTGTATGTTTCAAAGGCGAATCTTTGCCGTTTTTCTGCCCAAAAGGAAAGTCTTTGTTTATATTCATATGTAGAAAAGTTGATGGGGATTTCTGAGAGTTTGTGCTCAAGGCAGCTTCAAAAGCTTTATTTGTTGTGTTACACAACCACAGTGTGACTTCGTCATGCTTCAAAGAGTGCATGTGTTCTTTTGCTTTGAAACCAGACTCAGTAGGTCCATTTTCTCCTCTGAGATGATCCACACGTGGAAAAACAGCCACAGGAGGAAGGAGGACTGGAAAGAAGCAGGAGTTGTGCCTAAATGTCTGTCTCTATCCGTCTGGAAGAGCATTCATTTCCCTTTTTTTCAACTTTCTGTGGTGATTTTAGACCGGTTTGCTCAAAGTGAACCAGAGTTCATTTTTTCCCGATAATCCAGATCAAATTTTCATTCTGAAAACACCTAAGCGGGTCCTGGTCCAGAACCAGGATCCTCTCTTAGACCCATCTTTTGAGGTGGTCTCAGTTCATTTCCAATCGGACTGAGCTTCAGTTCGCTCCAAGTTTCTTCAGTCTGTAAAGGCTCTGTGCTCGGAGCGGAAAAACTGGACCATAGCGGCCACCGTGGCTGAACAACACAGGATATAGTCTGAAGGAAACGCAAAACAGCAATGAGACACATCAAGTCATTGAAATGAGGTCTGATAAATGCAGGCTCTTTAAACAACTTTTAACGTGATACACAACGCTTCTCACACTGTTTTCCTGACAATCTCTGTGTCATAAACACTTATCAGCATACCTTCATAGCCGTCGTCTCCTCTGCAGCAGGCCTCCAAAGTAACAATAAAAAGTGTTGTACCTGGCGTTGATTCAGATGTTCAAAACTGATCAGGCTAATATAAAGTTTAAATAAGTGAACCACTGCAACAAGGATCGCAAAGCCCTGGACTTCCATTATTCCTTCTCTTGTTGCTTTGCCCCTCCCTCCTGAGTCCTGACCAATGACTGAGGAGATCTTTAGTCACATGGTTTTGTTTACAAGCTTTGGTTCAAAACAGAAATGTCTGGTAGACGAGAATACCATTTGCAAAGTTCAGGACTCAATCCGGACCAAAGTAAGTAAACTTGGTCTGGAGCAAAAAACTTCTCCAAGTTTTCTCATCTTTTCTAAGTTATCAGTTGTTCCTGGAATAAATAATTATATGCAGCACAGGGCTTTTTGATGAAGAGCTGTGGGAAATGACGTCACAATCTGCTGATTTGTAAGATTTGTAAAAACCATCATCAAGTTCAAGCAAGAACTCGTCATTTTTATCCACTACAACTTATTTTTACATCTAAGTCTGGGTCTGCTGTTATCTGTAGACTTTCAGTTATAATGATTGCTGTGCTTTACTAAAAAAATCCAATTCAATTGTTTTTTTTTATTTGAATAGAATATTAGAATGATTTTTTTCTCATGTATAGAAAATGCAATTATCATTATTCAGTATTGTAATCTTTTTATTCTGACACAGAGGAAAAGCAGATGTTCACTGGCATTTGGAGGGTGACTGATTTTATTTATTTATTTATTTATTTTTGAAGAAAAATCCCTCAGACTGACTTTTTAGATGATGGCAGAACAAATATTGATTTTCAGTCAGATGTGGTTGAAAAACAAAAACACATTTATTCAACATCAATCAGAACAAGTGGCCTCAATTTGATTTGTGCATCAAGCCTCAGTGGAGATTTAATATTCCTCCTGATGAAGTTTCAGTTTTGTTTCAATATGATTCTGTTTTCTGGGAAAGTTTGGCTAAAGGAGCTCAACATTGTTTTGTTTTGGGAGTCTAAATGTATCACCTGTCATTTAAAAACCACACAATATCAGATTATGCAATTTAAAACTGATGAAGAATTATTTTCATCTCCAGAAGGTTTTGATTTTTTCTGTTTAAAGATTCAATATTTGGAACTTTTTGAAGCTTCTCCTTTAGAGTTTTATTGTGTTACTCGCTGAAACTGTCCACAGTCAACTTGTCTAAATTTGACCAGAAAGGAGGTTTTTTTTTGTCTTCCTTAATTATTTGTCAAAGCATGAGAGCAACATGCCTTTACAAAAAGATCATTGACTTTTTGCAACATTTCTTTGGAGCTTGAACCATCTGAAGAGATGCTGAAACTGTCATGTCAACAGTTATCTTGTGATTTATGTTTATTACAAAATAATTTCAAACAGGCATAGCATGAAAAATAGTAATAATAGCACACCCATAAAAGAAAACAAATATGTAACGAGATATTTACAAAAAAATAAGCAGGTAAAGGTCTAGGGGAAGCTCAAAGAGGAGGTTTATGCATCGAATGAAGACATGAAGGTAGCTGGAAGACAGGGTTAGATGGAGGACGCTTCGCTGTGGCGACCCCTGAAGGGAAAAGCCGGTGGAAAAGAAGATCTTTTAAAAAGTTTAAGATATGTTTTTGGATTTTGTTCATCTTTGTGTAAATTTTGGGTTTAATTAAAAAAAGCACAATCAGCCCCTGAACTCTGGAAGCAATTTACTTCAACTGTTTTCCACACTTCAGGAAAACTTCTTTATTTCTTTTATGTCTTAAAATACTGTGAAATGTACTGTTCGAAAAAAAATAAAAGTTAATAATATAAATATGAGAAACAGTTAAACATTCTGGGAACATTAACTTTAGTGAATGTACTGTATATTAGAATACATCATGAAAATTCTTCAGTAATCAAGTATTTTCTTGTTCTATACATTTTTGATGGAGAATTCTTTTGTTTCTTGGCTAAACGCCCTTTAGGGGTCACCACAGTGGAACATCTGCTTCCATCTAACCCCATGCGCTCTCTTCATTCGCACCAACCCTCCTCTTTGGTCTTCTTCTCTTTACTGGTCAGCATCCTCTTACCAGCATCCTCTCAACGTGTCCAAACCATCTCCATCTAGAATAATGTGCTCATTATAAACTGCTATTTTTCATCTGTTGTATCTGGATAGATGTTAAAATGCAACCTATAAAATAGTACACAAAAGTATAAACTCATAAAGAAATGTAAATGATTAAAGTGTGTAACTTATCCTACAAAAAGCACAGAAATAATATTTGACCATCCTGGTTTACGGTCTCTGTCTGCCTGCTGCTGTCTTTTAGATTTTAACTCAAACTTCTGTATAAACACAAACTTTACTGCAGTTTTCTGCCAAATAATTTTGTTTTCCTGCATCCCTGCAGTTGGATGCTTCCTCTGCACAAAATGATAGATTTAATTATAGGCCTTTATTTATTCAATCACTTTATTTTGTGAAACCTTTTCCAGTCATTTAATGTCAAAATTGGATAATAAATTGTTTTTTATCATGTGACTCAAATAAAAGATTTTCAAAAAACGCAAACACATTTCCACGCTCACAGTTGCAAAGGCTCCCCGCACAGAGAAAGTCTTTGATGGACCCAAGGGGATTATGGGAAGTACTTGAACTGTTTTTGAGTTGTGATTTTCTTGAGAAACCAACAAAACAAAACCTCATGGGAAATCAAACATCTATGTAATGAACGGAAATAGTGCACTCAACAGTATCATGATTATGTTTGATTTTCCTTTTTTTTTTTTTATTGATTGTCAGAAAAAATCTGGTATTTCTTAGTGTTGCATAAGTCTGTCAGCTGAGTTGGCATAAATCTGCAGGAGTGTTTGAGTCCAGCCAAATGGAGGAGCTGAAAAAATATATGTGAAAGTTACTAAATTAGTTCTAGACATATTATATTTTTTATAATTCTCATTCTATTGGTTTTCATGAATCATACTTTTTTATGAAAACTATGTTCATAGCTTTATATATAAATTTTATAATAATTCTATTTTTAAAATGAAGATTTGACTTTTTATCATCCATTATGTGATTTTGTTTTTACTTTTTGGACACGTTTGCATGAAGATCACAGATGTTCAAATTAGCAAACTATGACTTAAGAGTTAAAGATTGCATATGTATTTTATGTAGCTGAAACAGTTTTCTATGTTCTTCGCAAATCTACTTTATCCATTTTATTCAACAAGAGATATTTAATAGTTGTTGTTCTTAACGACGTGACTTAAAGAATTTGTCATTTCAAAATGAGAAAGACATTATACTTGATAGAAAAAGGAAACTTGGTGTTCATTCTGTTCAAAATAAAACTTTTTGTGCAGAAATCTGAATCAGGTGCGGACACCTACACCCCCGGTCAACTACTGCAGGATGTGAGTGTGCAGCAGACACCAAAAGGAGGATTTTTCAGCCTGAAATGTGCTAGAGATCATCAGGAAACCAAAAGTACCCAGGCAGAATCTGAGAGCCAGACTGCAGATACTTTCTGTTTGATCTCTTGGAACTCTGTTTAGCTGGAAAAAAGAAGTTTTCAGAAAAAAAACAACCTTTATACGACAAATTTCAAAACCCTTTTTCTCTCTTTGCTTTATTGGGTTTGTCTTTTTGGCAACTCAGAGTAGGTCTGATTCAGGCTGTCACAAAAACATACCTTAAAGCTGGTGTTACACCCAAACCAGCCACCGTTTCCATTAACAAGAACTAACTTTAAACCACTTAACTTATTCATGTACATGTAGAACTTGACCTGCTGTCAAAAAACAGTTATTTGAATAATGATTGATCTTAGGCATGCAAAAAAAAAAAAAAAAGATTTATTTGTGACACAAAAAATAGTCTTGAGGCTGTTACACTCTGGGCTACTGACATCTTTATTCTGATGGGATCAGCTCGGACCGTAGATGGATAAACCCCAGAGCCCAGACACTGATGTTGATCGAAGGGCAGTCCCCGGCAAAGCATTGGTTCAGGTGGAGAAGGAGGCAGAGGAGGGCCAGAAAAATCGTCTGGAATGTAAAGAGTTAAACGTCCATGAATTTAAAAGCAGAAACATGATTGTGATTGGCTGAGAAGAAAAGGCATAGAATTTAGCTATTGGTTCAGAATGAAGGCTTAATTGATGAGTGGCGGGCAGAGTGAACCCAGCTTACCTGACGTGAGGTAGATCTACCTCACTGAAATTGTGCCAAAGCTTCACTCTAACCTCCTTCCACAAGACCAACGAATACCATCAATACAATATGACCTAACATCATAGTTCACCTCGTAAACGGCTAACTATTTGATCCTTGTAAAGATTTATAACTTTTTTACACATTCAAGATATTTTACCAGGTTTAAAGTTGTTTGGACTTTTCTTTGCTCCACACATGTCAAAGCTTTTCTAAAAATCAGCACAGTTTAGACTTTTTTTTGGTCTCGTAAGAGCTAGGATCTCGAAATAATCAAAATCCTCTTGCTCCATACTCTTGACAATAGAAAAACTTGATATATGACTCAAAAAAAAAACCAAATTACAGTTTTAATTTTTGGTTCCATTTTAAGGAGATTATTTTTAAGTTTAATAAATGTTAAAAGGTTAGACTAACAGTCACTGTCATTTTTTGGAAACAAAACTTTAGATTTCTATCAGAATAAGTGTTAGTTTTATATTTAACTCTCTGCCAAAGCACTTGTGCAAATCAGTGAAGCGGATTCGCTGTGACGAATATGCCGAAAGATGAACAAACAGAAGATTTCTTCTTAAGTCTACATTTTTTGCTACATAGACGGATCATTATTCTTTCCAGTGATTTTCTTCTTCAGATTAGTGTTCTTTTCCTCAGCTGTTCTCATGGCTAAACTCTGATTTTTTTTTTACCCATGAACTCCATGAAGTTTCTTGTTCCTGACATCCAGTTGCTTTGCTCGGTTAACGTTTCTGAACTGCCTGATCCAACTTCATTCTGGCGAAGGACAAGTTTCGTCATGTGAATCTGATCTGTCGACATTTTCCTTTGAATTCCTAAGATGACAGAAATAGATTTGGTTTTAACTGCTGACCAGATCCTGTTTTACTGTTGTGGAAGAAAGCAGCATCACAGAGAAGAGGTCAGAGCATTTCTTTGACGCAATCGACTCGGACTTACCTGCAGCTGTGCCTCCATCTGTTTCTGCTGATGAGAGCACAAGGCAGCTGTTCTGACCTGCAGCCCACCTGTCCCAGCACCTGCAACCTTCAGTCCTTCTCTCCTGGTGGTTCCTGCACCCTCTGGTGGTCTCAGGTTTCCATGGAAATTCCTTTTTGCCAGACCATTTTGGCTCGTTTCAGAAAAATCCCCAAACGAAAATAAATCTTTGACCAAAGCTCCTGGGTGTGGGCTTACTTTACTCCGTCCATCATCCAGTCTTCACATAAAACAACAGCAGAAGACAGATGATCATTTTTCCTAACGGAATTCCTGGATTTGTGTAGCCGTATCCTATGTTTTCATTCAAGACATAAGTAATGTTTGTTTTTTGGGTTTTCAAAGTATATTTTGAAATATATTCAGGGACAAAGAACCTGTCATTTCTTTTTAGTATGAATAGTTTTTTTGAATTATGAATGAGTAACACTGTTTTTGTGTACTACTGCCTTCAAGATCACAAACATCCAACAGAAATTTGGATTTTCTGATGTTTGTTCATAATATTACAAAGGGAGAACATCCATAAAAGTAGAAGTTTTATCCTTTTGTGTGGAGGGATGAAATTTTACTTAAATTAGGGTGTTTTCTTTCATACCCAGGCAACTTCAGCCATTACCGTCTGAATATTTGTAAATCTTCTTGGTCAGGAAGATGGTTTTTGGATGTTCTACAAACTTTTGCTACTTTTTACTCATTGAGGTTTTTACTTTGATTTTTCCCTATATTGTGGAGCTGACTTGTAAAGAAGAACATTGTTTTGCTCTCTAAAGATACATATTGAAATGAGTTTTATTTGTTTGCTTTTTGGGGGGGAATTTGATTTAAAACACAGATTTTCTATGAATTGGCTTATCTGAAAGAGTGCCACAGTCATTTTCTATAAAAATGCTTCATAGTGAAACAGGTTTATTCTTCCAGATGAAGAAGATTTCAACTCTGACTCACTGAAATTTAATTTACTATGTAATAAAATTCTATTCCTTAGCACCGCTTTGCAGATCCTAAGTGGTACTTTTTCACACTTGATGAAAACAGAAGCTGTGCAGCCCCTCTGTTCGGTCTGTTGGACCTCTGTGAGCAGTGGGAGCTCCTATTCCCTCAAGTGCTTCTGAAACCTTTTAAGGAGTGGTTGCTTCATCTGTATTCAATTTACAATATGGGGAAAATAGGGCAGAAAGTAGCTCCCTTGGTAACCATTAAAAGCTGATCACCCTGCAGTGTGACGGACCTTACATTATTCTGCTTTGAAACGTCCTGTGTTTTAATACCACTAAATAGCTTATCCTTTTGAGTTTTACTTCCTCCCCTACAAAATGATGAATGCAGACCAGGAGCCAAGCATGTTCAGACTGCTTTTAAAGTCAAAGTTTACATGTCTTTGATTCCATTTGAAATACAAGGCACAACTCGGCGTAATCCTTAATCTTGTGATTTTGTCTTTAAACTTCTGTGGATCTGTCATTTTGTCTCATTTAAAAGAAAGTTTTCAGACAAAAATACAATCTGTAGCTTTAGTCCCACTTCTTTTACAGGTGGATAGGGGATGTCTGCGGGTGAAACACACAAAATATCAAAGTCATAGACTGCTCCATGATCCCATAATGCTAATGCTGCACACGACAGCTCATAGCGAACACTTAAACAACACGCAAAAGTAAATAAAGGAGAAATAGGTGAGACACTGGCCTATTTTATCGTTTTTCTGTTTTTTAACCCCTCCAAATCCTGCAGACTATGCAAGGAGCCCAACAGTGCTGTTCTCGTGTCAAGTGCACACTCCTTGTGAGGTGTTTTTGTGCAGCCTGACTGTTAGAAATGAGGACATTTGGCAATGGGAGTGTAGTGTGGACATCCTACGGACACGTTTCACGTACACACCCTGTGCGTGCAGCATTTGTGCGCGGTCAGCAAGAGGCTATAGTACTCGCAGCTTGAGTTTGGCAGGAGCGCAACGTACGACAGCATAAATCATAAGTGCACGCAACTTCCATTAACCTTACAAATACTTCACAATACGCTTACCATTTGCATGACAATGGTACGTTCTGTGATCACATGAGCCCCATGGGAACTGCCAGACACCCTGGGGCTGCCTGTCAAGACCCACTCCCATGAAAACTGTGTTTTTGGTGTTTTTAACCTGTTCTTGAGCATTATTATGATGGAAGACATGGCCCCCCTATTTAAAGAAAATAAAGCTTAAAATGAAAATTCTGAGCATTTCGGTATTTAAATCATTGTGAATCAGGAGCAGATGAAAAACATAGCGGAGCGTAGAAATATGCTGGGTATACGCTGGCTCCCTGATGATGGAAACTGGGGGCAGGCTTACGCCACGCCAACGGTTCCGCCCACAAATCAGAGGAAAATTTCTAATGAGCTCCTGCCACTCTGCAGAAACTATGTCCTAGAAAATGATACAGGTGTTTAGATTTCACCTTTTATAACTAAAAGACCACTGGGAACGCTTTTGAAAATGGATCAAAAGATGGTCGCAGTGGGTCTTTCAGATGCAGCCTCTCCTCTCGATGATCCTCCACAGACCTGTAAAACCCAAAACCCGGCAGCACCCATATTGGTCAACCCCACCCATGGGTGCATGTGACAAAGGCTTATCCCTGTTTTAGGCTTCTTTCACTTTCAGGGACTTAACGTGATTTAAATTGGTGCAAAGGCCAATTTAAACACGATAGACAGCTGTCAAACCACGTGTTATTTGGCAACATTGGTTTTCTTCACTCAGTTTGTTACCAGACTGCGTGAAATCTTTTTTTGTCATTTGTATTTATTCTGAGGTCAGGGGCGGACTTGCTGGTGTTTGGATTTGAGGTGGTCATGAACTTTTTTATGTCCATTCTTTGAGAATGGACAAAAGGATTGAGCAGAGTTTTCTCAATTTTTCCTCTCGTTGCGGTTCTTTAGTCCCAAAGCTGCTGTAAGTCTTCTATATCCTTTTATATTGATCCATGTCAGAGGGGTTTTTCTCTTAAATAAGCCAATGGGATGAAAAACCCAATGTGATCGAAGGTGAAACTTTTCTGCAAAGACGAGTGAACTCAAACTCTGCCAGTTTTGACAAACAGCTGACGGGGATTGTTTCTTCTGAGGGTAAACATCACATTTAAAGGTTTAGGAGAGATGTTTGTAGACAAAATCGGAGAAACTCACAGGAAGTCTTGCATCATGGATATGTCACCGACAAACATCTTTGAGCTTCATGCAGAAACGGTTACAGCCTCTGTGATCCGCTTTGACTCACCTCCAAACAAAGTGGGTTTGAAAACCAGCCGTAGTAAGGATTTGTCTTAACAGGATTGGAGACACGTGGATGAGCACATCTCATCACCAACACGAAGATAACAGCGGTGTTTGGGATTTCTAAAATGCACCGCAAAAACAGGAGAAAGAGGAAGCTGGTGTCACCGCAGCCTGAAGGTCTGCTTTGACTTCTGAGCGGGAATGAGGTTGTTTTCTGCTGAAATCAAGGACTTGATTTAAATACTTCATATACATGAATAATTAGATGAATCCCATGCATTTGAAATGAGGTCATTTGTTGTGTTAAACGATAAAGCTTAACTTTCCCTGAAGCATTTATTCACGGAAAAAAATCAAATTTCTATCAGAAAATGATCCTGACTGCAGGTGATCCCAGTAACTCCAAACACATCCTCATGGTTTAGCAGGAATATTTCAGAATAGTTTTCTGAACCGAGAATTCTGCTTTTGCTCACCATCACCATAAGTGTGAACTAAGACCTCTTACCAGTTGAAGAAAATGCAGGAATATAGACGTGTGGAACACTAAATGAACTAAAGACTATATTTAATGATGGGGAAGACTAAAATCCATCTGCAGAACGAGCAACAAAAGAAGCGGAATGTTTCTCAAAGTGAACATGAATTAATGATTACGTCATACACGGATGTTTTGCTGTGAGGTACTTCATGAAACTTCTGTTTCTCATCAGAAAGTAGGCAGTGAGTTTTGACTGCTCTGATTAAACATTTGTTTTATGCGTTATAAGAGCTGCGTTTGCGGGAATACCCACAATCCCACAGCCAAATTCAAGCCCTGCTAATTGGAGTTATTTTTGATTAAAGTGACAAAAAATAGTGTAATAAGTGGAAATGACTCATTTTAGGACAAAATAAGAATTCCATCTTAGTACAAATTAGCCCATCTTAATAAATCCTAAAAAATCTCAAACCTGCACTTTTTCTTTGAACAGCCATCTACATTTTTTGTTTCCAAAATAATGACAATGAATGCCAGCCTAACTTGTTAACATTTTTAAAACTGAGCCAAAACTTACAGAGTAATTTGAGTTTGTGTATAAAATCAAGTTTTTCTATTGTCATGAGTTTGGACCAAAAGGATTTTGACTCATTTTAATAATTTCCTTATTCCTAGATCCTAGCTTTTAATGAAACAAAAAAAAAACCTTGACCGCTGATTTTGAGAAAAGTGGAGGGCAAAGAGAAGTTAGAACAACTTAAAACCTGGTCAAATATCTTTAAAAAAAAAATGCAATCAACAACAGTCTAAACAAATGTTTGAGAAAAAAAAAATATAAAAATCATTCATTTATGTAAACTTTATTTTTAGAGGAATTATTGCATATCATGGCAGTAATTGTTTAAAAATACATTATTGTTTATGTTGCTTAAAATGCTGATCAAACATTTAAAGCACACTTTCAAAATGCTGGTAAACACTCAGTCTTGGTCTGTCCACACAACTCTAAAGAACTGAACCTGAAGGAGAAAGGAGGAAGGAACGATAGAAACACTGCCCCCCTGTGGCACAGAGAAGTATAGCTGCTGTCAACACTGATTCTAATTAGTCATTGGACTGTTGAGCAATCTATGAGGAAAAAAGTGCATTTTAAAACATAAAATAGAAATTTATTTAACCCTGGAGAAGCCAAGAACACTTTTAAGCTAATTTTACAATATTTTTGTTTGTACATTTTGGTTAGCAGCAATTAAAAGCGGCCAAACAATTAAATAAATAAAATTTAACAATTTCAAAAATGTGGCAACATTTGCCCCCATGGGTGTTCCGTTTTTTAAGTGTTCCTGTGAAAGTCAAAAATACTTTAAATACATCATTAAAAGACACGAGTCACTTCTCTGCAGGCCAGAAGAGCATGCAAGGTTCCAGAAGGTTCTCTTTCCTCGGAAAAACAAAGTGTCGACTTCATGTTTGCATTTTAGGTTCATCTCCTTCTATTTTTGATTCTGCCAAAGCTGCTTTTAAAATAAAAAGATGTTTTTGTATCACTTTACTTTTAATCAGTTTTTTTCCATAAAACTAAATTTGAGTTTTTTCTTCGGACGCTACAGAATAAATCGGCTCCTTTAAAAAAAAAATTATTTTTTGAGATAAATGTTAGGTTGCTTTGAACTTAGATGTCATTCTTCTCTGGAAAGTCAGAGTTGGATCAGTCAGCAGGTCAGAAATGGCTGTTAATCACTTTTTCAACTCATTCGGAGACAAGATTCATAGGGACCCCCATCTGTAAACCACGGTATTCAGTTTTAAATTCCTTGCATAAACAATCCCTTTTCAGAACTTTGCAAAAACAACATAATAAATATTATTCTAAATGTGCTAAAAATTGTAAAACATAATTTTGGACGGAGTGGTGCTAGCAGGACTTCATTTGTTACTTCGACTGCATGCTTGCTCTGAGCTCCTGCAGGATGTCGGCACCGGTGCTCCAGGGAAGCACTCTGGCCTTCACCGGGGCCTTTCCTGGCTTAGTCTCCAGCCTGGCCAGCAGCTTCAGCAGGGTGAAGTCCCTCCGGGGCATCACGGCATCCTGCGCTCTCAAGCAGAAGGAGGGGCACAGATCGTTGCCGCCGTCCCCCACGTAAAAGACGCTCTCGTACCGCACCCCTTCCTCGGCCCGCTCGGACAGGTACATCTCCAAGACTTCCCTCTTGCAGATGTTGGGGGGGGCACTTGCTGCAGTCGTGAGAGTGATGGTGGCGCACCACCATGTGCCCGGACTCGTTAAACTCTGCTGGGTTGGTGAAAACTTTATCGACAGCCATGTGAAGCCCCGCTGCCTGCAGGACCCAGTTTATGAACAAGGAGTTGGAGTCTGAGATGACGATGCAGTCGACGGCGCTTTTATTCTCCAAAATAAAGGTCAGCAAGTCCATCATGCCGTCGGTGAAGGGGATGGTCTCCATCACACTACGGATGTTGTCGGGGCCGATGCCCTGATCTCCTGTGTGGAAAGACAACCGAAGATCAGAAAGACGTAAAGCGCAGGACAAGCGGCCCAGCCAACGCTCACCGATGTACTTCATCACCCTGCACATGTACTCCATCCAGAGACCCCCCCGGTATGAATTTTCAATCGAGCCAGGAAGACACCCACCAGGAAGACATCTGAGAACAAAGAGAACATCATGAAACATGTTTCCTCTGATTTATAAAGGAAGCCTTTAGTGACCAACCTGATCACCCATAAGTCACTGTTTTCATCAACCACAGTGTGGTCAAAATCGAACACCATCAAAAACTTCATCCTCCCCCTGAAAGAAAAAAAGCTGCATTTTTGTGAATTTTTTATGTCAGTTAAAGAATAAATAACACAAAAACAGCTGGTTTGTCTATTATACACACCACATTTTAACAAGTAACTTGTGGGGCCCTATATGTGCCTTTTTGAAGCCTAAATAAATAACTTCTAAAAAAGATTTGAGTTTCCAGAGACAGCTAGTGTCCTGAGGCTTCAGAAAACAATCACGTCTTCTTTCTTGTATTAAAAGCATTTTATTTCAAACCTTCATTTAATTCGTAATATGCACATCAACATCTACTTAAACTATATTACAAACTGTGTTTAGCTCCCATTCCTGTTAAAAATCGCTGGAGATTGATAGGAAGTCAGTTATTTCTCACTTTCTGTCTGGAGAAGGAGTGATGGGTGGGCTTGTGTCTGCTGCTGGTGTGACCGATGTGCTTTATCTCTTTCTAATAGACACGTGCGTCATCAGTCTTCATTTATCATGACAGACCAGTTCCTTCTCAGTCTGAAGGTCTATTTGGCTTTATTTGTTCATAGTTTTGATGACAGAAGCGTCTGACTGTGAAACTTTAAAACAGAGATTGAACTGAATTCTTAGTTTGCAGTGACCTGAAGTAATAATAATAATAATAATTCAATATATTATTTATCTCAGTGAAGTTCTTCATTTCTCCACGCCGATAGGACAAAAAAATAACTCGTCCATCTAATATTACTGTAATTTTATAATCTATTTCCTCGTGTTTTGAAATGTTTATGTTTCTTTTAGGTTTGTGCGTTTTTTACATGGAGTTTGGTTTAGGTTTGGCTAATATTTCCGATAGAAATTTATGTCACCTGTCTACAACAGACTGCGGAAGAAAAACATTACTTATACAGATTTCTGTAGACATTTCTAAACTGTACATTAAATACACTATAAAAAATGTCTGAAAATATGATAGTACGAAACACTCACCGCTTGCGGAAGCCAATCGTCACCTTCCGCTTTTTCTTCTTCTTCTTGCTATTTTCGGTGCGGTGTAGTTACTGCCTCCTGCTGGTCACAACAAGTGTTACAAGAGAAAACAAATACTGTACGACAGATGTTTGTAAAATAATGAAATTCATGCTTTTAAGCAACAAATTTTATTCTTATTCCAGCCATATGGACTGTAAGCACGTTATTTTTTTATTTATGATTTTTTTTCAGACTCAAATCTTGTGAGCAGAATGATGTAAATGTCAACAAACTAATGGTCAGCTATTGTTCTGGTTCTTGGTTGGAGTAATGCATGGCTCAGATGTGGGGCGGCTGTGAATAGGGCCCTAGTCTTCTGGGGAAAAATGTAATTACAGGATTGTGTAGTTTTACAATTATTTGGGAGAAATGTCTTAATGTCTATTACTTTTAAAAATCTATACCAAAGCTTAGAAACAACATGCTACAGAATTTAAATATTTAAAACATTTTCCCAAATTTGAATGTATCTCGTAATCATACATTTATTTATTTTGTCACCCTTTGCTTGGTTAAGCGATGTCTTACATTTTGCTTTTCGTTAACTTATATGTTTTCTTTTGATGAGCACTTACAAAGAATGAACAACAACATAAAAAAATCTTTTCAAAGTAGAACAAAATGTATTTTATAGAATTAAAAATCAAGCTAAACTCCTACACCAAAAAAAAGCATTAGGAGGAATATCTCAGTTATTGATCATCATAATTGTTATTATTACCAATGATAATAATACTTCTTATATCTTTATCCACCACTTAAATGTCTGGTTGGTTCCATTTCCATCCTATCTGTTTGTCTGGAAGTCCCACAGGATCTTTGCTCTCTCATTCTCTATCACTTCGGAGGTGTTTCCCATTTTGACTTTGGGGTTTTCAGTCCATGTTCTGCACACATGTTCCAGTATAGTATTCCAGCCACTTGGTTGTGGCACTCCATGTATGCTTTCATACAGCATCTTACACCCTGCAGTCATGTGCTGGATTGTTTCAGGTGCATCCTTACACATGTGTCTGTCTATTTTATTTTATTTTATTTTATTTTATTTTATTTTATTTTATTTTA